>OX104120.1:1633671-2161171 GCA_944474755.1 Limnoperna fortunei
CATTGTAACATTAATCCTGTACATAAGCTTTGGGTCCAGTTCTAAGTAGACATGACTCATTGTAACATTAATCCTGTACATAAGCTTTGGGTCAGTTCTAAGTGAAGACATGACTCATTGTAACATTAATCCTGTACATAAGCCTTTGGGTCAGTTCTAAGTGGACATGACTCATTGTAACATTAATCCTGTACATAAGCTTTGGGGTCAGTTCTAAGTAGACATGACTCATTGTAACATTAATCCTGTACATAAGCTTTGGGTCAGTTCTAAGTAGACATGACTCATTGTAACATTAATCCTGTACATAAGCTTTGGGTCAGTTCTAAGTAGACATGACTCATTGTAACATTAATCCTGTACATAAGCTTTGGGTCAGTTCCTAAGTAGGACATGACTCATTGTAACATTAATCCTGTACATAAGCTTTGGGTCAGTTCTAAGTAGACATGACTCATTGTAACATTAATCCTGTACATAAGCTTTGGGTCAGTTCTAAGTGGACATGACTCATTGTAACATTAATCCTGTACATAAGCTTTGGGTCAGTTCTAAGTAGACATGACTCATTGTAACATTAATCCTGTACATAAGCTTTGGGTCAGTTCTAAGTGGACATGACTCATTGTAACATTAATCCTGTACATAAGCTTTGGGTCAGTTCTAAGTAGACATGACTCATTGTAACATTAATCCTGTACATAAGCTTTGGGTCAGTTCTAAGTGGACATGACTCATTGTAACATTAATCCTGTACATAAGCTTTGGGTCAGTTCTAAGTAGACATGACTCATTGTAACATTAATCCTGTACATAAGCTTTGGGTCAGTTCTAAGTAGACATGACTCATTGTAACATTAATCCTGTACATAAGCTTTGGGTCAGTTCTAAGTAGACATGACTCATTGTAACATTAATCCTGTACATAAGCTTTGGGTCAGTTCTAAGTAGACATGACTCATTGTAACATTAATCCTGTACATAAGCTTTGGGTCAGTTCTAAGTAGACATGACTCATTGTAACATTAATCCTGTACATAAGCTTTGGGTCAGTTCTAAGTAGACATGACTCATTGTAACATTAATCCTGTACATAAGCTTTGGGTCAGTTCTAAGTAGACATGACTCATTGTAACATTAATCCTGTACATAAGCTTTGGGTCAGTTCTAAGTGACATGACTCATTGTAACATTAATCCTGTACATAAGCTTTGGGTCAGTTCTAAGTAGACATGACTCATTGTAACATTAATCCTGTACATAAGCTTTGGGTCAGTTCTAAGTGAGACATGACTCATTGTAACATTAATCCTGTACATAAGCTTTGGGTCAGTTCTAAGTAGACATGACTCATTGTAACATTAATCCTGTACATAAGCTTTGGGTCAGTTCTAAGTGGACATGACTCATTGTAACATTAATCCTGTACATAAGCTTTGGGTCAGTTCTAAGTGAGACATGACTCATTGTAACATTAATCCTGTACATAAGCTTTGGGTCAGTTCTAAGTAGGACATGACTCATTGTAACATTAATCCTGTACATAAGCTTTGGGTCAGTTCTAAGTGGACATGACTCATTGTAACATTAATCCTGTACATAAGCTTTGGGTCAGTTCTAAGTAGACATGACTCATTGTAACATTAATCCTGTACATAAGCTTTGGGTCAGTTCTAAGTAGACATGACTCATTGTAACATTAATCCTGTACATAAGCTTTGGGTCAGTTCTAAGTAGACATGACTCATTGTAACATTAATCCTGTACATAAGCTTTGGGTCAGTTCTAAGTAGACATGACTCATTGTAACATTAATCCTGTACATAAGCTTTGGGTCAGTTCTAAGTAGACATGACTCATTGTAACATTAATCCTGTACATAAGCTTTGGGTCAGTTCTAAGTAGACATGACTCATTGTAACATTAATCCTGTACATAAGCTTTGGGTCAGTTCTAAGTAGGACATGACTCATTGTAACATTAATCCTGTACATAAGCTTTGGGTCAGTTCTAAGTAGACATGACTCATTGTAACATTAATCCTGTACATAAGCTTTGGGTCAGTTTCTAAGTAGACATGACTCATTGTAACATTAATCCTGTACATAAGCTTTGGGTCAGTTCTAAGTGGACATGACTCATTGTAACATTAATCCTGTACATAAGCTTTGGGTCAGTTCTAAGTGGACATGACTCATTGTAACATTAATCCTGTACATAAGCTTTGGGTCAGTTCTAAGTGGACATGACTCATTGTAACATTAATCCTGTACATAAGCTTTGGGTCAGTTCTAAGTGGACATGACTCATTGTAACATTAATCCTGTACATAAGCTTTGGGTCAGTTCTAAGTGGACATGACTCATTGTAACATTAATCCTGTACATAAGCTTTGGGTCAGTTCTAAGTAGGACATGACTCATTGTAACATTAATCCTGTACATAAGCTTTGGGTCAGTTCTAAGTGGACATGACTCATTGTAACATTAATCCTGTACATAAGCTTTGGGTCAGTTCTAAGTAGACATGACTCATTGTAACATTAATCCTGTACATAAGCTTTGGGTCAGTTCTAAGTAGACATGACTCATTGTAACATTAATCCTGTACATAAGCTTTGGGTCAGTTCTAAGTAGACATGACTCATTGTAACATTAATCCTGTACATAAGCTTTGGGTCAGTTCTAAGTGGACATGACTCATTGTAACATTAATCCTGTACATAAGCTTTGGGTCAGTTCTAAGTAGGACATGACTCATTGTAACATTAATCCTGTACATAAGCTTTGGGTCAGTTCTAAGTAGACATGACTCATTGTAACATTAATCCTGTACATAAGCTTTGGGTCAGTTCTAAGTGGACATGACTCATTGTAACATTAATCCTGTACATAAGCTTTGGGTCAGTTCTAAGTGGACATGACTCATTGTAACATTAATCCTGTACATAAGCTTTGGGTCAGTTCTAAGTAGACATGACTCATTGTAACATTAATCCTGTACATAAGCTTTGGGTCAGTTCTAAGTGGACATGACTCATTGTAACATTAATCCTGTACATAAGCTTTGGGTCAGTTCTAAGTGGACATGACTCATTGTAACATTAATCCTGTACATAAGCTTTGGGTCAGTTCTAAGTAGACATGACTCATTGTAACATTAATCCTGTACATAAGCTTTGGGTCAGTTCTAAGTAGACATGACTCATTGTAACATTAATCCTGTACATAAGCTTTGGGTCAGTTCTAAGTGGACATGACTCATTGTAACATTAATCCTGTACATAAGCTTTGGGTCAGTTCTAAGTGGACATGACTCATTGTAACATTAATCCTGTACATAAGCTTTGGGTCAGTTCTAAGTAGGACATGACTCATTGTAACATTAATCCTGTACATAAGCTTTGGGTCAAGTTCTAAGTGGACATGACTCATTGTAACATTAATCCTGTACATAAGCTTTGGGTCAGTTCTAAGTGGACATGACTCATTGTAACATTAATCCTGTACATAAGCTTTGGGTCAGTTCTAAGTAGACATGACTCATTGTAACATTAATCCTGTACATAAGCTTTGGGTCAGTTCTAAGTAGACATGACTCATTGTAACATTAATCCTGTACATAAGCTTTGGGTCAGTTCTAAGTAGACATGACTCATTGTAACATTAATCCTGTACATAAGCTTTGGGTCAGTTCTAAGTAGACATGACTCATTGTAACATTAATCCTGTACATAAGCTTTGGGTCAGTTCTAAGTGGACATGACTCATTGTAACATTAATCCTGTACATAAGCTTTGGGTCAGTTCTAAGTGGACATGACTCATTGTAACATTAATCCTGTACATAAGCTTTGCGTCAGTTCTAAGTAGACATGACTCATTGTAACATTAATCCTGTACATAAGCTTTGGGTCAGTTCTAAGTAGACATGACTCATTGTAACATTAATCCTGTACATAAGCTTTGGGTCAGTTCTAAGTGGTTATGACTCATTGTAACATTAATCCTGTACATAAGCTTTGGGTCAGTTCTAAGTAGACATGACTCATTGTAACATTAATCCTGTACATAAGCTTTGGGTCAGTTCTAAGTGGACATGACTCATTGTAACATTAATCCTGTACATAAGCTTTGGGTCAGTTCTAAGTAGACATGACTCATTGTAACATTAATCCTGTACATAAGCTTTGGGTCAGTTCTAAGTAGACATGACTCATTGTAACATTAATCCTGTACATAAGCTTTGGGTCAGTTCTAAGTAGACATGACTCATTGTAACATTAATCCTGTACATAAGCTTTGGGTCAGTTCTAAGTAGACATGACTCATTGTAACATTAATCCTGTACATAAGCTTTGGGTCAGTTCTAAGTGGACATGACTCATTGTAACATTAATCCTGTACATAAGCTTTGGGTCAGTTCTAAGTAGACATGACTCATTGTAACATTAATCCTGTACATAAGCTTTGGGTCAGTTCTAAGTGGACATGACTCATTGTAACATTAATCCTGTACATAAGCTTTGGGTCAGTTCTAAGTGGACATGACTCATTGTAACATTAATCCTGTACATTAGCTTTGGGTCAGTTCTAAGTAGACATGACTCATTGTAACATTAATCCTGTACATAAGCTTTGGGTCAGTTCTAAGTAGACATGACTCATTGTAACATTAATCCTGTACATAAGCTTTGGGTCAGTTCTAAGTAGACATGACTCATTGTAACATTAATCCTGTACATAAGCTTTGGGTCAGTTCTAAGTAGACATGACTCATTGTAACATTAATCCTGTACATAAGCTTTGGGTCAGTTCTAAGTGGACATGACTCATTGTAACATTAATCCTGTACATAAGCTTTGGGTCAGTTCTAAGTAGACATGACTCATTGTAACATTAATCCTGTACATAAGCTTTGGGTCAGTTCTAAGTAGACATGACTCATTGTAACATTAATCCTGTACATAAGCTTTGGGTCAGTTCTAAGTGGATATGACTCATTGTAACATTAATCCTGTACATAAGCTTTGGGTCAGTTCTAAGTGGACATGACTCATTGTAACATTAATCCTGTACATAAGCTTTGGGTCAGTTCTAAGTAGACATGACTCATTGTAACATTAATCCTGTACATAAGCTTTGGGTCAGTTCTAAGTGGACATGACTCATTGTAACATTAATCCTGTACATAAGCTTTGGGTCAGTTCTAAGTGGACATGACTCATTGTAACATTAATCCTGTACATAAGCTTTGGGTCAGTTCTAAGTGGATATGACTCATTGTAACATTAATCCTGTACATAAGCTTTGGGTCAGTTCTAAGTAGACATGACTCATTGTAACATTAATCCTGTACATAAGCTTTGGGTCAGTTCTAAGTGGACATGACTCATTGTAACATTAATCCTGTACATAAGCTTTGGGTCAGTTCTAAGTGGATATGACTCATTGTAACATTAATCCTGTACATAAGCTTTGGGTCAGTTCTAAGTGGACATGACTCATTGTAACATTAATCCTGTACATAAGCTTTGGGTCAGTTCTAAGTGGACATGACTCATTGTAACATTAATCCTGTACATAAGCTTTGCGTCAGTTCTAAGTGGATATGACTCATTGTAACATTAATCCTGTACATAAGCTTTGGGTCAGTTCTAAGTGGTTATGACTCATTGTAACATTAATCCTGTACATAAGCTTTGCGTCAGTTCTAAGTGGATATGACTCATTGTAACATTAATCCTGTACATAAGCTTTGGGTCAGTTCTAAGTGGTTATGACTCATTGTAACATTAATCCTGTACATAAGCTTTGCGTCAGTTCTAAGTGGACATGACTCATTGTAACATTAATCCTGTACATAAGCTTTGGGTCAGTTCTAAGTAGACATGACTCATTGTAACATTAATCCTGTACATAAGCTTTGGGTCAGTTCTAAGTGGATATGACTCATTGTAACATTAATCCTGTACATAAGCTTTGGGTCAGTTCTAAGTAGACATGACTCATTGTAACATTAATCCTGTACATAAGCTTTGCGTCAGTTCTAAGTGGATATGACTCATTGTAACATTAATCCTGTACATAAGCTTTGGGTCAGTTCTAAGTGGACATGACTCATTGTAACATTAATCCTGTACATAAGCTTTGGGTCAGTTCTAAGTAGACATGACTCATTGTAACATTAATCCTGTACATAAGCTTTGGGTCAGTTCTAAGTGGACATGACTCATTGTAACATTAATCCTGTACATAAGCTTTGGGTCAGTTCTAAGTGGACATGACTCATTGTAACATTAATCCTGTACATAAGCTTTGGGTCAGTTCTAAGTAGACATGACTCATTGTAACATTAATCCTGTACATAAGCTTTGGGTCAGTTCTAAGTAGACATGACTCATTGTAACATTAATCCTGTACATAAGCTTTGGGTCAGTTCTAAGTAGACATGACTCATTGTAACATTAATCCTGTACATAAGCTTTGGGTCAGTTCTAAGTAGATATGACTCATTGTAACATTAATCCTGTACATAAGCTTTGGGTCAGTTCTAAGTAGACATGACTCATTGTAACATTAATCCTGTACATAAGCTTTGGGTCAGTTCTAAGTGGACATGACTCATTGTAACATTAATCCTGTACATAAGCTTTGGGTCAGTTCTAAGTGGACATGACTCATTGTAACATTAATCCTGTACATAAGCTTTGCGTCAGTTCTAAGTGGACATGACTCATTGTAACATTAATCCTGTACATAAGCTTTGGGTCAGTTCTAAGTGGACATGACTCATTGTAACATTAATCCTGTACATAAGTAGCAGTACTTTTTATTTAATGACTATCAGTGAAGCAAATATATAATTTCTGGTTTCAAATAAACCTATCAACCTGCATTCATCTAAAATCCACAAAGAATGTGGATTTGCTTTTTTTTCAGCACAAACAAACAATCTAACAAAGGTAAAATTGTAATTAAACTGAAAAGTGCTACTTACCTTTGATAAATGAAATTCAAGTCTTTTTAAGTATCGCTCTGCTGCTTTGATTTGCTACAAAGACAAAAACCAATATGGGTAAAAAGTTGCATCAATAAATAAAGTTATTAATAGTAATAGGTCACTGAAATACATGGGATAATTAAACATAAAGCATTTTACACTGGAAATTTAAGATAACTTTACATTTATTCTGATTAATCAATATAGTAAAACAAATAATAAAACAGTTTCTATATTAAATAATAAATAATGGGGTATCCATAGTAACAAGCAGCAGGATGAGGCCATAACAGTATTCAATATGAAAACAACATATCTTTACCAAGTTTGGTTAAGAGTTGTGTATGTTGGAAGATAATAAATGGCTGACAACATTCCAGAAAATAATCCAATCCGACATAAAACCAGATCATTACCTCTCATGGTTAGGAAGTCATGAATATATTAATTTTAAACCAAATCTCTGAGATGATCAGACTTCATTAATAGCATCAAATCAAATTAACATTCTATATTGATCAAGGAAACCTGGATGTTTCTATTGTTACTGGTATTTCCTGATTTTATATTACAGAGTTACTGATACAGACTGAATCAGCAAAGTTTCAAAGATAACAAAAGCAAAATGGGAAAATATATACATAGCTTATTTGTACATTATACTCCATGTTATTCATATCTATATAAAAAAGTTATTTATGGTATCATTTATAATTGGTTGTCTGATGTTCATGTCATAAAAATCTAAATTAATTTTAATTTTAGATGCAGAGAGAGCAGCATGGTTAGTAAAATTGTAAAAGCTCATTCCCCAAACAATATGCAGCCAAAACACCATTGTCAGAATTCAACAAAATACATTTCCAAAACATGCAGCCAAAACACCAT
Source organism: Limnoperna fortunei (assembly GCA_944474755.1). Classification (NCBI taxonomy): domain Eukaryota; kingdom Metazoa; phylum Mollusca; class Bivalvia; order Mytilida; family Modiolidae; genus Limnoperna; species Limnoperna fortunei. The sequence continues at coordinate 1,641,561 of OX104120.1, forward strand.
TGTCAGAATTCAACAAAACACATTCCCAAAACATGCAGCCAAAACACCATTGTCAGAATTCAACAAAACACATTCCCAAAACATGCAGCCAAAACACCATTGTCAGAATTTAACAAAACACATTCCCAAAACATGCAGCCAAAACAGGATTGTCAGTGTTCAACAAAACATATCCAAACCAACAACCCAAAAAAATAAAATCACAATCATAAATCCCAAACACAATGAAACATTTAGTTACCTTATCTGTGTCCAGAAGTTTGGCCTAGAAACATATTAATATATATTAAATACAGCATTGATTACATGTCTGCCTGTAAATAACAGCCACTGCATATCTGTCTTCAGTAATAGACTACTTTCAGAATAGAATATTTCATTTGACATGGGTGCTCTGCACTAAAAAGTGTAGGAAAATTAGTGTCCTATCTTTGGCTGGGCTTGATGCCCAAATAGAACTCAAGGATTAAGGGTCCTTAGTTGGGTTAGCCTGCCCAAATAGACCTCAAGGATTAAGAGTCCTTAGTTGGGTTAGCCTGCCCATATAGACCTCAAGGATTAAGGGTCCTTAGTTGATTTAGCCTGCCCAAATAGACCTCAAGGATTAAGGGTCAGTTGGGTTAGCCTGCCCATATAGACCTCAAGGACTAAGGGTCAGTTGGGTTAGCCTGCCCAAACAGACCTCAATGATTAAGGGACCATTCCTTAGTTGGGTTAGCCTCCCCAGATAGACCTCAACCATTAAGGGACCATTCCTTAGTTGGGTTGGCCTGCCCAAATAGACCTCAAGGATTAAGGGTCCATAGTTGGGTTAGCCTGCCCAAATAGACCTCAATGATTAAGAGACCATTCCTTAGTTGGGTTGGCCTTCCCAGATAGACCTCAACCATTAAGGGACCATTCCTTAGTTGGGTTAGCCTGGCCAAATAGACCTCAAGGATTAAGGCTCCTTAGTTGGGATAGCCATCCCAAATACACCTCAAGGATTAAGGGTCAGTTGGGTTAGCCTGCCCATATAGACCTCAAGGATTAAGGGTCAGCCTGCCCAAATAGACCTCAATGATTATGGGACCATTCCTTAGTTGGGTTAGCCTGCCCAAATAGACCTCAAGGATTAAGGGTCCATAGTTGGGTTAGCCTGCCCAAATAGACCTCAATGATTAAGAGACCATTCCTTAGTTGGGTTGGCCTGCCCAGATAGACCTCAACCATTAAGGGACCATTCCTTAGTTGGGTTAGCCTGCCCAAATAGACCTCAAGGATTAAGGGTCCTTAGTTGGGTTAGCCTGTCCAAATAGACCTCAAGGATTAAGGGTCCTTAGTTGGGTTAGCCTGCCCATATAGACCTCAAGGATTAAGGGTCCTTAGTTGGGTTAGCCTGCCCAAATAGACCTCAATGATTAAGGGACCATTCCTTAGTTGGGTTAGCCTGCCCAGATAGACCTCAACCATTAAGGGACCATTCCTTAGTTGGGTTAGCCTGCCCAAATAGACCTCAAGGATTAAGGGTCCATAGTTGGGTTAGCCTGCCCAAATAGATCTCAAGGATTAAGGGTCCATAGTTGGGTTAGCCTGCCCAAATAGACCTCAATGATTAAGGGTCAGTTGGATTAGTCTGCCCAAACAGACCTCAAGGATTAAGGGTCCTTAGTTGGGTTAGCCTGCCCATATAGACGTCAAGGATTAAGGGTCCTTAGTTGGGTTAGCCTGCCCAAATAGACCTCAAGGATTAAGGGTCAGTTGGGTTAGCCTGCCCAAATAGACCTCAATGATTAAGGGACCATTCCTTAGTTGGGTTAGCCTGCCCAGAGAGACCTCAACCATTAAGGGACCATTCCTTAGTTGGGTTAGCCTGCCCAAATAGACCTCAAGAATTAAGGGTCCTTAGTTGGTTTAGCCTGCCCAAATAGACCTCAAGGATTAAGGGTCCATACCTTAGTTGGGTTAGCCTGCCCAAATAGACCTCAATGATTAAGAGACTATACCTTAGTTGGGTTAGCCTGCCCAAATAGACCTCAATGATTAAGAGACCATACCTTAGTTGGGTTAGCCTGCCCAAATAGACCTCAATGATTAAGAGTCCATACCTTAGTTGGGTTATAGCCTGCCCAGAAAGACCTCAGGGATTAAGGGTCTTTAGTTGGGTTAGCCTGGATAAATACCTATGCCCTTGGATGTATTAGCGTTCCCACATGGATGTAGAACATGTTGGTTTTTCATCTGGTTGGGTTAGTTTGCTGACACCAGAATGATACACTGGTTAATATTAATGTCATGGTCTAAACAGAATATTTGTCAATAACAAAAATGTTATCTCTTATTTCACTTAACAAATATTTTATCTCTTGTTTCACTAACATGAAATACCTGAGATGTTGAAGTGACTTGTTCTACACCTCTGGCACATAACTGGTCAATGTCATCTTTTGTGGCTTCTATGAACTCTCTGTAAATATAATTAAAGTCCAAATTTACTGACCATAATACTCTTATCCCTGGCAAATGTACTGACCATTATACCCTCATCTATGGCCAAATTGAGTGACCATAAAAGACCATTGTGGCCAAAATCATTTTTTATCTGACTTGCAATCACATCTAGTGTTAAGCATTTCAAGGCATTATTTTTCCTACACATTGCCCACCCCCCCTCCCCCCTAAATCCAATTTCATTATATTAATCTTACAGTCAACTGAGGAACAATAATATATATCTTCATGTCTTTAGACAGATAAAACAAGTTTCCAAACCAAATCATTATATTTTTAATGAGGTAGTTGTTGTCCTTGTCCAACACAGTCCACATCTTAGTTTATATCACACAGTCTTAGACAAGAAACCTATTTGGACTAAAACAAGTTAGCCCAAATTATCACCCACGACATGATTTTGTTGTGACAATCAAATTTATTTAAGTACCCTGCCAATAATATTCTCTTAATATTATGGCTACTTTGTCATGCTTTGTAGACAACCTTTCCATTGTTCCATATTAACAGTTCCTACTACATGATAGAGCTTAGCTTACCTAAATATGATAGAGTTTAGCTTACCTAAATATGATAGAGTTTAGGTTACCTAAATATAAAAGAGTTTAGCTTACCTAAATATGATAGAGTTTAGCTTACCTAAATATGATAAGAGTTTAGCTTACCTACATATGATAGAGTTTAGCTTACCTAAATATGATAGAGCTTAGCTTACCTAAATATGATAGAGTTTAGCCTTACCTACATATGATAGAGTTTAGCTTACCTAAATATGATAGAGCTTAGCTTACCTAAATATGATAGAGTTTAGCTTACCTAAATATGATAGAGCTTAGCTTACCTAAATATGATAGAGCTTAGCTTATCTAAATATGATAAAGTTAAGCTTACCTAAATATGATAGAGTTTAGCTTATCTAAATATGATAGTTTAGCTTACCTAAATATGATAGAGTTTAGCTTACCTAAATATGATAGAGTTTAGCTTACCTAAATATGATAGAGTTTAGCTTACCTAAATATGATAGAGTTTAGCTTATCTAAATATGATAGAGTTTAGCTTACCTAAATATGATAGAGTTTAGCTTACCTAAATATGATAGAGCTTAGCTTACCTAAATATGATAGAGCTTAGCTTATCTAAATATGATAGAGATAAGCTTACCTAAATATGATAGAGTTTAGCTTACCTAAATATGATAGAGTTTAGCTTACCTAAATATGATAGAGTTTAGCTTACCTAAATATGATAGAGCTTAGCTTATCTAAATATGATAGAGTTTAGCTTACCTAAATATGATAGAGTTTAGCTTACCTAAATATGATAAAGTTTAGCTTACCTAAATATGATAGAGTTTAGCTTACCTAAATATGATAGCGTTTAGCTTACCTAAATATGATAGAGTTTAGCTTACCTAAATATGATAGAGCTTTTTAAACATAATACTACATAAACCAGAAATGAATTCATAATTAAACATTCAAATTTCTGACACTGTCATGCCCCAGGGTAAATGTTAACATTCCTTTCACACATTTACTTGTTTGTAGTTTTTAACATGTCTACTGTAATTTTCACAACTAAATTTAAGATCTATCATTCCCGGTGCTCTCTGCCAAAGCACATACTGTATTTTCTCATGTTTAAATTCTCTGCTTAAAAGTTGCTCTACTCATCTCTCATATGTTGATTATATAAATATTTGATATAAATTTTAAAAAAAAAACTCTGACAGACATTTATCAATGAAAAACCTTAGAATACAATTTTTCCTTAAAAATTACATTCTCAATGGACATAACTCTTATAAAAAATTATGATTGATCCAGATTTTTAAACTTTTCCCAGAAATTGTACGGATTAAATCCTGATAATAAATGTTATAAAAATCTGACAAGGAAAATCAGCATGAGAGTATGTACTGCACAACTTTCCATATAATTTAAATCTCCACCGGTATTTGTGCTTTTTCAGAAATTGTCCAAGATATTGTTAAAATATAAATTTTGAATTTAAATTTCATATAAATCTAACAAGAAATCCTTGCATGACACAGTAACCAAGATAACTTTCCTTATAATTCCCACATAAATCATTGTTCTTTGGTCAAATGTTGAGTCTGAACCTAGCATAAAAAAATAAACACCTTATAATTCTGGCAAAATGTTAGTCAAAATGTCAGTCTGGACCTTGTTGTGTTTCTAACAATCTTGATTAAAAATATGACCAAATATTGTCCAACATATCAGGTGTAATACGACTAAATATAGACCCTGCTGTCCAACATATCAGGCATAATATGACTAAATATAGACCCTGCTGTCTAACATATCAGGTGTAATATGACTAAATACAGACCCTGCTGTCCAACATATCAGGCGTAATATGACTAAATATAGACCCTGCTATCCAACATATCAGGCGTAATATGACTAAATATTGACCCTGCTGTCCAACATATCAGGCATAATATAACTAAATATAGACCCTGCTGTCCAACATATCAGGCGTAAATGGAAAAGAGACCTTCAGTATTCAGCATAATAACCTGCAGTTTCTCTTTCCCTAAAGGTACAGAATAATATACTAAATAGATTACTAGCATATCAGCATTAATTATAAATGTTAATACATAGGGATGACATGTGCCCTAAAGGTTTGACCAACACAGACAATACACATCTGGGGAAGACATCAAAAGCTATATTGTTTAAAACTTTTATTTTATGTGTTTCAAATAAAATTTTAAAATGTTTCAATGTTCTAGATTTGTTCTAATTCCATAACACTATTTCACCTTTTCTGCAGCCCAATACAATTCCTTTCAATATACTACCCAGTACGCTAGGAACAATCCCAAATATTACTTTTTATAGAACTTTAAAAAAATTTCAAGAACATCAATTACTGTTGTTTTTCCTTAAAAAATATTTCTACAGTACAATATGGTATTCTGTGTACACTCTAAGCTCTCATGTGATTTATCTCCCCTGTGTACACAACAATATGGTATTCTGTGTACACTTTAAGTGCTCATGTGATTTATCTCCCCTGTCTACACAACAATATGGTATTCTGTGTACACTTTAAGTGCTCATGTGATTTATCTCCCCTGTCTACACAACAATATGGTATTCTGTGTACACTCTAAGTGCTCATGTGATTTATCTCCCCTGTCTACACAACAATACAGTATTCTGTGTACACTCTAAGTGCTCATGTGATTTACCTCCCCTGTCTACACAACAATATGGTATTCTGTGTACACTATAAGTGCTCATGTGATTTATCTCCCCTAGCTACACTACAATATGGTATTCTGTGTACACTATAAGTGCTCATGTGCTTTATCTCCCCTGTCTACACAACACTACGGTATTCTGTGTACACTCTGATAGTTTCGATCATCCAGACGCTTATTTGCATTTGTGCGTCTGGATTCATCTCTATATTGAACTCGTTATCATCACTCCCAAAACTGGGCGTAATTTTCGATTGGATGATATTTGTATTGTCTAAAAAATTACTTCCGTTCATAGCAAAAGTGTATAAAAAATTGTACCAAAGTTTCAACTTGAATATTTTTATAATATATTACTTGATCAATTAATTAAACAAATACTATTGTTATGCACAATCAAGAGAGAATCATACTGTGACATCATTTTATAAGTATAGACATAGCTACACTACAATATGGTGTTCTACAAATTTGTATCTTTGTTGAGTTATCTCCCCTAGCTACACTACAATATGGTGTTCTACAAATTTGTATCTTTTGATGAGTTATCTCCCCTAGCTACACTACAATATAGTGTTTCTACAAATTTGTATCTTTTGTTGAGTTATCTCCCCTAGCTACACTACAATATGGTGTTCTACAAATTTGTATCTTTCGATGAATTATCTCCCCTAGCTACACTACAATATGGTGTTCTACAAATTTGTATCTTTTGTTGAGTTATCTCCCCTAGCTACACTACAATATGGTGTTCTACAAATTTGTATCTTTTGATGAATTATCTCCCCTAGCTACACTACAATATGGTGTTCTACACATTTGTATCTTTTGACTACCAACATTACAATAAGGTGTTCTTCAAATTTGTCTGCTCATGAGAATACCTTCCGTTACTGTAATTTTTTATTTTTTTATTTTTTTTAATTTGTAATGACCAGAACCTTCAAATAATCAGAATTAACAACATCTAATTAAACCAAATGATAAAATGTCTGATACCTACCTGACACCCTTTTTGACACTTGCAAACATCAGTGTTGTCCAGTTTGGACGAGGAATCTTTGGAACTTTTGGAGATTTTTTATAATGCCCTCCAGATCCAGGTCTAGGAGACTGAGGAAGTTTACGCTGAGTTCTGCTCCTTAATGTAGCCCCTAAAACAGGGGTCCCCATGGGAGATTCCATCATTTGACTTGACTTATTAGCCATACCAGCAAATGAATGACTTCTTGACACAAATATTTGATGATGTTGAAGATGGGGGTCCACTAAGGGTTGTGATGATACCCTGTGAGGTACTTCCAGGGGAACATTGTGATAAATCTGAGACGGGTCTTTACGTGTCATGAAGACTGGATCTAAAATTAGAACAAAACAGTTAATAAAGTTGCTTATATAACAGAAATCAGATATCTCTGGTGTACAAACAGAATACAGGTTCATGCACAATGCTACGGTTATTTTATACAGTCAGTTTTCAATGAAAGTGCATAAAATTGATAAAACTTGTTTGTTAAAAATATTTGGTATATTTGTTAATTTTCATAAAATTTTAATAATTTCAGAAAATAATTTGCCATGTAGAATAAAAAATAATATTAAACAAATAACACAAGTGTTACAAAAAATAAACTGAGATCAACAGTAACTGGCATATCACTAGATTCCACAGTAAATGACGTGGGATCACAAGAAATTAAAAGTTTATCCCAGAGTTTATGACTTGGGATCCCAGGGAATTCCTGCTCTATCCACAGTAAACAAGTGTGGACTGTAAGCACGTTTACAAAGGGATACCCCCGCTTTGCTTCAAGTCCAATGATCTCTTCTGAATAATATCCGACAGCGACGAACATTCTTTTTGCACATCTACAAATGATGTGCTTCCTTCATGTAAAGTTTCATCAAAATCTGTCAAACGGTTTAGGAGGAGTTGCGCTTACAAGGTCCCGCACTGAATACTATTTTTTAAAAGTCTAAGTCCAATTATCTCCCCTGAATTATATACGACAGCAACGAACATTCTTCATGCATATCTACATAGGATGTACTTCCTTCATGTAAAGTTTCATCAAAATCTGTCAAGCGGTTTAATAGGAGAAGCGCTTACAATGGATGTCGACAGACGGACAGACAGACAGGGTGATTCCTATATACCCCCCCAAACTTGTTTGCGGGGGGTATAATGATGTGGGATCACAAGAAATTCCTGCTCTATCCTATGGTTACTGACTTGGAATCATAGAAAATTCCTGCTGTATCCCACAGAAACTGAGTTAAGATCACAAAAATTCCAGCTCTTTCCCACAGTTACTGACCTAGGATCACAAGAAGTTCTTTATCTATCCCACTTACAGACTTAGAATCACAGGAAATTCCTGCTCTTTCAAATGATTGGAACAGAAAGTTTATTGAATTATTCTTACCTTTATATAATTATAAACTGAAGTTTTCTGTTTTTGTTTAACTAGTAATAATCTCAATGACTGTCATATAAGTAGCTGGCATGTCTTTGTATATGGATAAATAATCAATCAGTCGTGTCAGTAAACACCCTGTAATCTCTTTTGTGTACTGATGTCAGTAAACACCCTGAGATCTCGTTGGTGTACTGTTTATTATATATATTGCTAGGAAAGGAAATTGTAAACAATACCAAACAAATATAGCAAGAAAACTCTGCAGAACAAACTTATAATTCAAAGAGATTAATCTGTCAATAAGTTATATTATTAGATCACAATAGGAAATACATCCACTTATGTAAAAGATGAATATTAGGAAAAGGAACAATTAAAAAGTTTCTATCAGTTCCCCCATTGATTCCTTAACAATGGTCCATCAGCATTACAACTTTATACAAAACATAATAGATTTCCAAAAGATGGCATCAGGTGAGGATTCAACAAGAAAAAGGTAGTAAAGCTTCTTCCTATCTTTGATTCAGTCAATTGAACACCAGGTATATAATAATAATAATAAAGTTTTGGTGGTTTTTTTGTACATTTCAACTTCAAATAGAACTTTATTATTATTATTATCGATTGTGTCAATTGAACACCCAGTTCTCTTTTACCAATATATTAATACCTAAATTTTTGTACAGTGTGAAGTTTTATCTTATTAACTGTAAAAATTGGCTCTTTAATATACTCTTTGGAAATGGAAAAGATAGGCATTATTTCAATTGTTTAAAACTGAATCTTTGAAACTTTGCTTACCCACTGTCCAGAACATGTCTGTCTTACCCACTGTCCAGAACATGTCTGTATTAGCCACTGTCCAGAACATGTCTGTCTTACCCACTGTCAAGACCATGTCCAACAATTATTTTTTTAAAATCAGACAATATCAATCAACTATTAATTAGACCAATTAACCATATTTTAGGACACTTCACAATGACCAAAGGTTATTAATGTGTTATTGATACAGGTAAACATCAAAGGACCAGGTGATAAGTACAAGATATTTGATTGTATCCTTCAATCATGTTTTATTTACATGTATTCTGAGTGATATATTGATATCTGTCAAAGACACAGAGGATTAAAATCACAGGCCAAATAACTTGAAATTATTTATTGCTTTCCAGATAGCATTTTAGGTTTATTCTGGCTATTCCAACATTTTAAATTTTAGCGGTAAATAATTTCAAGTTATTTGGCCTGTGATTTTATGGATTATGTTTGTGTATACTGTAAAAACATCTTATTTATTATAATAGTTAAATTACAGCTAAAATTTGTTGGAATTTAAGGAAAAGATACATTCAGATAAAGAAAATATATTTATTTGCATCATAAAAAATAAACAGAACACAAAGAGTACTACACAAAATCACAGCACATGCAAGTCATAACAGCTCAATCAATATACAGTGGATGTGATGACAGAACATATAGTGGTCTGGTAAATACATGTATGTGTTGACCCTTTCTGGCTAGGAGACTGTGAACTGTCTACCTAGCTACAATAATGTAGCTCCTTTTTTCTTTTCTTTATTTTTGTATGGGTTAGATGTAAGTTCATGGACTGAAAGGACATCATATACTTTCAGCTGTGTTCTGGTGGGTGATTGAGGCTGGCAACTATTTTTGGTTGGAATTTTATTATGGGTATTGATATTTGATATAATAATTTATCAAATGAAATAAAGTTTTAAAACATGTTCATGTTAATTGATTAATGGTGTTTAACGCCCGAGCAGCAATATTTCAGCTATATTCAGGCGATGAACATGAAATGGATGATAAAATGAACATGAAATGATGATGAATGAAAATGGGATGGGACACAAGGAACAATAGGGGTTACAGATTTTAGATTGCCACTGGCAAATGGGAGGATGGATAGGGTCGGGCAATTTAGCCTCCTGTAGCGGGATCGAAATCCCTACTCAATAAAAAACATTAATTTTTCTACAAACTGCACATATTTTAGTACTAAAATTCTATTTTATTTCAACAGATTAATTTACATACAAAAATTAATTACCTGGACAAATAATTAAGGGCTAATTACTAAAACAACACATTACACAATGACAACATCTATTGTTCTAAGCATGTTGGAATAGCCAGAATAGGTAATTTTAAAATGTAAGTGGAATAGCCAGAATAGGTAATTTTAAAATGTAAGTGGAATAGCCAGAATAGGTAATTTTAAAATGTAAGTGGAATAGCCAGAATAGGTAATTTTAAAATGTAAGTGGAATAGCCAGAATAGGTCATTTTAAAATGTTGGAATAGCCAGAATAGGTCATTTTAAAATGTTGGAATAGCCAGAATAGGTCATTTTAAAATGTTGGAATAGCCAGAATAGGTCATTTTAAAATGTTGGAATAGCCAGAATAGGTAATTTTAAAATGTTGGAATAGCCAGAATAGGTCATTTAAAAATGTTGGAATAGCCAGAATAGGTCATATTAAAATGTTGGAATAGCCAGAATAGGTCATTTTTAAATGTTGGAATAGCCAGAATAGGTAATTTTAAAATGTAAGTGGAATAGCCAGAATAGGTAATTTTAAAATGTAAGTGGAATAGCCAGAATAGGTAATTTTAAAATGTAAGTGGAATAGCCAGAATATGTAATTTTAAAATGTAAGTGGAATAGCCAGAATAGGTAATTTTAAAATGTAAGTGGAATAGCCAGAATAGGTCATTTTAAAATGTAAGTGGAATAGCCAGAATAGGTAATTTTAAAATGTTGGAATAGCCAGAATAGGTAATTTTAAAATGTAAGTGGAATAGCCAGAATAGGTCATTTTAAAATGTTGGAATAGCCAGAATAGGTAATTTTAAAATGTTGGAATAGCCAGAATAGGTCATTTTAAAATGTTGGAATAGCCAGAATAGGTCATTTTAAAATGTTGGAATAGCCAGAATAGGTAATTTTAAAATGTTGGAATAGCCAGAATAGTCATTTAAAAATGTTGGAATAGCCAGAATAGGTCATATTAAAATGTTGGAATAGCCAGAATAGGTCATTTTTAAATGTTGGAATAGCCAGAATAGGTCATTTTAAAATGTTGGAATAGCCAGAATAGGTCATTTTAAAATGTTGGAATAGCCAAAATAGGTAATTTTAAAATGTTGGAATAGCCAGAATAGGTCATTTTAAAATGTTGGAATAGCCAGAATAGGTAATTTTAAAATGTTGGAATAGCCAGAATAGGTAATTTTAAAATGTTGGAATAGCCAGAATAGGTCATTTTAAAATGTTGGAATAGCCAGAATAGGTCATTTTAAAATGTTGGAATAGCCAGAATAGGTAATTTTAAAATGTAGGAATAGCCAGAATAGGTAATTTTAAAATGTTGGAATAGCCAGAATAGGTAATTTTAAAATGTTGGAATAGCCAGAAAAGGTCATTTTAAAATGTATGAATAGCCAGAATAGGTCATTTTAAAATGTTGGAATAGCCAGAATAGGTAATTTTAAAATGTTGGAATAGCCAGAATAGGTAATTTTAAAATGTTGGAATAGCCAGAATAGGTCATTTTAAAATGTTGGAATAGCCAGAATAGGTCATTTTAAAATGTTGGAATAGCCAGAATAGGTCATTTTAAAATGTTGGAATAGCCAGAATAGGTCATTTTAAAATGTTGGAATAGCCAGAATAGGTCATTTTAAAATGTTGGAATAGCCAGAATAGGTCATTTTAAAATGTTGGAATAGCCAGAATAGGTCATTTTAAAATGTTGGGATAGCCAGAATAGGTCATTTTAAAATGTTGGGATAGCCAGAATAGGTCATTTTAAAATGTTGGGATAGCCAGAATAGGTCATTTTAAAATGTTGGAATAGCCAGAATAGGTAATTTTAAAATGTTGGAATAGCCAGAATAGGTAATTTTAAAATGTTGGAATAGCCAGAATAGGTCATTTTAAAATGTTGGAATAGCCAGAATAGGTCATTTTAAAATGTTGGAATAGCCAGAATAGGTCATTTTAAAATGTTGGAATAGCCAGAATAGGTAATTTTAAAATGGAATAGCTAGAAGTCACTGCATTTTAAACCTGTGTTGAGAAGCTGTTCAAAAATTCCTTCTTTAAACTACAACTTTATAAAATTACAGATATCATTATAAAAACTATAAAATGTTCTGCCATTATGTTTTAGTTTAAACATATTTTATTGTATAAATAGATATATCATTGAACATACAGTTAATACATATACAATACAAGGATTCGGAAACAAGCTGAGAAGATTATGTTTTAAACTAACTGTCTTCAAGAATTGTTGTCGGTTTTGACAAGCATTTACACATTTACGCATCCTAAGATGCAGGGTTACTTTCAAACCCTTGGGGTATGTATTTGCATTAATAAAGGATGATCATAAAATAATCAAGCGGATTACATAGCCGAGACAGCCTATATAGGTGTTCTCCTATACAGAACAGTGGACATTACAGTTAAAATAAATTATAGACCAGCCCCCCCGTTTCAAAAAACTTCTCAACTGGAGATTTTCCTCATATTGAGTTTTTCCTCAAAATCAAAATTTTCCAGCAACCTGATTGGTCAATATTTGAGTTGAGGATAAGTTAAGTGGATCCTCAAATTTGAGATGTTTTATGAAACCGGGCCCTGTTTCTGCCAAGACGTAATCCCCAGGAAATACATTCTTGTTGAGGTTCGCTTATGCAGGAAAGTTATATAACAGTATAGACTGTCCTTGGAATATGTCCAAGTTTTATAAATTGGGATCTAGTATCAGCTGGTGTCTGGAAATTCTTCAGTTCTGCTTTCCCAAACTAATTTAAGTATCTCCCTCTCCTTATAATGTTCTGTACCCTGCACAGTAAACAGTAGAAAATTTTCAAATAATGACACCATCATCTAAGTAATTATGACATATATTTACAAAATGCATGATGAAGTAATTAAGGGACTGAATTAATCTCCCAACAATGCTTTAAATCATACTCATTACATAACATAAATTACTTACTTCAAATGAAATAATCCCATGATTGTGTTAAGGTATTCACAGGTAATATGAAGGGGTGTCAGAACAAATTGTCATTCTGCAGCTTTCCAAAACAAGCAGGAAATGGACAACAGGTTCACTGAGTTAAATTCACTTTCAGGAAGTGACATGAAATTAAGAATAAACTCTAAGTGTATTAAACAAAATCATTCTCAAGTATCCTTATTTATATATACATGGAAGTGTTAAATTACTGTAAATGTCTATATTAAACAACATGAAATTAAAAAAAAAACAACAGCCAGATTTTGTGGTTTTGCAAGAAATCAGTGAAAACCAGCCTATATCTGTAGGATGGGATGTTTGTGTCCTTAGGGATATACAGCCTACATATGTGGGATGGGATGTTTGTGTCCTTAGGGATATACAGTCTACATATGTGGGATTGGATGTTTGTGTCCTTAGGCATATACAGCCTACATTTGTGGGATGGGATGTTTGTGTCCCTAGGGATATGCAAGCCTACATCTGTGGGATGGGATGTTTGTGTCCTTAGGGATATACAGCCTACTTCTGTGGGATAGGATGTTTGTGTCCTTAAGGATATACAGTCTACATATGTGGGATGGGATGTTGTGTCCTTAGGGATATACAGCCTACATCTGTAGGATAGGATGTTTGTGTCCCTAGGGATATACTGCCTACATATGTGGGATGGGATGTTTGTGTCCTTAGGGATATACAGCCTACATATGTGGGATGGGATGTTTGTGTCCTTAGGGATATACAGAACACATCTGTGGGATGGGATGTTTATGTCCTTAGGGATATACAGTCTACATATGTGGGATGGGATGTTTGTGTCCTTAGGGATATACAGAACACATCTGTGGGATGGGATGTTTATGTCCTTTGGGATATACAGAATACATCTGTGGGATGTCCTTAGGGATATACAGCCTACATCTGTGGGATGGGATGTTTGTGTCCTTAGGGATATGCAGCCTACATCTGTGAGATGGGATGTTTGTGTCCTTAGGGATATACAGCCTACATCTGTAGGATAGGATGTTTGTGTCCTTAGGGATATACAGCCTACATCTGTAGGATAGGATGTTTGTGTCCTTAGGGATATACAGCCTACATCTGTGGGATGGGATGTTTGTGTCCCTAAGGATATACAGCCTACATCTGTGGGATGGGATGTTTGTGTCCTTAGGGATATACAGCCTACATCTGTAGGATAAGATGTTTGTGTCCTTAGGGATATACAGCCTATATCTGTGGGATGGGATGTTTGTGTCCTTACGGATATACAGCCTACATCTGTGGGATGGGATGTTTGTGCCCCTAAGGATATACAGCCTACATCTGTGGGATGGGACGTTTGTGTCCTTAGGGATATACAGCCTACATCTGTAGGATAGGATGTTTGTGTCCCTAGGGATATGCAGCCTATATCTGTGGGATGGGATGTTTGTGTCCCTAAGGATATACAGCCTACATCTGTGGGATGGGATGTTTGTGTCCCTAAGGCTAAGGATATACAGCCTACGTCTGTGGGATGGGATGTTTGTGTCCTTAGGGATATACAGCCTACATCTGTAGGATAGGATGTTTGTGTCCTTAGGGATATACAGCCTACATCTGTAGGATAGGATGTTTGTGTCCTTAGGGATATACAGCCTACATCTGTGGGATGGGATGTTTGTGTCCCTAAGGATATACAGCCTACATCTGTGGGATGGGATGTTTGTGTCCTTAGGGATATACAGCCTACATCTGTAGGATAAGATGTTTGTGTCCCCAGGGATATACAGCCTACATCTGTGGGATGGGATGTTTGTGTCCTTAGGGATATACAGCCTACTTCTGTGGGATGGGATGTTTGTGTCCTTAGGGATATACTGTCTAAATATGTGGGATGGGATGTTTGTGTCCTTAGGGATATACAGCCTACATCTGTAGGATAGGATGTTTGTGTCCCTAAGGATATACAGCCTACATCTGTGGGATGGGATGTTTGTGTCCTTAGGGACATACAGCCTACATCTTTGGGATGGGATATTTGTGTCCTTAGTCATATACAGCCTACATCTGTGGGATAGGATGTTTGTATCCTTAGGGATATACAGCCTACTTCTGTGGGATTGGATGTTTGTGTCCTTAGGCATATACAGCCTACATATGTGAGATGGGATGCATGTGTCCTTATGCATATACAGCCTTCATCTGTAGGATAGGATGTTTGTGTCTAGAGATATACAGCCTACATCTGTAGGATGGGATATTTGTGTCTAGAGATATACAGCCTACATCTGTAGGATGGGATCACTGTATGATTTGTACATAGCATGACAGGGTTTTGAATTAGCTCAATAGTGTGTAAGAACATAAGACATAGAAACAAAAAGAAATCAAATTTCAATTAATTATCAGATACATTTCTACCAAGTCTGAAGTAAATCCAATTAGTAGTTTTCAAGTTGTATTCAAGACAAGAAAAATGAACTAAGGGAGATAACTAAAAATTAACATAGATTGAGTGGTCCTTGCTCACTCAGTGCTCCAACTCATCATGATCTATCTAATCTCTAGGTTTGAAGTAAATATATCAAATGCTCCAAACATTGTAAGAACGAAGGACAGTAAAACAAAGCAGTGACCATATGGCTTCCCCATGTGGAGAGTATACAAAACATATTGCCTGTTTTCATATCAGTCATAGTAAAGTTAAGATTTTTCAGCATGAGGACAAATGTCCTTAAATATGAATTATTCATCCTATTCCACATCAACTAGTTTTATAAAAATTTGTAAAACTTTAAAAGTAATATCTGTACAGAAATCCAATAAATAGACAGTGTGTAGACAACATTCCTAAATTGTGCAAAATTTTACAGTAAATACAGACTACATCTGTAGAGCAATGAAACCCCTGAAGTTACTTACAGACTCCTGATCACACCCTGCTGTAGTCTGTGGAGCAATGAACCCCCCCCCCCCGGTAATTTACCTACAAGACACACCAGCACACCTGCGGAGCAATGAAGACATCCCCCCAACCCCCCCCCCCCCCCCCCAAGCAAAAAAAAAAAAACTAACAAAAAACACAACTGATCACTGGCCCCCCTCTGAATCCTCATTAACATTGGTTATGACCTATATCTAATGTATCATTACAACAGTGGCACAGCATTAAATCTAATTTACATAATATCACTTTATGACACTAATTATATAACCTTATTCTGGGTCATATGTATGGCTCCATATTGGTGACAGCTCGGGTGATCTATAGTTCTACTACCACATGTCTTCTACCCTTCTTGAATAATTTCTCATTCTATAAATTGTACTATATTTGACTTTATCCTTAGTTATATTCCCAGAAGATTAAAGTCTTCCTCACAAAACCCTTCTAAAAAATTTCTCCCAATGTCATACTCATGAACCTCTCCTAACTATGCCATCCTCACAAACCCCTTCCCCTACTATGTCATCCTCAAAAACCCCCCTCACTATACATGCTATATGTTGTTCTCAAAAATCCCTCCATACTATATGTTGTCATCAAAAACCCCTCCTATATGTCATCCTCACAAACTCCTCATCAAAAACCTTTCCTAACAATTTCATATTCACAAACCCCTCCCAATTATGTCATCCATAAAAACACCCTCCTGACTATGTCATCCTCACAATCCCCTCCTCAAAAACCCCATCTAACTATGTCATACTAACAAACCCCTCCTATGTCATACTAACAACCACTCCTATGTTATACTCACAAACCCCTTCTAACTTTGTATCCTATGTATCAAGAAATAAAACATTCATAATGTACAATAATTAGTTCCAACAATAAATTATCCCTGTAATAAGTTCCAACAATAAATTATCCCCCACATTTGACCTCATGTGACATACCTGAACAATAAATAGTTTAAGTTCCTTTCATCTTCCTCAGGTAAATATGATCATGGTGTCCATGTCTACTACATCCTTCACATGTACACTAAAGACTGAGGAAAACAACCACAGGAAGATGTAGCGACCTCATTAATGTATTGATTTTATATATATATGTTACATGTTTTACCCTTCACATTGTTCAAAGGATTATCTATTTAATTATCTAATGATGAGTCAGCAAAACACTCCTCAAGTCAACATAACATATTCCTAAAATCAACAGCATATACTCCTAAAATCCTAAAATATTACACAGGCAGGGTGTATAACCTTCCACAGTACACTGTGTAACACCTAATAAACATCTCTATATATATAAACAACAGCTGTTACAGGAGGATATGTGTGTTACAGAAAAAACATCATCTGGGTGTATTCCAAATGGTGTATTCAATTCTAAATTCAGCATATCAATTAATTATCTTCTTTAAAAAGGTATATTTAGAAACATAAGTCATGACAATGCAGCAGAAATCAATAACTGTATTTTATGGAGTTTTATTTGTGAATCATTTTTTAAAGAAAACATTGGATAATCAATTAAAAACAGGTGTAGTCTTCATTAGCAGTGTTCACATCAACCTGAGAAAACTCACATTGGTGAGAACTTTTAAAATAAAATTTAAAAAACAATTTTAACACAGGATATGAAAACTAGAATCATAAAGAAATTATGAAATTTTTGTCACATAAAATAACAATATAAGTCATTCTGACAATAATTCCAAGTGATGGGAGACCATCAAAAAAATGTTTCATGATTTGTTAGATACATTAATACAATATGGCACCAAGGTTTCATAAAGCTTAACCTGCATGTTATCCCATTTAAATTGCATGGCTTAATGAGCAAGTTAATTAGCGATCCCTTTATGAAACGGCACCCAGCTGTTTAAGTTTTGACAAATAAACTATGTACATAGTACAAGGCCATATCTGTGGACTAAATATGTCATTGTTTAAAAATATAGGAAAAATTATTATTATAAGAAGTCTGTACATATTATATTTAGATATGAAGGTATATTTATAACATTATATGTTTTCGAACTTAATGGACACCATCTTTGTCAGTGGATGATAACAGATTCTACATATAGTATTTCGTAATGTTATTATTTCCCCTTAGCCATCAACAGACATATTTGTATTTTAATTTTATAAAAGAAAAGAGAAAGAAGTCATTAAAACCTGTTCCTTCATGGACCTATTTATAACTGCCCTTTCCTCTCTTGTCAACCAATAATTGGACAATAACCTATCTCATCCCCAGCTGAGTTCAAGTATATGACACTTAAGTTAAGAGCCACTTTAAAACAATATATAACACAAAATATCCAAAGTGATTTCAAGTTCATAAAAATTGAAGTTTATATCAAACCATGAAATACCATGAAAAAAGTATGCATGATTTTATATAAACATCTATACTTCCTAAAAATAATGTTAAATGATTAAACTTTATCAGTTTTATATTACTCACTAGATGTGTGCCTGCTATAATCTACATGTACTGATGCTGTTTGTATGTTTTATGTTTTAACATGTATGTATTTTAATATTGTGCCCCTGTTGTTGTCTATGCATGTATGTAGGTAATTTCTTGTTGTTGTTGTTATGTACTGACTATAAATAAAGCTTTTAGTCTTTGTGTTTGGTCCCCAGTAGAGTCAGGCTACATTTTTATTTCCTAGTTATCCTGATACAATATAAAGCTTTTAGTCTTTGTGTTTGGTCCCCAGTAGAGTCAGGCTACATTTTTATTTCCTAGTTATCCTGATACAATATAAAGCTTTTAGGTCTTTGTGTTTGGTCCCCAGTAGAGTCAGGCTACATTTTTATTTCCTAGTTATCCTGATACAATATAAAGCTTTTAGGTCTTTGTGTTTGGTCCCCAGTAGAGTCAGGCTACATTTTTATTTCCTAGTTATCCTGATACAATATAAAGCTTTTAGTCTTTGTGTTTGGTCCCCAGTAGAGTCAGGCTACATTTTTATTTCCTAGTTATCCTGATACAATATAAAGCTTTTAGTCTTTGTGTTTGGTCCCCAGTAGAGTCAGGCTACATTTTTATTTCCTAGTTATCCTGATACAATATAAAGCTTTTAGGTCTTTGTGTTTGGTCCCCAGTAGAGTCAGGCTACATTTTTATTTCCTAGTTATCCTGATACAATATAAAGCTTTTAGTCTTTGTGTTTGGTCCCCAGTAGAGTCAGGCTACATTTTTATTTCCTAGTTATCCTGATACAATATAAAGCTTTTAGGTCTTTGTGTTTGGTCCCCAGTAGAGTCAGGCTACATTTTTATTTCCTAGTTATCCTGATACAATATAAAGCTTTTAGTCTTTGTGTTTGGTCCCCAGTAGAGTCAGGCTACATTTTTATTTCCTAGTTATCATGATACAATATAAAGCTTTTCGTCTTTTGTGTTTGGTCCCCAGTAGAGTCAGGCTATATTTTTATTTCCTAGTTATCCTGATACAATATAAAGCTTCTAGTCTTTGTGTTTGGTCCCCAGTTGAGTCAGGCTACATTTTTATTTCCTAGTTATCCTGATACAATATAAAGCTTTTAGGTCTTTGTGTTTGGTCCCCAGTAGAGTCAGGCTACATTTTTATTTCCTAGTTATCCTGATACAATATAAAGCTTTTAGTCTTTGTGTTTGGTCCCCAGTAGAGTCAGGCTACATTTTTATTTCCTAGTTATCCTGATACAATATAAAGCTTTTAGGTCTTTGTGTTTGGTCCCCAGTAGAGTCAGGCTACATTTTTATATCCTAGTTATCCTGATACAATATAAAGCTTTTAGGTCTTTGTGTTTGGTCCCCAGTAGAGTCAGGCTACATTTTTATTTCCTAGTTATCCTGATACAATATAAAGCTTTTAGTCTTTGTGTTTGGTCCCCAGTAGAGTCAGGCTAAATTTTTATTTCCTAGTTATCCTGATACAATATAAAGCTTTTAGTCTTTGTGTTTGGTCCCCAGTAGAGTCAGGCTACATTTTTATTTCCTAGTTATCCTGATACAATATAAAGCTTTTAGGTCTTTGTGTTTGGTCCCCAGTAGAGTCAGGCTACATTTTTATTTCCTAGTTATCCTGATACAATATAAAGCTTTTAGGTCTTTGTGTTTGGTCCCCAGTAGAGTCAGGCTACATTTTTATTTCCTAGTTATCCTGATACAATATAAAGCTTTTAGGTCTTTGTGTTTGGTCCCCAGTAGAGTCAGGCTACATTTTTATTTCCTAGTTATCCTGATACAATATAAAGCTTTTAGTCTTTGTGTTTGGTCCCCAGTTGAGTCAGGCTACATTTTTATTTCCTAGTTATCCTGATACAATATAAAGCTTTTAGGTCTTTGTGTTTGGTCCCCAGTAGAGTCAGGCTACATTTTTATTTCCTAGTTATCCTGATACAATATAAAGCTTTTAGGTCTTTGTGTTTGGTCCCCAGTAGAGTCAGGCTACATTTTTATTTCCTAGTTATCCTGATACAATATAAAGCTTTTAGGTCTTTGTGTTTGGTCCCCAGTAGAGTCAGGCTACATTTTTATTTCCTAGTTATCCTGATACAATATAAAGCTTTTAGGTCTTTGTGTTTGGTCCCCAGTAGAGTCAGGCTACATTTTTATTTCCTAGTTATCCTGATACAATATAAAGCTTTTAGTCTTTGTGTTTGGTCCCCAGTTGAGTCAGGCTACATTTTTATTTCCTAGTTATCCTGATACAATATAAAGCTTTTAGTCTTTGTGTTTGGTCCCCAGTAGAGTCGGGCTACATTTTTATTTCCTAGTTATCCTGATACAATATAAAGCTTTTAGTCTTTGTGTTTGGTCCCCAGTAGAGTCAGGCTACATTTTTATTTCCTAGTTATCCTGATACAATATAAAGCTTTTAGTCTTTGTGTTTGGTCCCCAGTAGAGTCGGGCTACATTTTTATTTCCTAGTTATCCTGATACAATATAAAGCTTTTAGTCTTTGTGTTTGGTCCCCAGTAGAGTCAGGCTACATTTTTATTTCCTAGTTATCCTGATACAATATAAAGCTTTTAGGTCTTTGTGTTTGGTCCCCAGTAGAGTCAGGCTACATTTTTATTTCCTAGTTATCCTGATACAATATAAAGCTTTTAGGTCTTTGTGTTTGGTCCCCAGTAGAGTCAGGCTACATTTTTATTTCCTAGTTATCCTGATACAATATAAAGCTTTTAGGTCTTTGTGTTTGGTCCCCAGTAGAGTCAGGCTACATTTTTATTTCCTAGTTATCCTGATACAATATAAAGCTTTTAGTCTTTGTGTTTGGTCCCCAGTTGAGTCAGGCTACATTTTTATTTCCTAGTTATCCTGATACAATATAAAAAAAATATGCCATCAAAACTAAATAATTTTTGACATGACATGACAGCCTCTGTCAAAATTATACTAGAAATATTATCAAAAAACATCTTAACAGTCGTCGTTTATACTAAAAATATACTCACAAACATCAGAATGTCGTCGTTTTGACCACTTTGTTCTCTTCATTACATCAAAACTTTTTTTGTGAAACCCTCCAAATTTTAAATCATCGATTTCAAAATCCTCCTCCATGGTTTAAATTAATTGTTTAGTTTTCAGGATCCAAAAATGTCATTAACATCTTAAAACTGCCATGTTTACAGATTCTGAATGCATGTGTAATAATTAAATGGTCATTTTAAGGCACTGTGATTACAGGTGTCAATTCTTTGATGTTATTAATACAGGTATATCATTGTCTTATCACACCTGATAAAACATATAATCCTAATACAATATTATCTATATACACCTGTAATTACAAAAGGGTATCTTTTTTAATCCATTCAATGATCACAGACACCAGGAGAA
This sequence comes from Limnoperna fortunei, assembly GCA_944474755.1. Lineage (NCBI taxonomy): Eukaryota > Metazoa > Mollusca > Bivalvia > Mytilida > Modiolidae > Limnoperna > Limnoperna fortunei. The sequence goes on from OX104120.1 coordinate 1,663,565, forward strand.
CAGTTACCACTCATAATCCTGATATTTTTGTCATTTTTTTGTCTAATCCAAACTTCCACTAATTGACATCCTGATAAAATAACCATCCAAACATGTGCTTGTTATTTAGACTTAATACACACTAAGACAACTTAATTTCTGCCGTAATTAATTTGTTGTCAGGTATTGTTTTCTGACAAGTCAGACTGGACAGGTATAATTTAACAAGTGTCATGTAAGGCTTTAACAAACACAAGAATTTATTTGTATGCAAAATAAATTTGTTGACATCATAAATATGTACTATGCCAAGAATACTAATGTAATCTTAAGTCTCCACATTTAATTTTCCTAAATTACCTCAAAATAGCATACAATTATTAGATAACTACAGTCAAAATAACATTTACAATAGAGTTACTTCCCATTAACTACACATTTAACTTTGGAGTTACAATTATAAGACAATTAATTGGGCGGAGTGAATATCTAAAATATGATCACGAGTGCGGCATAACGCATCTGATTAAACGAGTGCTTGGAACTTGTTCCAGGCACGAGTTTAATCTGATGCTTTATGCGACACGAGTGATCATATTTTGGATATTCATGATGTCCAATTGATTATCCTATTTATTATATAGACAAATTTTTTTCGTAAAATTTTAATGCTTAATCCTAAATTTTATGAACGGTGGATGAATATCTGTATAGTACAAAACCAACAGTGACCTATTGGTGGTAAAAAACCCGAGAGTGAAAATAAACGATAATTTTCACATGTGATTTACCGTGATTTCAGTCACTCGGAAAATTCGATATTTCATCTCTATCTATATAATAAGTTAATTTATCTAACACTATATATATCTTTGTAAGCAATCAATGTTAAGTTTCTCTGTTTTTTTAAATGTAAAGAGTTCATAGTTTAAATAAAGTACTTACACAGAAGTATTTATATACTGGACAAAGATGGAATAAAAATTACATACAAAAATAAAACGGTGTTAATCACTGTATCGCTGAATGTTTAATATATTGTTAAATCCAAAAGACTCAATAAAAATCTACAATACTGCAATTAACTGATGATTTTCAGAAAAAAATTGAAGAAACAGTTTGTTTTATAAACTTTATGACATTTTTTCCTCATTAAAGTTGTACATGTACATATATTTTTATAAAATTAAAAATAAGCAGTTTTATGTGTATTGTTACTGGAAACAGCATGATAATGCCCACTGTGTTATCACAGCGTGATAATGCCCTTATGTCAAATTACTGCAGATTAATTAATACCAGCTGACCTTGTTTTATTCAATTGAAACAAACTGATATGAAATAAAAGTCAATAACTAAGACATATTGAGGGCACATTATGGTAAATCTTTTGTTAAAGTGTATTTTGTCCACTGTACATTGCAAACTTGAAAGGATTTCTTGACTAAAAATTTCTCATCATCAAAATGGCAGGTAGATAATCATGGCCTATAAGAGCCACTTGAATCGAAAAACACAGGATGTTGTCGTATTAGAATTGAAATAATTCATGAGGGGTGTATCATGTTGTACTCATTTACACATGGGCTGGGCCATGCTTGATTGAAATTAGCACAATAGTTTTTATTTTAACTTTAATAATTTCTTAATTATCTCCCCTCTGAAGAGGCTTGTAAACTTGTATACCTCCTACCCAAGTAAAGTCATCCCAACATAAAATTAACTAATAATAACCTTGGCAAAACCCACTAGCAGTAAAGTCATCCCAACATAAAATTAACTAATAAAAACTCTGGCAAAACCCACTAGCAGTAAAGTCATCCCAACATAAAATTAACTAATAAAAACCTTGGCAAAACCCACTAGCAGTAAAGTCATCCCAACATAAAATTAACTAATAATAACCTTGGCAAAACCCACTAGCAGTAAAGTCATCCCAACATAAAATTAACTAATAAAAACCTTGGCAAAACCCACTAGCAGTAAAGTCATCCCAACATAAAATTAACTAATAATAACCTTGGCAAAACCCACTAGCAGTAAAGTCATCCCAACATAAAATTAACTAATAATAACCTGGGCAAAACCCACTAGCAGTAAAGTCATCCCAACATAAAATTAACTAATAAAATCCATGAAAACAGACTGTAACTAATCGTACCAAAAGAAATCCATGTTTAGAAACTCAGTCAACAACTATGTGCAATAATATAAAATAATGACCACGAGTCCAGAAGATGAACTCCAATCTGGTATAATGACCACGAGTCCAGCAGATGAACTCCAATCTGGTATAATGACCATGAGTCCAGCAGCAATTTACAGATCAGTTGGTTATAAATGTGAGTGTCAGTTATAAGTCTAATATTTCATTTAAATGTTTTCTAAATGAGAATACTTGATAAAATTAGTAGTATGCTAGTATGAAAGTCAAATGCATCATGGCTCTTCTGCAGTCATTGTCAGATTAGAATTATCTCCCTTTATATAAAAATCTGACATTTGTGTGTACAATTTATACAATTTATACAAAGCAATTTCTTTCCTTACAATAAACAGTGCATTTAGTTTTCTCATTGCACAGGTGTCATTCTCAAGGGGAAAAATTCAACCAATGCCCAAAAGATTTGTAATGTAAATCTAATTGAGGATTGTTTTCAATTGCTGGTAACATTATTGGATATAGACGACTTTGGGTCCGTTTATGCCAATAAACCGCGAAGCTGATTATGTACAGCGTAAACCGACCCAAAGTCATCTATATCCAATAATCTAACCAACAATTGAAAACAATTCTTATATTTTAAATTAAATATTATGAAAAGAAATAACAAAAACAATATTTAACAAGTAGTCAAATAATATTTGCATTTTGCAATGTTTAGTGTCGTCACTTGTTGTTTGCAGAATAATCCATGTATAGTCAAAGTCATCAATACATATAATTATGACGTCAACAATCAGTCACGTGCTGAAATACCAAGTTAGGTTATACGAAATGGACAATGTTGCTCAGCTGTTGAGTATTTATAGGAAATTAAAATATTAATGGTTAACCTCACCTTGTTGATTTACATAACTGACCAATATAACATTTTACAGAATACTGAATTTTCCTAAAGTTCACTATGAGTGACAGATGACACTGAAAAATATCTCACCGGTGCAACAAGTTTAAAGTCTAAAAAGAATGTTTTGTAAAGTTTACATAATGACTTCACACAGATACAGTCTATTAAGTTTCATACAAAATCTGATACAAGATTGAAATCAATAAATATTGATTCATATCTCTTCTAAAATATTTGTGCATCATATAAACTTAATTTTAAACAGGTTCATTCAGAATTACAATTTGTATGCAAAGTGGAGGTTCTTTTAACCACTACTTTTGACTACGGCATCAACTGATTGGCTATTTAGTAGAGGGTAACTTAAAACAACTCTTTTTTTTAAATTCTTATAAACAGGCTTAAAATACTTCCATTTGAAATACCATACACTCCATTATATATGCTGTTGTCATTTTGAAAAATTAATGACAGGGAGATAACTCTATTATTGTTAAAGATTTTGTTACAGTCATGCTTTTAATAAGCAAACAGAGTACTGTACAATCAGCCTTTTGTCCTTTATATCATGTTGATACCTTATCTGCTTATACTGATTCCATATTAATGCAATCTAATTAAATTAAATCTTTCACTTGCTCCCCCCTTTTTGTTATTGGTCGCTGCGTTGTAAGATCTAACAACATCCCATTACATGTCACGTCAGGGGTCAAAATTATAATTTTTGATCGTCCAATCAAATTTCAGTTCTTGATGAGTAAGTCAACCAATCAAATACTGGTTTGCATATCTAGGCTTTACTGTCAAAGTGGCGATGTCCGATGTATTTTTGCGGTCTGAAAAGTTTTACAACTATTTAGTACTCAAGAAAGATGACCAAATCATCATCGCGCTATTTCACCACATTATTATCACCACATTCGTTTCACTTTTTAGCCATGTCCTTCATATTTAAAACAAAAAATCTTCATGTCTGTGCGTGATATTTGCTGTTCCTGTTTAAAATAATACGTATTTATCCAAGTATAAACTATAATCAAGGCCGATATAAACCGCATGATCCAAAAGCCTTTTTTCCATCAATATCTTCGTTGGGGACGGTTTAAATTTAAACGGGAAGCTGTCTGTTAATTTTGTAACTGGTGGACATTTACCTTCATTTTTAATAATACAAAACATTTCAGACCGATTACAGTGTGTAAAAATGCTTCCGAGTTTGTTCAATTTCACTTTCACCTGGTCCTGGTGTAGCTTCCATTTGCAAGATTGAAAATCTACAAATAACACACACATTGTGATTTTAGAATCGTATGTACAACTTTCGTGACGTTATTTATTCAGTGGAATTTGCTTCAATTTTGTTTGTTTACATCTCGGTAACAATCTTGTTGACGTGTAATACATTTGGTACACTTTGGCGTCGAATGGAAAAAGCCGATATGCAGATGTTCCGAATGTATATCCTAAGATTTTCTAGGTGTGATTCTGATTGGCTAATGGAAAATCTATGCATTTGACCCCTGATGTGACCTGTAATGGGATGTTGTTAGATCTACATGCAGCGACCATAACAAAAAGGGGGAAGCAAGTGAAAGATTTAATTTTAATTAGATTGATATTAATGTATGGTCTCTTGATTAATAAAACCTCAAACCACATGTATATTAGTAAAAAAAATACTAAATGCATTAAAGATGCACATGCCCAGTTTGATACTTCTCGTCGAGGAAAAAAAAGTTAAAGTAAATTGAAGAAACTTGAAATGACAACTAATAAGTGGCTTCTTTGTATTTTGAAATTTCAATTTAAAAACAAAAATTCTAATTAACTTAACACTAAAAATGTACGGAATTCGATCAAGCACCAAAATCTTCAACAATGGCAGAGGTATCGTTCTGTTTTCAGATGAAGATAGTAGACAGAGTTATCTCAATGTTTTCAGATGTAGATGGTATATAGAGTTATCTCCCTGTTTTCAGATGTAGATGGTATATAGAGTTATCTCCCTGTTTTCAGATTTAGATATGGTATATAGAGTTATCTCCCTGTTTTAAAATTTAGATGGTATGTAGAGTTATCTCCCTGTTTCAGATGTAGATGGTAGCACTTCAAGCTTGCAGGATCCAATAAGACACTTTTTCAAAGTATTAAAACCATTAAAAATGTATTGTAAAAAAATGAACAGGTATATAATAATGAAATTTTAAGTATGATGTCAAAATTTAAAGAAAGTAGACATTTTAGCAGAATCATCTATTTGAATTTACGAGACAATTATTTCAATTGGTGGAGTGTTTATAAGATGATTATAATTGGCATAGTGTTTATGAGACAATAATTACAATTGGTGCAGTGTTTACAAGACAATAATTACAATTGGTGCAGTGTTTATGAGACAATAATTACAATTGGTGCAGTGTTTATGAGACAATAATTACAATTGGTGCAGTGTTTACAAGACTATGATTACAATTTGTGCAGTTTTCAACTGTTGTTGTTGGTGATAGATGTAACAGTAAAGCAGTTTTTCTTTAAGGAAAGTGGAATATTAAATGATTTACCTTTTCTTCCAAGACCTCCTGCAAGATAACTTGTGCTTCTTGCCAATCTAATACCACCAGCTGAAACAAAACAATGTAAGCATTTTAAATAACTAACCACAGAAAACTTGTGCTTCTTGCCAATCTAATACCACCACCTGAAACAAAACAATGTAAGCATTTTAAATAACTGACCACTTGTAATATTTGTTTGTTTGAATAGTTTTTAAAGCCACTTTCAGCAATTTTCCAGCTATATCATCCAGTTTGTATTGGGGAAAGAAGCAGGAGTACCTGTAGAAAACCCCATGACGGTAGGAAAACTGGAAATGCTTAAGATTGGAGTCCAGTACACCCTGCCCTCTGTGAGACTTGAACCCACAACCTCAGAGACCACATGATCAACAGTAAACGAACTACCTTACCCACTCGCCATGGAGGCCCCACCACTTGTAATACACAAAGCAGAAGCAGCCATTTGATATGGTGATCATCAATATAATGTAGCACACACACACATACATAATACACGTCACACACACATAATAAACATGTCACACATACATAATACACATGTCACACATACATAATACACATGTCACACATACATAATACACATGTCACACATACATAATACACATGTCACACATACATAATACACATGTCACACATACATAATACACGTCACACACACATAATAAACATGTCACACATACATAATACACATTTCACACATACATAATAAACATGTCACACATACATAATACACATGTCACACATACATAATACACATGTCACACATACATAATACACATGTCACACATACATAATACACATGTCACACATACATAATACACGTCACACACACATAATAAACATGTCACACATACATAATACACATGTCACACATACATAATACACATGTCACACACACATAATAAACATGTCACACATACATAATACACATGTCACACATACATAATACACATTTCACACACACATAATACACATGTCACACATACATAATACACATGTCACACATACATAATACACATTTCACACATACATAATACACATGTCACACATACATAATACACATGTCACACATACATAATACACATTTCACACATACATAATACACATGTCACACATACATAATACACATGTCACACATACATAATACACATGTCACACATACATAATACACGTCACACACACATAATACACATGTCACACATACATAATACACATGTTGGACACACATAACACACATGTCACACACACATAATACCCATGTCACACATACATAATACACATGTCAAACACACATAATACACACACATACATAATACATATGTCACACATACATAATACACATGTCAAACACACATAATACAGGGGCCTTGGTGGCCGAGTGGTCAAGGTAGTTCGTCTACTATTGATCACGTGGTCTGTCAACACTGAGATTGCGGGTTCGATACTCACTGCAGGCAGGGTGTACTCGACTCCAATCTTAATTGACACGGATTGCCAGTTTTCCTACCGCAGGTTGGGGGTTTTCTCCGGGTACTCCGGCTTCCTCCCCCAATAAAAACTGGACGCCATGATATAGCTGAAAAATTGCTGAAAGTGGCATTAAACACCATCAAACAAACAAACAAACACACATAATACACACACATACATGTACACATGTCACACATACATAATACACATGTCACAAATACATAATACATATGTCACACATACATAATACACATGTCACACATACATAATACATATGTCACACATACATAATACACATGTCACACACACATAATACATGTCACACATACATGTGTCTTTTAAGAGAGAAAACCACCAAAATACTCTGACTCCAAATTTTCGTAATGTACAGTATTTAGGTGTGTAGCTAAAAATAAATTGATGTGCGAGTAAAATGTACTTGTAGGAGGGTGTAGGGTGTCCAGGGGGGCAAAGACCCCAAATGCTACCTAAATATAACATTAATTTTTGCCAGCCAAATTGATGCTATTTCAACATGTTCAATAAAATATTGAGATGTGACCACAAGATACCAGTTGTCAATTGTACAGAGTTCATGACTTCATATTACAATTAATGTAAACAGAAAATAAAATACATAAGAATTTCATCAATGATTCCAGAATGGCTTATTTGCAGACTGTAGCTAAAACTGAGTTTTAAATTTTTTATGACAAAATTGCGAGCAAATGCTTTTTTTTTAAATAAAGGGAGTTATGTGCATGGTAATGGACATGAAAACATCATTTTAAAATTTAATTTGTCCTGAGGGACAAACAAATCTTGTCATTTTGTCTAGTCTGACTCAATTTGTCTCAGGACTCTCCTTGTCTATTGATACCATGGAGTTTCTTCGAACCTATAAAAGAGTTTTCCTGTAGGCATATGACATACCACCATTGGTTATCATTGTTAATTAATTTTATAGGCTATAAAAACTTCTTAATTTGGTCATATGATGCCACACTTACCTTTCTTTTTAAGATTCTTCTCCGACACCATTATGACATCATAGCCTAGTTAAGAATTTACCAAGAAGTGTAGTAATGTACTCATTTGACTTATTGTCATGCAATAGTTCATATAAAAATACAAATAATGACATATTATTATTCACTTGTTGACACCTTCAGTTTTTTATAACATTTAATGTTCAAAGTTTTACTTTATTATCACAGTCAAAATTTAATGAATGTGAAAGTATGCACAACAACAATGAGATCAAAAGAATACCTGAGAAAATGACTGACAGGTGTAATTAGCATCCATAATACTTCTGAGGGAGGACATCAGTTATATAAGTGATATCAGTCAGGGGAGGAGGTGCACGGAGGGGGACTGCATTCAGGTCTAAAAATGTTACTAATGTAAATATGCAGAATATATTTTGAAGAAGCACTACAAGTTGTTTCATACTAAATATATTTTGTAATATTTCTACATTAAAACCCCTACACAAAATATCAGATCATAATTTCCTATGGACATACATGAAATGTTCAAACTTGTAAAATAGGATTTATTTTTCTGTACAAATATTACACTTTACTATCTTACAAGTTTGCCTAATCATAGATTTAATTAAAAAACAATTTAATTAGATTGAATATAACCTGTGGCTTTATTCCGAGGGTTGTGGAATGATGCCACCTTACAAAATAACATCTGACTTTTATTCCTTGTGTTGTGAAATGTTGCCATCATAAAGCCACAGGTTATACTATATGATGGCATCATTCCACAACACAAGGAATAAAAGTCACATGTTATTTTGTAAGGTGGCATCATTCCACAACACAAGGAATAAACGTCACAGGTTATATTATAAGGTGGCAACATTCCACAACCCAAGGAATAAAGCCACAGGTTATATTCAATCTAATTAAAATTAAGTTAAATCACCTGCTCCCCTTCACAGTGACAATAACAAAAAGGGGGGAGCAAGTGAAAGATTTAATTTGTGGTTATATTATAAAAAAGGTGGCATTATTTCACAACACAAGGAATAAAGCCACAGGTTACATAATAATGTGGCATTACTCCACCACACAAGGGTTTTTAAGATAACTTCTGGATTTTTGGGAAAGCTTATAATAATATGTTTCATGTTGTCCCCTGACATAGACATCTAATGAACCTTCCTGTAAACAATAACACATCCTGGAACTTGTAGTAAATGTATATAGTTATAGTGAAATCCATCAAGGGTACTAGAAAAGAGAGGAAAGGGTTCTAACATTTGTGATATAATTATTATATAAACAAAATATAAAGAATAAAGACCTCACCTCTTCTAAAATGACCGGCAGGAGGACCATTCTGTCCTACATTAAAGGTAACAGAACGTTTGACTCCTTTAAATATTCTAAACCGATTATGTTTAACACTAGGGGAATGACGTAACTCCATTTTCAAATCTTCTCTTAAACGCTGCATCCTGATATCTCAAAACCATTCAGGAATATTTCACAATTTAATTCCAAAAATGTGCACAAACAAAATGAAAACACCCATTATACTCCATCTAAGGAATGTACACAGTTATCAGTACTGTGATAGTATTAATTCTACTCACACATATCTTCATGAAAATTACTCACAAATTAAACAACAATATATATCATTAAGACATTGTTTAAGATCCAACTCACAGTATATTACATTTTAGTTGTTAAATCTTTGATAAATGATAAAATCCTTCCTATCAGTGTATTGGTAAAAAAACTTTTAATTCGTTACCATATGTCACCACAAAAATGTCTACAGAGTTAGTCATAAACCTGGTGCATCAATAACTATGAAAATCTACAAATTTAATGGTTTTTACTTTTAACATAAAAAGTCATTTGTAGTCACAATAGCACACTTTAACGAAATTGACATTCCAGCCTCCGTGACTAGATTTAATCATGGAAATTTGATACACTGTTCAATCTGTTCAGGTAGACACTGATATGAACTCCAGGGTAAGAATATAAACTTCAGGACACTTTAGACATGTCCATTAAAGTTTAATTAAATCTGCCACAGAATTGGTCAATATTTTAACAAAATTTCCCTTGGCTATTTATCCTAATTACAAAGGTATTTAACAACAATTTGATAGACTTTCCATTTGGGATATTCACCTCTGCCTACTTAAAAGGAAAACTGTATAAATATTTGTAAATGATCTGTGTCATTAGTATTCTTAAAGGCTAGCACTAATCAGTCATATTATCAATACACAATCAGTAGAAAATTGTCATAAAATCTACCTTAATTCATCACAAATTGTATAATGACAAGGAACTTACTTAACAATATGGATTTATTTTTAATTTTTAAATATTTCTACATTGTAAAATTAATATTTATCATTAAAAAATCAGGGGAAACATTCATCATTGTAAATTAAGGGGGAAACATTTATCATTGTAAAATCAGAGGGAAATATTCATCATTGTAAATTAAGGGGGAAACATTCATCATTGTAAATTAAGGGGGAAACATTTATCATTACAAAATCAGGGGAAACATTCATCATTGTAAATTAAGGGGGAAACATTTATCATTGTAAAATCAGAGGGAAATATTCATCACAGACTTACACATATGTAACAAATTAAAAATTAGATGTCTTCCCCTCCTGCTCTCCCCACCCACTAACTTAAAAATGTTTTCAGAAAAATTAAATATATGGTAGACATAAATAGACACTGATCAAGTTTGAATTACTTTCTTTTAACTGTTTAGGAGGAGTTGTCCCCTTGTATCCATTTTACTTGCTATTGGCATATTGGAACACCTAGGAGTCACTACTTATCTGGCAAAATAATTCTGAAATAAACACTTGTACCACCTTTTTAACTGGAAAATTATTAAGAAAGGTCAATGTTTAGGTTCTCAAGTTAAATCAACTGCTGCTGGTTAGAAAACTAAATCCCCCTATTTCCATGGTGACCAGGTTTACTATCAATGTTTAGTTTGGCCTGTTTCCATGGTGACCAGGTTTACTATCAATGTTTAGTTTGGCCTGTTTCCATGGTGACCAGGTTTACTATCAATGTTTAGTTGGACCCATTTCCATGGTGACTAAGTTTACTATCAATGTTTTGTTGGACCCATTTCCATGGTGACCAGGTTTACTATCAATTAAGTTGGACCCATTTCCATGGAGACTAAGTTTACTATCAATGTTTAGTTGGACCCATTTCCATGGGGACCAGGTTTACTATCAATGTTTAGTTTGGCCTGTTTCCATGGGGACCAGGTTTACTATCAATGTTTAGTTGGACCCATTTCCATGGGACCAGATTTACAATCAATGTTTAGATGGACCCATTTCCATGGGACCAGGTTTACCATCAATGTTTTGTTGGACACATTTCCATGGGGACTAGCGTTAATATCAATGTTTATTTGGATCCATTTCCATGGAGACTAGGTCTACTATCAATGTTTAGTTGGACCCATTTCCATGGGGACCAGGTTTACTATCAATGTTTTGTTGGACCCATTTCCATGGGGACCAGGTTTACCATCGATGTTTTGTTGGACCCATTTCCATGGGGACCAGGTTTACAATCAATGTTTAGATGGACCCATTTCCATGGGACCAGGTTTACCATCAATGTTTTGTTGGACACATTTCCATGGGGACTAGCGTTAATATCAATGTTTATTTGGATCCATTTCCATGGAGACTAGGTCTACTATCAATGTTTAGTTGGACCCATTTCCATGGGGACCAGGTTTACTATCAATGTTTTGTTGGACCCATTTCCATGGGGACCAGGTTTACCATCGATGTTTTGTTGGACCCATTTCCATGGGGACCAGGTTTACAATCAATGTTTAGTTGGACCCATTTCCATGGGGACCAGGTTTACCATCAATGTTTTGTTGGACCCATTTCCATGGGGACTAGCTTTAATATCAATGTTTAGTTGGACCCATTTCCATGGGGACCAGGTTTACCATCAATGTTTTGTTGGACATATTTCCATGGGGACTAGCTTTAATATCAATGTTTAGTTGGACCCATTTCCATGGGGACCAGGTTTACCATCAATGTTTTGTTGGACATATTTCCATGGGGACTAGCTTTAATATCAATGTTTATTTGGACCCATTTCCATGGGGACCAGGTTTACCATCAATGTTTTGTTGGACATATTTCCATGGGGACTAGCTTTAATATCAATGTTTAGTTGGACCCATTTCCACTGGGACCAGGTTTACCATCAATGTTTTGTTGGACATATTTCCATGGGGACTATCTTTAATTTCAATTTTTAGTTGGACCCATTTCCACTGGGACCAGGTTTACCATCAATGTTTTGTTGGACATATTTCCATGGGGACTAGCTCTAATTTCAATGTTTAGTTGGACTCATTTCCATGGGGACCAGGTTTACCATCAATGTTTTGTTGGACATATTTTCATGGGGACTAGCCTTAATATCAATGTTTAGTTGGACCCATTTCCATGGGGACCAGGTTTACCATCAATGTTTTGTTGGACATATTTCCATGGGGACTAGCTTAAATATCAATGTTTAGTTGGACCCATTTCCATGGGGACCAGGTTTACCATCAATGTTTTGTTGGACATATTTTCATGGGGACTAGCCTTAATATCAATGTTTAGTTGGACCCATTTCCACTGGGACCAGGTTTACCATCAATGTTTTGTTGGACATATTTCCATGGGGACTAGCTTTAATTTCAATGTTTAGTTAAACTCATTTCCATGGGGACCAGGTTTACCATCAATGTTTTGTTGGACATATTTCCATGGGGACTAGCTTTAATATCAATGTTTAGTTGGACCCATTTCCATGGGGACCAGGTTTACCATCAATGTTTTGTTGGACATATTTCCATGGGGACTAGCTTTAATATCAATGTTTAGTTGGACCCATTTCCATGGGGACCAGGTTTACCATCAATGTTTTGTTGGACATATTTCCATGGGGACTAGCTTTAATATCAATGTTTAGTTGGATCCATTTCCATGGGGACTAGTTTTTAATATCAATGTTTAGTTTGGCCCATTTCTATGGGGACTAAGGTTTACTATCAATGTTTAGTTGGACCCATTTCCATGGGGACTAGCATGGATATCTATATTGCGGTGAGTTTAGCTCACTTTTCTTTAGCAATAATTGACATATTATTGTACAAGTTTGATGTAACTACACACAGTGTGTTAATGTGATGAGATACAATCAACACTTCAGGGAGCACTCAGTTCATCTGATGTTTTATGTATTTACTAAGTATCAATTTTCTTGTTTAATGGTTCAGTAATCTAATAAAGCTCTTACATCCTGGTAATATGCAAAAAGCATTGCAATAACTTTGAAAGAAATATATAACTTTATTTGCAAGAAGAACCATATTTATCAATTATGGACTTTTGAAAAGTATATGTAGAATTTTATGGTCCATATAAGGTATGTTGGTACTTTTGTAATACCTTTGCATGCAGACATTACACAATACCCTGGTATATTGGCCTTATATGATACCTTGGTATATGGGCATTACATGATACCTTGGTATGTGGGCCTTATATGATACCCTGTTATAAGGGCATTACATGATACCCAGGTATGTGGGCCTTATATGATACCCTGGTATATGGGCATTACATGATACCCTGGTATGTGGGCCTTATATGATACCCTGGTATAAGGGCATTACATGGTACCCTGGTATATGGGCATTACATGATACCCTGGTATGTGGGCCTTATATGATACCCTGGTATAAGGGCATTACATGGTACCCTGGTATATGGGCATTACATGATACCCTGGTATGTGGGCCTTATATGATACCCTGGTATAAGGGCATTACATGGTACCCTGGTATATGGGCATTACATGATACCCTGGTATATGGGCATTACATGATACCCTGGTATAAGGGCATTATATGATACCCTGGTATATGGGCATTACATGATACCCTGGTATGTGGACATTACACAATACCCAGGTATGTGGGCAATACATGATACCCAGGTATGTGGGCATTACATGATACCCTGGTATATGCGCATTACGTGATACCCAGGTATGTGGACATTACACAATACCCAGGTATGTGGGCATTACATGATACCCAGGTATGTGGGCATTACATGATACCCAGGTATGTGGGCATTACATGATACCCTGGTATGTGGGCATTACATGATACCCTGGTATGTGGGCATTACATGATACCCTGGTATGTGGGCATTACATGATACCCAGGTATGTGGGCATTACATGATACCCTGGTATAAGGGCATTACATGATACCCTGGTATGTGGGCATTACATGATACCCTGGTATGTGGGCATTACATGATACCCTGGTATGTGGGCATTACATGATACCCAGGTATGTGGGCATTACATGATACCCTGGTATGTGGGCATTACATGATACCCTGGTATGTGGACATTACACAATACCCTGGTATATGGGCATTACATGATACCCAGGTATGTGGGCATTACATGATACCCTGGTATGTGGGCATTACATGATACCCTGGTATGTGGGCATTACATGATACCCTGGTATGTGGGCATTACATGATACCCTGGTATGTGGGCATTACATGATACCCTGGTATAAGGGCATTACATGATAACCTGGTATGTGGGCATTACATTATATCCTGGTATGTGGGCATTACATGATACCCTGGTATGTGGACATTACACAATACCCTGGTATATGGACATTACATGATACCCTGGTATGTGGGCATTACATGATACCCTGGTATGTGGGCATTACATGATACCCTGGTATGTGGGCATTACATGATACCCTGGTATGTGGGCATTACATGATACCCTGGTATAAGGGCATTACATGATACCCTGGTATGTGGACATTACACAATACCCTGGTATATGGGCATTACATGATACCCAGGTATGTGGGCATTACATGATACCCTGGTATAAGGGCATTACATGATACCCAGGTATGTGGGCATTACATGATACCCAGGTATATGGGCATTACATGATACCCAGGTATGTGGGCATTACATTATATCCTGGTATGTGGGCATTACATGATACCCTGGTATGTGGGCATTACATGATACCCTGGTATAAGGGCATTACATGATAACCTGGTATGTGGGCATTACATTATATCCTGGTATATGGGCATTACATGATACCCAGGTATGTGGACATTACACAATACCCAGGTATGTGGGCATTAAATGATACCCTGGTATGTGGGCATTATATGATACCCTGGTATGTGGACATTACACAATACCCTGGTATGTGGGCATTACATGATACCCTGGTATGTGGGCATTACATGATACCCTGGTACAAGGGCATTACATGATACCCTGGTATGTGGACATTACACAATACCCTGGTATATGGGCATTACATGATACCCAGGTATGTGGGCATTACATGATACCCTGGTATAAGGGCATTACATGATACCCTGGTATATGGGCATTACATGATACCCTGGTATATGGGCATTACATGATACCCTGGTATGTGGCCATTACATGATACCCAGGTATGTGGACATTACACAATACCCTGGTATATGGGCATTACATGATACCCAGGTATGTGGGCATTACATGATACCCAGGTATGTGGACATTACACAATACCCTGGTATATGGGCATTACATGATACCCAGGTATGTGGACATTACACAATACCCTGGTATATGGGCATTACATGATACCCTGGTATATGGGCATTACATGATACCCAGGTATGTGGGCATTACATGATACCCTGGTATAAGGGCATTACATGATACCCTGGTATATGGGCATTACATGATACCCTGGTATGTGGGCATTACATGATACCATGGTATGTGGGCATTACATGATACCCTGGTATGTGGACATTACACAATACCCTGGTATATGGGCATTACATGATACCCTGGTATGTGGGCATTACATGATACCCTGGTATGTGGGCATTACATGATACCCTGGTATGTGGGCATTACATGATACCCTGGTATGTGGGCATTATATGATACCCTGGTATGTGGGCATTACATGATACCCTGGTATGTGGGCATTACATTATACCCTGGTATATGGGCATTACATGATACCCAGGTATGTGGGCATTACATGATACCCAGGTATGTGGACATTACACAATACCCTGGTATATGGGCATTACATGATACCCTGGTATGTGGGCATTACATGATACCCTGGTATGTGGGCATTACATGATACCCTGGTATGTGGGCATTACATTATATCCTGGTATGTGGGCATTACATGATACCCTGGTATATGGGCATTACATGATACCCAGGTATGTGGGCATTACATGATACCCAGGTATGTGGACATTACACAATACCCAGGTATAAGGGCATTACATGATACCCAGGTATGTGGGCATTACATGATGCCCTGGTATGTGGGCATTACATTATACCCTGGTATAAGGGCATTACATGATACCCAGGTATGTGGACATTACACAATACCCAGGTATGTGGGCATTACATGATACCCTGGTATGTGGGCATTACATGATACCCTGGTATATGGGCATTACATGATACCCTGGTATGTGGGCATTACATGATACCCTGGTATGTGGGCATTACATGATACCCTGGTATGTGGGCATTACATGATACCCAGGTATGTGGGCATTACATGATACCCTGGTATGTGGGCATTACATTATACCCTGGTATGTGGGCATTACATGATACCCTGGTATGTGGGCATTACATGATACCCTGGTATGTGGGCATTACATGATACCCTGGTATATGGGCATTACATGATACCCTGGTATGTGGGCATTACATGATACCCTGGTATATGGGCATTACATGATACCCTGGTATGTGGGCATTACATGATACCCTGGTATGTGGGCATTACATTATATCCTGGTATGTGGACATTACACAATACCCTGGTATATGGGCATTACATGATACCCTGGTATGTGGCCATTACATGATACCCAGGTATGTGGACATTACACAATACCCTGGTATATGGGCATTACATGATACCCAGGTATGTGGGCATTACATGATACCCAGGTATGTGGACATTACACAATACCCTGGTATATGGGCATTACATGATACCCTGGTATGTGGGCATTACATGATACCCTGGTATGTGGGCATTACATGATACCCTGGTATGTGGGCATTACATGACACCCTGGTATAAGGGCATTACATGATACCCAGGTATGTGGACATTACACAATACCCTGGTATATGGGCATTACATGATACCCAGGTATGTGGGCATTACATGATACCCTGGTATAAGGGCATTACATGATACCCAGGTATGTGGGCATTACATTATATCCTGGTATGTGGGCATTACATTATACCCTGGTATGTGGGCATTACATGATACCCTGGTATGTGGGCATTACATGATACCCTGGTATAAGGGCATTACATGATACCCAGGTATGTGGGCATTACATGATACCCAGGTATGTGGGCATTACATTATACCCTGGTATGTGGGCATTACATGATACCCTGGTATGTGGGCATTACATGATACCCTGGTATGTGGGCATTACATGATACCCAGGTATGTGGGCATTACATGATACCCTGGTATGTGGGCATTACATGATACCCTGGTATAAGGGCATTACATGATACCCTGGTATAAGGGCATTACATGATACCCAGGTATGTGGGCATTACATGATACCCAGGTATGTGGGCATTACATGATACCCTGGTATGTGGGCATTACATGATACCCTGGTATATGGGCATTACATGATACCCTGGTATGTGGGCATTACATGATACCCTGGTATGTGGGCATTACATTATATCCTGGTATGTGGGCATTACATGATACCCTGGTATAAGGGCATTACATGATACCCTGGTATAAGGGCATTACATGATACCCAGGTATGTGGGCATTACATGATACCCAGGTATGTGGGCATTACATTATACCCTGGTATGTGGGCATTACATGATACCCTGGTATGTGGGCATTACATGATACCCTGGTATAAGGGCATTACATGATACCCTGGTATAAGGGCATTACATGATACCCAGGTATGTGGGCATTACATGATACCCAGGTATGTGGGCATTACATGATACCCTGGTATGTGGGCATTACATGATACCCTGGTATATGGGCATTACATGATACCCTGGTATGTGGGCATTACATGATACCCTGGTATGTGGGCATTACATTATATCCTGGTATGTGGACATTACACAATACCCTGGTATATGGGCATTACATGATACCCAGGTATGTGGGCATTACATGATACCCTGGTATAAGGGCATTACATGATACCCAGGTATGTGGGCATTACATTATACCCTGGTATGTGGGCATTACATGATACCCAGGTATGTGGGCATTACATGACACCTTGGTATGTGGTCATTTAAACATTATATTCTGTCCATCTGATACCAATTCATCAAAAAAGAATATATATCTTGTAAGTGCTAACAAGATTTCTCAGTAGTAAATTAAGTAGGAGCATTTCTTCTGTTTGTAAAATAACAAAAACAATCTAAACAGATACATCTGCACTAAATGGAATCCAAGATAAGTCTGATATAAAACCTTAGATAAATGCTTACTGGAGTCTTTCCAAAATCAACCTTAGTGCTACATGAAAAAACAATTAACAACAGTTGATTAAAATGTTTCTTCATATTTTCTTATGTTATGAATTATGACATGAAAGATAACACTAACCAAAATAAAAAATGGAAGAATATGTCCATGGGACACAGATGCCCCCTGCTAAATGAAGTCCCAAACAGGAAGTAGTTGTCTGACAGGTCTGAAAGTCGCTTAGGATGTACAACTTGTGATACTGAACCACCCTGACAAATTTCAAATTGTTCTCATGTATGGTTTCTGAGAAAAGCTTGACGGAAATTTGTACGCCGGACAGACTATGTACATACGTACAAATGAAGTTCCAAACAGGAAGTAGTTGTCCGACAGGTCTGAAACTACCTTAGGATGTACAACTTGTGATACCGAACCACCCTGCCAAATTTCAAATTGTTCACATCTACAGTTTCTGAGAAAAGCTTCACGGAAATTCTTACAGACGGACGTACGGACGTACGGAAGGACAGACAGGAGTAAAACTTAATGTCCCACACATGTCGTTGCAGGGGCATAAAAGATGTTGTTCTGTTCCATTGACTTGAACACCATGAACTTCCATCATAATCCAAGATCAATTTAAAAATACAAGCCAACCATACATCAATCAGGACAACAGGCGCAGTCCTAAAGTCAACATCCTAACCATATGACAATCAGTCCTAAATACATGTCAACCATACATCAATCAGGACAACAGGCGCAGTCCTAAAGTCAACATCCTAACCATATGACAATCAGTCCTAAATACACGTCAACCATACATCAATCAGGACAACAGGCGCAGTCCTAAAGTCAACATCCTAACCATATGACAATCAGTCCTAAATACACGTCAACCATACATCAATCAGGACAACAGGCTCAGTTCTAAAGTCAACATCCTAACCATATGACAATCAGTCCTAAATACACGTCAACCAATACATCAATCAGGACAACAGGCTCAGTCCTGAAGTCAACATCCTAACCATATGACAATCAGTCCTAAATACATGTCAACCATACATCAATCAGGACAACAGGCTCAGTCCTAAAGTCAACATCCTAACCATATGACAATCAGTCCTAAATACATGTCAACCATACACCAATCAGCCCTGAAGACAATATGCCAACTATACCTAAATAAGCAAAAATGACAACAATCTAACATGACACCACTCAGTCATGAAACAGCAAGCCAACAAGACACCACTCGGTCCCAGAGAAAACAAGCTAATCCTACACTGGAGCAAAGCTAATCCTACACAGGAGAAAACAAGCTAATCCTACATAGGAGAAAACAAGCTAATCCTAACCACTAATTTCTGTATACAACAAGCCACACCACACACCAATCTGTCCTGAAGACAACAAGGAAACCATACACCAATCAGTCCTGAAGACAACAAGATAACTATACACCAATCAGTCCTGAAGACAACAAGGAAACCATACACCAATCTGTCCTGAAGACAACAAGATAACCATACACCAATCTGTCCTGAAGACAACAAGCCAACCACACACCAATCTGTCCTGAAGACAACAAGCCAACCATACACCAATCTGTCCTGAAGACAACAAGATAACTATACACCAATCAGTCCTGAAGACAACAAGGAAACCATACACCAATCTGTCCTGAAGACAACAAGCCAACCATACACCAATCTGTCCTAAAGACAACAAGATAACCATACACCAATCTGTCCTGAAGACAGCAAGCCAACCACACACCAATCTGTCCTGAAGACAACAAGCCAACCACACACCAATCTGTCATGAAGACAACAAGCCAACCACACACCAATCTGTCCTGAAGACAACAAGCCAACCACACACCAATCTGTCCTGAAGACAACAAGCAAACCGTACACCAATCTGTCCTGAAGACAACAAGCCAACCACGCACCAATCTGTCCTGAAGACAACAAGCCAACCACACACCAATCTGTCATGAAGACAACAAGCCAACCACACACCAATCTGTCCAGAAGACAACAAGCCAACCACACACCAATCTGTCCTGAAGACAACAAGCCAACCACACCAATCTGTCATGAAGACAACAAGCCAACCACACACCAATCTGTCCTGAAGACAACAAGCCAACCATACACCAATCTGTCATGAAGACAACAAGCCAACCACACACCAATCTGTCCTGAAGACAACAAGCCAACCACACACCAATCTGTCCTGAGGACAACAAGCCAATCACACACCAATCTGTCATGAAGACAACAAGCCAATCACACACCAATCAGTCCTGAAGACAACAAGGAAACCATACACCAATCTGTCCTGAAGACAACAAGCCAACCATACACCAATCTGTCCTAAAGACAACAAGATAACCATACACCAATCTGTCCTGAAGACAACAAGCCAACCACACACCAATCTGTCCTGAAGACAACAAGCCAACCACACACCAATATGTCCTGAAGACAACAAGCCAACCACACACCAATCTGTCCTGAAGACAACAAGCCAACCACACACGAATCTGTCCTGAAGACAACAAGCCAACCACACACCAATCTGTCCTGAAGACAACAAGCCAACCACACACCAATCTGTCCTGAAGACAACAAGCTAATCCTACACACTAATTTCTGTATACAACAAGCCACACCACACACCAATCTGTCCTGAAGACAACAAGGAAACCATACACCAATCAGTCCTGAAGACAACAAGATAACTATACACCAATCAGTCCTGAAGACAACAAGGAAACCATACACCAATCTGTCCTGAAGACAACAAGCCAACCATACACCAATCTGTCCTAAAGACAACAAGATAACCATACACCAATCTGTCCTGAAGACAACAAGCCAACCACACACCAATCTGTCATGAAGACAGCAAGCCAACCACACACCAATCTGTCATGAAGACAACAAGCCAACCACACACCAATCTGTCCTGAAGACAACAAGCCAACCACACACCAATCTGTCCTGAAGACAACAAGCCAACCACACACCAATCTGTCCTGAAGACAACAAGCCAACCACACATCAATCTGTCATGAAGACAACAAGCCAACCACACACCAATCTGTCCTGAAGACAACAAGCCAACCACACAACAATCTGTCCTGAAGACAACAAGCCAACCACACTCCAATCTGTCCTGAAGACAACAAGGAAACCATACACCAATATGTCCTGAAGACAACAAGATAACTATACACCAATCAGTCCTGAAGACAACAAGGAAACCATACACCAATCTGTCCTGAAGACAACAAGCCAACCATACACCAATCTGTCCTAAAGACAACAAGATAACCATACACCAATCTTTCCTGAAGACAACAAGCCAACCACACACCAATCTGTCATGAAGACAACAAGCCAACCACACACCAATCTGTCCTGAAGACAACAAGCCAACCACACACCAATCTGTCCTGAAGACAACAAGCCAACCACACACTAATCTGTCCTGAAGACAACAAGCCAACCACACACCAATCTGTCCTGAAGACAACAAGCCAACCATACACCAATCTGTCCTGAAGACAACAAGCCAACCACACACCAATCTGTCCTGAAGACAACAAGCCAACCACACACTAATCTGTCCTGAAGACAACAAGCCAACCACACACCAATCTGTCCTGAAGACAACAAGCCAACCACACATCAATCCGTCATGAAGACAACAAGCCAACCACACACCAATCTGTCCTGAAGACAACAAGCCAACCACACAACAATCTGTCCTGAAGACAACAAGCCAACCACACTCCAATCTGTCCTGAAGACAACAAGCCAACCACACACCAATCTGTCATGAAGACAACAAGCCAACCACACACCAATCTGTCCTGAAGACAACAAGCAAACCATACACCAATCTGTCCTGAAGACAACAAGCCAACCACACACCAATCTGTCCTGAAGACAACAAGCCAACCACACACCAATCTGTCCTGAAGACAACAAGCCAACCATACACCAATCTGTCCTGAAGACAACAAGCCAACCATACACCAATCTGTCCTGAAGACAACAAGATAACTATACACCAATCAGTCCTGAAGACAACAAGGAAACCATACACCAATCTGTCCTGAAGACAACAAGCCAACCATACACCAATCTGTCCTAAAGACAACAAGCCAACCACACACCAATCTGTCATGAAGACAACAAGCCAACCACACACCAATCTGTCCTGAAGACAACAAGCCAACCACACACCAATCTGTCCTGAAGACAACAAGCCAACCACACACCAATCTGTCCTGAAGACAACAAGCCAACCACACACCAATCTGTCCTGAAGACAACAAGGCAACCACACACCAATCTGTCCTGAAGACAACAAGCCAACCCCACACCAATCTGTCCTGAAGACAACAAGCCAACCACACACCAATCTGTCCTGAAGACAACAAGCCAACCACACACCAATCTGTCCTGAAGACAACAAGCCAACCACACACCAATCTGTCCTGAAGACAACAAGCCAACCATACACCAATCTGTCCTGAAGACAACAAGCGAACCATACACCAATCTGTCCTGAAGACAACAAGCCAACCACACACCAATCTATCCAGAAGACAACAAACCAACCACACACCAATCTCTCCTGAAGACAACAAGCAAACCATACACCAATCTGTCCTGAAGACAACAAGATAACTATACACCAATCTGTCCTGAAGACAACAAGGAAACCATACACCAATATGTCCTGAAGACAACAAGATAACTATACACCAATCAGTCCTGAAGACAACAAGCCAACCATACACCAATCTGTCCTAAAGACAACAAGATAACCATACACCAATCTGTCCTGAAGACAACAAGCCAACCACACACCAATCTGTCCTGAAGACAACAAGCCAACCACACACCAATCTGTCCAGAAGACAACAAGCCAACCACACACCAATCTGTCCTGAAGACAACAAGCCAACCACACACCAATATGTCCTGAAGACAACAAGCCAACCACACACCAATCTGTCATGAAGACAACAAGCCAACCACACTCCAATCTGTCCTGAAGACAACAAGCCAACCACACATCAATCCGTCATGAAGACAACAAGCCAACCACACACCAATCTGTCCTGAAGACAACAAGCCAACCACACAACAATCTGTCATGAAGACAACAAGCCAACCACACTCCAATCTGTCCTGAAGACAACAAGCCAACCACACACCAATCTGTCATGAAGACAACAAGCCAACCACACACCAATCTGTCCTGAGGACAACAAGCCAACCACACACCAATCTGTCATGAAGACAATAAGCCAACCACACTCCAATCTGTCCTGAAGACAACAAGCCAACCACACAACAATCTGTCCTGAAGACAACAAGCCAACCACACTCCAATCTGTCCTGAAGACAACAAGCCAACCACACACCAATCTGTCCTGAAGACAACAAGGCAACCACACACCAATCTGTCCTGAAGACAACAAGCCAACCACACACCAATCTGTCATGAAGACAACAAGCCAACCACACACCAATCTGAGCCAATCACACACCAATCTGTCCTGAAGACAACAAGCCAACCACACACCAATCTGTCCTGAAGACAACAAGCCAACCATACACCAATCTGTCCTGAAGACAACAAGCCAACCATACACCAATCTGTCCTGAAGACAACAAGCCAACCACACACCAATCTGTCCAGAAGACAACAAGCCAACCACACACCAATCTGTCCTGAAGACAACAAGCCAACCACACACCAATATGTCCTGAACACAACAAGCCAACCACACACCAATCTGTCATGAAGACAACAAGCCAACCACACTCCAATCTGTCCTGAAGACAACAAGCCAACCACACATCAATCCGTCATGAAGACAACAAGCCAACCACACACCAATCTGTCCTGAAGACAACAAGCCAACCACACAACAATCTGTCCTGAAGACAACAAGCCAACCACACTCCAATCTGTCCTGAAGACAACAAGCCAACCACACACCAATCTGTCATGAGACAACAAGCCAACCACACACCAATCTGTCCTGAGGACAACAAGCCAACCACACACCAATCTGTCATGAAGACAATAAGCCAACCACACTCCAATCTGTCCTGAAGACAACAAGCCAACCACACAACAATCTGTCCTGAAGACAACAAGCCAACCACACTCCAATCTGTCCTGAAGACAACAAGCCAACCACACACCAATCTGTCCTGAAGACAACAAGGCAACCACACACCAATCTGTCCTGAAGACAACAAGCCAACCACACACCAATCTGTCATGAAGACAACAAGCCAACCACACACCAATCTGTCCTGAGGACAACAAGCCAATCACACACCAATCTGTCCTGAAGACAACAAGCCAACCACACACCAATCTGTCCTGAAGACAACAAGCCAACCATACACCAATCTGTCCTGAAGACAACAAGCCAACCATACACCAATCTGTCCTGAAGACAACAAGCCAACCACACACCAATCTGTCCAGAAGACAACAAACCAACCACACACCAATCTCTCCTGAAGACAACAAGCAAACCATACACCAATCTGTCCTGAAGACAACAAGATAACTATACACCAATCTGTCCTGAAGACAACAAGGAAACCATACACCAATCTGTCCTGAAGACAACAAGCCAACCATACACCAATCTGTCCTGAAGACAACAAGCCAACCACACACCAATCTGTCCAGAAGACAACAAGCCAACCACACACCAATCTGTCCTGAAGACAACAAGCCAACCACACACCAATCTGTCCTGAAGACAACAAGCAAACCATACACCAATCTGTCCTGAAGACAACAAGCAAACCATACACCAATCTGTCCTGAAGACAACAAGATAACTATACACCAATCTGTCCTGAAGACAACAAGCCAACCACACATCAATCTGTCCTGAAGACAACAAGCCAACCATACACCAATCTGTCCTGAAGACAACAAGCCAACCACACACCAATCTGTCCTGAAGACAACAAGCCAACCACACACCAATCTGTCCTGAAGACAGCAAGCCAACCACACACCAATCTGTCCTGAAGACAACAAGCAAACCATACACCAATCTGTCCTGAAGACAACAAGATAACTATACACCAATCTGTCCTGAAGACATCAAGCCAACCATACACCAATCTGTCCTGAAGACAACAAGCAAACCATACACCAATCAATCCTAAAGCCTTTAATCCACACAGTGGACTGAAACATGTTTTACAGATATGATCTGACTATGTTTCTCAGAAGACTGATATATAATTGTCAATCTTACCAGATGTGCTGTAACTTCTAGGTCTTGATATATCTTTATATGGTTCTATCCAATATTCTGTTGGAAGAATGCTCTCCCATTCAGTGCTGGACATTTTCTATCTATTAACTTTACACCAATGAAAATTATCTCATCAACAATGAACTATTAGAATATCAACTTTCACAAATAAATTCCAATAAGATCATTAAATGACACTCTAGTTCAGGCAGACTGAAACAGCAATCAGCCATCTCTGGACACATTTTACAGTTGTTTTTGGCACTACGACAACAATCAATATATTTTCTTGTGAGGATGTGCCAAACTGTTCCTTCTCTACAAATGATCTGTTAAGTCATCTATAATGATGATATGCTGAGGAAATTATACTTCTTATCTCCTAAAATTCTACAGTCAGCACTCTAAAGTCATTTTCTATAACTTCAGATAAATGTTATTTTATAATTTTTGTGGCAAACAAGAACATCAATGAAATTCTACTGCACAGAATATCATCTCTTAAAATCTCTTGACGTTTTTCCAACAGAAATAATTCCCCAACCAAAACAAATCTGTTATAAAAGAGGTTGTTTTTCTTTTTTTACTTATAATACCATGATGTCAACAAAATCTATTAATAAAAGAAATTGCTTCCACAGATTAACATTCAAAATGTCCACTGAATTCTGTCCCTAGACCATGAATGTCCAGTAACTATATACTGTAATGATCAGCTGTTTTCTATTTTAAACATGTTAAATATAATCAGTACAAGATACTGAAAATAACATTGTAAACTTTCCAGCATATAAATGATATACATGATATAAGTGAAATTTTTAGGATTTATCAGAAAAGGTTCATTGAGGAAATCCAACAATATTTGAAGCCAATTATAGTTTTAATTAATATTCTATACAAATATGTAAAATTTCACTTGAGACATTATCTTCCTAAACGAAGAAATTATCAAATATTTCCAACTGCACACATTAAACTTGTATTTTCCCTTTACAGAACCTCACAATTACACCTGAGGGATACCTATAATCTAATCAATTTTCCATTTCTATTGTTGTGATCAGAGTTCAATAGATAACTTGTTATTGTACTGATTTATAGGTGATATCTGGATATTATCTTATCAATTCATCAGCAGTTATTTCCCCTGAAACAGGACAAACATTATATATTAAAAATCCCATATATATTTCAGTAGTTTGACATTTTTATCTCCAATTAAAAAGACAAATTATTTATCCATTCTTTATCACATCATGGGGGAAAATCTAATTCTTTCAATAAAATGCCAAACTTTTATAACATATACAGTTTTATGCTAATGGAAAGTTTATTTTTCCAAACTGTAATCTCATATACCTCAGAATCATGTAAAAATAGCTTTTTCTACAAATGAGTCATTATACAATGTCTGATTCCAACTCTTATCATAGGTGATAAACTAATCTTGCATCACCAAATAGATTTATGCAATAAATGTTGTTTTCCTAAACCTATAAATAGTTACTGAAATATGTACCCAATAAATGTTGTTTTCCTGAACCTATAAATAGTTACTGAAATAATGTACCCAACAAATGTTGTGTTTTAACCTATAAATAGATAATAAAGGAATTACCAAACAAATGTGATCCTTACGGAATGAATTATTTTGTTTGTTTGTTTGAATGGTGTTTTAACGCCACTTTCAGCAATTTTTCAGCTATTTCATGGCGTCCAGTTTTTATTGGGGGAGGAAGCCGGAGTACCCGGAGAGAACCCCCGACCTGCGGTAGGAAAACTGGCAATCCTTGTCAATTAAGATTGGAGTCGAGTACACCGTGCCTGCAGTGAGAA
Organism: Limnoperna fortunei; assembly: GCA_944474755.1. Taxonomy (NCBI): domain Eukaryota; kingdom Metazoa; phylum Mollusca; class Bivalvia; order Mytilida; family Modiolidae; genus Limnoperna; species Limnoperna fortunei. Next base: position 1,691,496 of record OX104120.1, read on the forward strand.
TCGAACCCGCAATCTCAGTGTTGACAGACCACGTGATCAATAGTAAACGAACTACATTGACCACTCGGCCACCGAGGCCCCCGGAATGAATGATAAATATTTAAAATCACTATCAGGTAATATGCCACTGTTATGGTCTGTCATCAATTTTTCAGCTATATTATCTCCAGCATTTTATTGGGAAGTACGCCAGACTACAAAGTATGACCATTGTCAGGAAAGCTGGCAATCCTGGTCAATTATGCTGGAGTCAAGCACACCCTGCCCTGTCAGGAAAGCTAGCAATCCTGGTCAATTGAGGCTGGAAACAAGCACACCGTGCCCTGTCAGGAAAGTTAGCAATCCTGGTCAATTGAGGCTGGAGTCAAGCACACCTTGACCTGTCAGGAAAGCTAGCAATCCTGGTCAATTGAGGCTGGAGTCAAGCACACCCTGCCCTGTCAGGAAAGCTAGCAATCCTGGTCAATTGAGGCTGGAGTCAAGCACACCCTGCCCTGTCAGGAAAGCTAGCAATCCTGGTCAATTGAGGCTGGAGTCAAGCACACCCTGCCCTGTCAGGAAAGCTGGCAATCCTGGCCAATTGAGGTTGGAGTCAAGCACACCCTGCCCTGTCAGGAAAGCTGGCAATCCTGGTCAATTGAGGTTGGAGTCAAGCACACCCTGCCCTGTCAGGAAAGCTGGCAATCCTGGTCAATTAAGGCTGGAGTCAAGCACACCCTGCCCTGCCAGGAAAGCTGGCAATCCTGGTCAATTGAGGTTGGAGTCATGCACACCGCTGTCAGGAAAGCTGGCAATCCTGGTCAAAAGGTTGGAGTCAAGCAAATCCTGCCCACTAAGGCATGTGATCAATGGTAGATGACTACCTTAATCAATCGGCCACAAGAGGTCCCCAACAAATGTTGTTATTCTTGTGATGATTAAGCATTTCTGTCATGTGCCTGCTAAAGGAGATCTCCTTTAACTGGACATTGTCACCATTACCCACCTCTACCAACTGACCTAAGGGAGATCTCCATTAACTGGACATTGTCACAATTACCCACCTCTAACAACTGACCTAAGGGAGATCTCCATTAACTGGACATTGTCACCATTACCCACCTCTACCAACTGACCTAACGGAGATCTCCATTAACTGGACATTGTCACCATTACCCACCACCCTACCAACTGACCTAAGGGAGATCTCCATTCACTGGACATTGTCACCATTACCCACCTCGTCCAACTGACCTAAGGGAGATCTCCATTAACTGGACATCGTCACCATTACCCACCTCTACCAACTGACCTAAAGGAGATCTTCATTAACTGGACATTGTCACCATTACCCACCACCCTACCAACTGACCTAAGGGAGATCTCCATTCACTGGACATTGTCACCATTACCCACCTCGTCCAACTGACCTAAGGGAGATCTCCATTAAATGGACATCGTCACCATTACCCACCTCTACCAACTGACCTAAAGGAGATCTCCATTAACTGGACATTGTCACACGTGCATTGTCACCATTACCCACTACCCTACCAACTGACATAAAAGAGATCTCCATTACCACAGCTAGTGGAGGTGGTTATGTATACCTACTGGGATTCCTAAAACGTTAGAGAAGGGCACTCCCATTATATTTATCCCCTTGAAAAAAATCTCCATACCTATGGCTATGTTAATTCACATTTAACCCAGCAAATCGTGACACATGATTTTTTGTACACTAACAAAGCTTAGTCCCTCGCTGTCCAGAAAGCATGACAGCATGATATCACAGCGACCACTAAATCAGTCATGAATCTACCACAGTTCCTTTGAACTTGAGAACAAACATTCCAATTACATCCTGAACTTTTATTAAAATTTAGTATCCTCAACTAAAACTATTACATCATGGGAAGATTAGCTTCAAATTATTGCCCTCTGCTGATATTTTATATCAGTATGACCTACATTCAAGGTAAATGTACCTAGTAGTACAATTTAATGTTAAATCATTTATTATTACACATCCAAGGTTAAAACAATACACAACTAAAAAAAGTAACATACTAGTAAATGAAGGTAATAACAAAATACCTAATACCAAGGTAACAGTATCTATTGATAACCTTATTGAAGGCACTTGTAACTTTGGCTTATAAGTCTATCACAAAGAAATTTGAATACTAACTGCAAGCTCTTACTAACCTGATCAATTGAGAAATATAGACAAGCTGGAATATTTCTGCACAAGTGAGGAAAATTTATAACTTGAAAATAAAAATTGTTTCTTTTGTCATAACTTCTTGTGGTGAGATGACCATTCCAGCTGTAAACGTAAACATGATGTAGCTGAAACTGTTTCTGTAGTATATCTTTGTTTCTTTCTGAAGAATATATTTAATGGAAGCCAATCAGCTAATTGACGGTTGTTAATGAGAGGACACTATGAATATTTCTATAAGTAAAATTAGAGGAGCTAGCTTCTGCTCTAGAGGACCTAGCTTCTGCTATCTTCTTGTCTTTAATAACACATGAATAAGACATTAATAAAGAAATTCATTTTCAAAAGAATACAGGAAGAAATTGACAAAAAGTGGCACACAGTTTGTATGAATTAGTATTCTGATTACCTGATGAAAAACACATAAGGAACAAAGAAAAAGTCAAAGTTGACAGGTTTCTTAGACTTCCATCAGCTCTATCATGTACTGTAGCCAGAGTACCCATTGAAAACTTGACCTGGTAATCCTATTTAATTCAGGTCTACACTCAAGCAATCATCTTTTCAACTAATAACATGATTCTTCCAATCTACTACCTCAAATAAAAATGACATAATTTGGAATAATATGAATCATTTAAGGAAGCCATGGCAGAGCACTGTTCATTTAGGTTAGGCTATTGTTATTCCTGTTGTTCCACAAAAACTGCCCTGAATGTGTTCCCATGGTGAATTACAAAACTTGTACTCCCTGAAGTGTTCCCGTGGTGAATTACAAAACTTGTACTCCCTGAAAGTGTTCCCATGGTGAATTACAAAACTTGTACTCCCTGAAAGTGTTCCCATGGTGAATTACAAAACTTGTACTCCCTGAAAGTGTTCCCATGGTGAATTACAAATCTTGTACTCCCTGAAAGTGTTTCCATGGTGAATTACAAAACTTGTACTCCCTGAAAGTGTTTCCATGGTGAATTACAAAACTTGTACTCCCTGAAAGTGTTCCCATGGTGAATTACAAAACTTGTACTCCCTGAAAGTGTTCCCATGGTGAATTACAAAACTTGTACCCTCTGAAAGTGTACCCAAGGTGACACATTGTGCTTGTACTCCCTGAAAGTGTACCCATGGTGACACATTGTGCTTGTACTCCCTGAAAGTGTACCCATGGTGACACATTGATCTTGTACTCCCTGAATGTGTACCCATGGTTACACATTAAGCTTGTACTCCCTGAAAGTGTACCCATGGTGACACATTAAGCTTGTACTCCCTGAATGTGTACCCATGGTGACACATTGAGCTTGTACTCCCTGAATGTGTACCCATGGTGACACATTAAGCTTGTACTCCCTGAAAGTGTACCCATGGTGAATTACAAAACTTGTACTCCCTGAAAGTGTTTCCATGGTGAATTACAAATCTTGTACTCCCTGGAAGTGTTCCCATGGTGAATTACAAAACTTGTACTCCCTGAATGTGTTCCCATGGTGAATTACAAAACTTGTACTCCCTGGAAGTGTTCCCATGGTGAATTACAAAACTTGTACTCCCTGAAAGTGTACCCATGGTGACACATTAAGCTTGTACTCCCTGAAAGTGTACCCATGGTGACACATTAAGCTTGTACTCCCTAAATGTGTACCCATGGTTACACATTAAGCTTGTACTCCCTAAATGTGTACCCATGGTGACACATTGAGCTTGTACTCCCTGAATGTGTACCCATGGTTACACATTAAGCTTGTACTCCCTGAAAGTGTACCCATGGTGACACATTAAGCTTGTACTCCCTGAATGTGTACCCATGGTGACACATTGAGCTTGTACTCCCTGAATGTGTACCCATGGTGACACATTAAGCTTGTACTCCCTGAAAGTGTACCCATGGTGACACATTGAGCTTGTACTCCCTGAAAGTGTACCTATGGTGACACATTAAGCTTGTACTCCCTGAAAGTGTACCCATGGTGACACATTGAGCTTGTACTCCCTGAATGTGTACCCATGGTGACACATTGAGCTTGTACTCCCTGAATGTGTACCCATGGTGACACATTAAGCTTGTACTCCCTGAATGTGTACCCATGGTGACACATTAAGCTTGTACTCCCTGAAAGTGTACCCATGGTGACACATTGAGCTTGTACTCCCTGAATGTGTACCCATGGTGACACATTGAGCTTGTACTCCCCGAATGTGTACCCATGGTGACACATTAAGCTTGTACTCCCTGAATGTGTACCCATGGTGACACATTAAGCTTGTACTCCCTGAAAGTGTACCCATGGTGACACATTAAGCTTGTACCCCCTGAAGCTTATCTATGCTGACACAAAACTTTTACTTTTACGTCAGTAAAACCTACAACAGGTATTACCTGAAGGTGTTCCTATGGTGATCAACACTTGTACTTTTATCTTTAGTAAAACCTCCAACAAAGATTACTGAAGCAGGCATCTCCATAGTATTATCTCCAAACAAACTTACTACAGATGGCCGTCACATGTTGAAATCAATTGTTCACATGTTGAAATCAATTGTTCCAAGAGCAGACTTACTCGATGAAAAAGTGCCAACAATTATACCCCACCAGATCATTTATCAGATAATTGTACCATATTGGTTATATTTGCAGTGTAAGATAAGACACCCTTTATTTATAGTTTTCAAAAATAAATAGAAGAATCAATACAGATACAAATGGTAGGGGGGGGGGGGGGGGGGGGGGGCGGGGGAGGGGGTAACTATAGATACTTTTAGGTACAAGGTCTGCTAACGGAGATTTGAAAACCCACCCTATTCATATATTTTCGGACATAATAAAACACGACCTAATCATATATTGAATTATTAAATCAGACTTATTCATATATTTTATTACTGCATATCCCCATTTACAAAATAGTACATTCACTACCAAAATGATCAATTGATGTTAATGGAACACTTTGTTTGTAAAATCACTGTGGTTTACATAGGCTTAACATGCTTAAGATGAGAATTGAAGCATACGGGATTTGTTACCTGTGACTGACATTGAGCCAGAATCACCCCCCCCCCCCCCCCACCCCCCATTTTCTGTGCCTTCTATCGCTGATATTTGAGTAGTTTTGTTTCTTAATTTACTTCCCTTCTGTTATTTAAACAAAAATATTACATATCATTTTATTTACGTCGGTTAAAACATTAGACAATGTTGCACTTTTTAGTTTTTCAATCTTAGTGGAAGGAAGGCGGACATGATGATTTATTTTCCCAGGGGCCCCATACGGGATAAAAATATGCTTTATGTATACGGATGTAGACATTTACATAGCCTGATGTATACGGCTTGCCAACCAATCATAATGCAAGGTTTTTATGTGAGCTATAATATATTTAGATAATTTACAACAACCCGGCCAATGATATATTTTTTAATGAAAAAATCTACCTATTCATATATTTTGCAGAGGTTAAAAGAAAAATAGCCGACTGAACAACAAGAGCCAAAAGTCAAGGGACAGTTACAAATCCAGATATAGACAAACGCAACACAAAAACCAAAAACACAAAGAGAGTAAACCCGAACCCAATAAAAACCATGGGTGCACTCATGTGCTCCTGACAAGTGAGCAGTGCCTGCTTCTAATTAGACACCCATCGAGTTACTCATTGTCATATCTAGGGAAAAGTCAAATCCAGGAATAGGAATCACTACCTATGACTCAGCAAAAATGTCAGATCGTATTTGAGACACTGATTTCCCATAAAGACCAATTAAGTCATGGTGACGACCATAGAACTTCTGGAGAGATAACATCAACCTAGGTGCAACAAACCCTTGTTTGAGTAGTTTAGTAGTCAACAGCAGGGATCGGTCTAGAAAATCTGACTACAGATTGCAGGATCTTGAATACGTATAAGTTGTGAAATGTACACACCATACGCTGGAGTTGCTGGAATTGCTGTCGATGAACAGGAAATTGACAATTGGAAAGTTGAAGTCATCTTGCAGGACGAACATATATATACCAAGTTACCCCCCCCCCCCCTCCTGACAAATGGGGAACCTTTTCTGTCCTTTACCCAGCACTCTATTTACTTATCTGACCTTTGGTTCATATCCCATCCCCTAAATGACTGTACCAGTTCTCATTCTGACAAACAGACAGTTATCAATCAATATGTCAAAAGTAAAGTACAGAGTTTAAAAGAAAAATATCTGCAAATGCTGTAATATAACTTTAACAAGTGGCAAGGGAGGGGAGAAACAAATGTGTGGCATTGTTTACAAACAGCATTAATATGTCCCATTTTTGGAAGAAACCTGTGACCAGTAAGGTAATGGTGCTGAAAGTATGGTGGGAACTGGGAGAGGATGCAAGGGGGAAGGGAAAGGGTGGTGGCAGAAGTCCACCCCCCCCCCCCCAAAAAAAAAAAAATCCCCCCCCCCCAAAAAAAATAAAAAACACACAAAAATCTATCACAGTTATAGATGCCCAAATTGTATCATACTTAGCTTTCGTATACATTCAATTTTAGATTTCAACAAAGATAATGCATGCATCACCAGTAACAATCATACATCAATATATTTGACGTTCATTGAACAGACATCTGTAATTTTCATGACCTTACCCTTACTGGTATTACAAGCATTTCTGTCAGATTCTCGTCTGCATCCAATTTACACGATATCGATTCATCTGCGAACTACTTAGATCATGCACATGAATAGTTCATAAATTTTGCACAAGTAGATCACATGCTGCATCATATGACCGGTATTTATAAATGGTACCAGTTCTACGGTAATGCATGTATAATCTAATGGTCAACTATTTTCTGGAATGGTACCAGTTCTACAGTAATGCATATATTATCTAATGGTCAACTATGGAATGGTACCAGTTCTACAGTAATGTATCTATTATCTAATGGTCAACTATGGAATGGTACCAGTTCTACAGTAATGTATTTATTATCTAATGGTCAACTATGGAATGGTACCAGTTCTACAGTAATGCATGTATTATCTAATGGTCAACTATTTTCTGGAATGGTACCAGTTCTACGGTAATGCATGTATTATCTAAGGGTCAGCTATTTTCTGGAATGGTACCAGTTCTACAGAAATGCATATATTATCTAATGGTCAACTATGGAATGGTACCAGTTCTACAGTAATGTATCTATTATCTAATGGTCAACTATTTTCTGGAATGGTACCAGTTCTACAGTAATGCATGTATTATTTAATGGTCAACTATTTTCTGGAATGGTACCAGTTCTACAGTAATGTATCTATTATCTAATGGTCAACTATTTTCTGGAATGGTACCAGTTCTACAGTAATGCATGTATTGGTCAACTATTTTCTGGAATGGTACCAGTTCTACAGTAATGCATGTATTATTTAATGGTCAACTATTTTCTGGAATGGTACCAGTTCTACGGTAATGCATGTATTATCTAATGGTCAACTATTTTCTGGAATGGTACCAGTTCTACAGTAATGCATGTATTATTTAATGGTCAACTATTTTCTGGAATGGTACCAGTTCTACGGTAATGCATGTATTATCTAATGGTCAACTATTTTCTGGAATGGCACCAGTTCTACGGTAATGCATTATTATCTAATGGTCAACTATTTTCTGGAATGATACCAGTTCTACAGTAATGCATATATTATCTAATGGTCAACTATGGAATGGTACCAGTTCTACAGTAATGTATCTATTATCTAATGGTCAACTATGGAATGGTACCAGTTCTACAGTAATGCATGTATTATCTAATGGTCAACTATTTTCTGGAATGGTACCAGTTCTACGGTAATGCATGTATTATCTAATGGTCAACTATTTTCTGGAATGGTACCAGTTCTGCAGTAATGCATATATTATCTAATGGTCAACTAAGGAATGGTACCAGTTCTACAGTAATGTATCTATTATCTAATGGTCAACTATTTTCTGGAATGGTACCAGTTCTACGATAATGCATCTATTATCTAATGGTCAACTATTTTCTGGAATGGTACCAGTTCTACGGTAATGCATCTATTATCTAATGGTCAACTATTTTCTGGAATGGTGCCAGTTTTACGGTAATGCATCTATTATCTAATGGTCAACTATTTTCTGGAATGATACCAGTTCCACGGTAATGCATGTATTATCTAATGGTCAACTATTTTCTGGAATGGTACCAGTTCTACAGTAATGCATGTATTATCTAATGGTCAACTATGGAATGGTACCAGTTCTACAGTAATGTATCTATTATCTAATGGTCAACTATTTTCTGGAATGGTACCAGTTCTACAGTAATGCATGTATTATTTAATGGTCAACTATTTTCTGGAATGGTACCAGTTCTACGGAAATGCATCTATTATCTAATGGTCAACTATTTTCTGGAATGGTGTCAGTTTTACGGTAATGCATCTATTATCTAATGGTCAACTATTTTCTGGAATGATACCAGTTCTACGGTAATGCATGTATTATCTAATGGTCAACTATCTTCTCGAATGGTACCAGTTCTCATGGGGGGGGGGGGGGCGGTAACTAAGGATACTTTTAGGTATAAGGTCTGCGGACGGACATTTGAAAACTAAGCATATTCATATATTTTCGGACACTATAAAATGGACCTAATCATCATATATTGAATGATAAAATCAGACCTATTAATATATTTTATTACTGCACATCCCCATTGACAAAATAGTACATTTACTACCAAAATGATAAATTTATGTTAATGGAACACTTTGTTTGTAAAATCACTGTGGTTTACATAGGCTTAACATGCTTAATATGAGAATTGAGGCATGGATATATTTAGATAATTTACAACTACCCAATGATATATTTTTCAATGAAAAAAGCTACCTATTCATATATTTTGGTGAGCTAAAAAAGTGACCCATACGGGCCGCACATCCGTATTACCCTATATATCCCAAGTTACCCCCCCCCCCCGTGCCAGTTCTACAGTAATGCATGTATTATCTAATGGTCAACTATTTTCTGGAATGGTACCAGTTCTACAGTAATGCATGTATTATCTAATGGTCAACGATCTGGAATGGTACCAGTTCTACAGTAATGCATGTATTATCTAATGGTGAACTATTTTCTGGAATGGTACCAGTTCTACAGTAATGTATTATCTAATGGTCAACTATTTTCTGGAATGGTACCAGTTCTACAGTAATGCATGTATTATCTAATGGTCAACGATCTGGAATGGTACCAGTTCTACAGTAATGCATTAAATATCTACACATCATTTTCGGCCTCATTTGCGTTAAGAAGGAAAAACAAGACTAACAACCAGAAAAATTAAAGATACCGAAGGAATGCTTGGTTAACTATTTTTTTTTTTAATGTCCACTAGGGTCCAGAGACATATCATCAATCTAATTAAAATTATATCTTCACCTGGCTCCCCCTTTTTGCTATTCACGGCGACAATAGCAAAAGGGGGTAGCCAAGTGAAGATATAATTATATATCATTAGGGTATATCTTTCTTGAAAATTTATCCTTCACCTCTTCATATGCAAATACATAGTTGGGGAACTGGGCTTCCTTACCTGGGTCAGACTTACGGAAAAAGGGGTTAGGCGGATCCTAGATCTTACATTACTATAATACATAGGTGCATCCAAGCTATGTCCCTTAATCTGTTATCTGCACGGTATTCTTTTGTGAAAGATTCTTCGGTAAAATAGTATGTGAATATTTTCTAGTATTCTCTGGTAATTACATTTTATACTGTGAAAAATACACATTACTACAGTAACAAAAATAATGTATAAAATTCATATTTTTCTCAGTCTATGTGAGTGGTACAAGTCCTACTACACAAGTACCCACGTGACGGTACCAGTCATACAGTGAGATACTTATGCTATATTATCTGCTGTACACACGATTAAGATCTATTTGATACGAGTCCTAATGGAACAAATTTGAGATTGAGCACATCTAACATGTAATATACACTTTGGGAAGACTTAAGTGTATACTTCCAAATCCATTTCTATATGTACTTTAACTGAACAAGTACTTAATATGCATTTTTGAGTCATGGGAGATACAATTTCAGCAGACCAATCTAATTACGTTTCTGTCTTAATTGTGTCGTTCCTAAAACGGGATCGAATTTTAATTAGATTAATACTTCGTCGAAATCTTCTAGTGAGCAATTTGTAGTCTTTATAGCTTTGAGCTGTGCATCAACAAAAAAGTTTCGGAACTTCGTTTTGCAAGTTAAAACAGATATATATATATAAACAAGATATATACAAACTAAACCAAAAACTTACCAGCGAAATGTATTCGTCTGCCATTAAATATTTTTTGACGGTTAAACTGCTTTAAGAAAAATGTGAATAAAACTGATAAAAATCAAAGTTACATTCGACTTTACATGTTGTAATACAATTAACAAAGAAATAACTTGTCATGGTATTTCCCCCAGAGGGATCTACGCTGTAAATGACATTATACGACTTGTGTTTAAAGTTAAAATTCGGCTTAAAAAGCTATGGTCGTAATCAGGGGTATTATACAACTCTGACATGGGGAAAATGTTAATATTTAATTGGACACAAACAAGTTATAAATTTAACTAGCATTTTGTACACATAATCGCAGACAAGAGGATTTTTTATGGGTATTAATAAATGACAATAACATTTTAGCCATGTTAATATGTAACTATTACCATATTCATAATATTTGCTGTGTTTTGTCCCTTACCGGCTTCGGGGACTATAGGTTTGACCTTTGTCCGCACGTCCGTCTGTCCGTCAGACATTTTTTCCGGACATTTTTCTAAACGCTTGCAGATATTGAGCTGATATTTGGTATGTGAGTCAACCATGATGAGTTACAGATCAAGTTCGAATATCGTTCCGGTCCCAATGATTTTTTTAATGAAATTATGGCCCCTGGACTATGGGAAAATTCTATTTGCCGATAGGAGACAGTATTGCTTGAGAAATACTATCCACACTTGTTTTAATTTACATGTTCAAGTTTTAATCCTGTTGCCCTTAGTTTTTCCTCCCAAGCCAGTGGTTCTGAGTCCGCGTTTGCTCCATGCATGGTTGAACGAACGCGGACCCTGAACCCTTCATCCTGTTATCGGTGCATCTACTGTACAGTATTTTAATGAACAGTAAGAGTGAGAATTTTTGTTCTGTATTAACAAATATGATTAACTTTTCCTGGTATCATAGTCTTGTGATGAGTGAGCGGTGATAGACAAATGTATACGTATATTTGTGTCAAGCGCTGTAAGATGGATTGAAAGACAGAGATGGGAAGGAGAGAGGGATCAGTACAACTTATTTCTTTGATTCATTGATATAGAGGTTGGGATGGGAGGAATGTATGAGAGGGGATCAGTACAACTAACTACTTTTATTCAGTGATGTAGAGGAAGGGATGGCCGGAATGTATGAGAGGGAACCAGTACAACTAATTTCTTTGATTCAGTGATGTAGAGGAAGGCATAGGCGTAGCATCGCATTTGATATCGGTACGGCCGAAGGCTCTTGGGTAAATGGTGCAAAATCCTGCACTCTGGCGATTTCCTAGCATTTAATCTCAGTTCTTAAAAGATGTGTTTCGTGAGCAATATTTTATTTTTTATATTTCTGAAAATTATTGGTACGGCATTCCGTGCCTGCAAAAGTTATTGCTACGCCTATGGAAGGGATGGGCGGAATGTATGACATATGCAGTTGTATGTCTCTGGTGAATCAAATTTAACATGGATTTCACTGCATTCGAATATGTTACAAATCTTCTACACGATGAATATTATTTTAAAATATTTTTGTTGCCGAGTGGTTAACGTAGTTTGTCATTTACTTTTAATGAAGTGCTCTGTCAACACTGAGTTTGCGGGTTCGATTCTCTCTTGCAGGCATTGTGTACACGACTCCAATCTTAATTGACAAGGATTGCCAGGTTTCTACCGCCGGTGGCTGGTTTTCTCCGTGTACTCTGGCTCCCCCTCCCCCCCCCCCCCCCCAAAAAAAAAGATTGCTTGCTTGATTGATTGGATGTTTGTTTTACGTTCAGGGAGCAGTATTTCAGCTATATTCAGGACAAGAACAAGTTAACATCATCGGAAAAAGAGGTGGGTTGGGACATAGGAAACACAGTTTTGACTGCCAGTGGAAATGTATGGAGTATCTGGTACGGACGGAAAATGTAGCCGTATGTGGCGGCTACAATTTGGTCTATTCTTTTTCCAAATCTACTAAAGGGTCTTTGTCATGCAAGTAGCGTGGCAGTCTCCAAAATCGTCACCCACTACGGTCGCGGCCAGGAGTTTCGTATTATTACCTGATAACCCCCAACGAGAGGGTCTCCCCTATCCGCCACCGGGGACGCGCTTGGGCGCTGCTCTGTGGATCGAGATGTCTTGGCTGTATTTACAGAAACTCCTTTGTGTATATAACACCAATTGACTACGGCACTACAAGGAAGATTAATAACCAGAATTTAGGAAAATTTGCATGCTTCGTATCTGGTCTGAGGAGACACCAGCTTGATCACACTGTTGATGCGAACAAGGCGGTCTATTATAGACAATTTTCAACGGACAGCACAAGATAGACGTATCGTAGGTCAACACAAATTGCCGAGGCTATGGCTATTTATTTGGATGATGGAGCGAACGAGGGCCAAGAATCCTGAGGATGGTTAATGGTTTAATGCTATGTTCAGCAATTTTTCAGTTAAATCGTGGCGTACAGTTTTTATTGAGGTAGGACGCCGTAGCACCCGGAAAAAAACCCGAGGAGTTCGTATTGGTGAAATTGGTGGTAAGAAAACTTCATATGTTGGTTTAATATAAGCAGAATCCTAAAATTTCACTGTTTGTCGCCGTCATGATTACGTCTAGTATTGTTGTGGAGAGGACTGCTTTTAAGCTGGTAAAACTTGATGTCAAATCCTTTGCTCTATTACCGGCAATAAAATACTAAGTGGCTTTCACCTATTATTTTTAGATGTTATTATTAATGTTGTATGTAACTGAAATTAATAAATAATAGGAATGTTTCAATTGATGTTATGGATATATTTTTGTTTGTTCTAATGTAGGGCTGAGCATTAGTATTGAGCATATACCAACAACTTATTATAATTCATAATAATAACTAATGTCATCAAAGATACAAAGATTTCCTACGCCAGACGCGCGTTTCATCACCACAATCCAAAAACGTTTATACCAAATCCGGCTAAGGTTATATACACCTTAAAAATAGAAAAACCTTAGAATTAAACAAGTACTATCTTTAAAAAAGATAACCGACGCAGTAAAGATATAAATTGAGTTATGCATTGAACTACGAATCGCCATTATTGTCATACAAATTCCCCGTTTCAATAAACCAGAAAATTGATAGAAATTTTTTTGGGGAAGTACTGACGGACGCGATTATTACTACGTGAAAGAAATCATGAACCTAAAAATTAACATTAATACCAGGTGAAACGAGTTTGAAATTATTAATTCATGTGTGCGCCCCCGCCCCCTCCCTTTTTATTTACGTGTTTTCGATATTAACAGATTTGTGAGATTTACCAAGCATACAGTTAACTTAAAATTGATAATTTACATACAACTACATGTACTTTGTTGTACATGTACATGTATTCCAGAACGTTTATTGCTATTATGTATTGAAACCTACTGCCTAAGATATAGAAATGAAGTTTTTATGCGAGCACCAAAGCAGTTATACAATAATGTCAACAAATTGAATATTATAATTTTTAAAATAAAATGTTTATAGTTTAAAACTTACTGATTAAGCAAAGTATACTTTACAATTAGAGCCACAACTTTCTATCTATGTGTGTACTACGACGGACGCCCAAGAACAATAATAATACATTTGATTTACTATCAACAGGAATATAAAATGATTGTTAATTTGTATTTATTAAAGAAATTAATTAAAATTTCTTCTCTTCGTCCTTTTTACACTCATAAAATCCCGCAAAAATCCAGCGTGTTAATATGCGTTTTAATTTGCGATGTACTTCAAATAAAAAATATTTAACATTTTTGTACAAGTTGTTTGATACAAAACTGCAGCTCATCTCTATCGTTCTTAATACATGTACTTAAATTGCCCTATGAAATAATTTTATAAACAAACAGACGGCAAAATCTAATAATAATAGTACACAATTTGAAAGGTTTGCCAATTTATCACCCTGTTCCGAACCCCTGTCCAATTTACTACCCTGTTCTGAATGAGTTATGGTCATTTCGTACCCTGGCCATTTCGTACCCTTACAAATATGGTCAATTCGTACCCATCGCTGAGACAATTCGTACCCGACTAAAATTGTAATGAAATTGTATGTACTAAAAATTAAAAAATGATTAATAAAATGTTTTATATTTTACTCAAATTTATTTGTAATCAGTCGGCATATTGTGATCAGGTTCGGTTTCTTTGATAGTTATTTTGGATGTAGTGTGGTGATAATTAATTTGTGTGATCTCATTAAAAATATGATTGTAAGCGTGAACATAAAGTTAAGTGTATATATTATAAATCATTATTATTACATACTTATTGTTCACTTCCTGGCATGTGTCTGTATATGTGAAGATACTTATTCTTTAGAAAAACAAACTAATGGTTTGATATAATTGAATTTAAAATTGTTATATTGTATTTATCTATTCGTGGATCGACAGCAGCGTATGGGAACCAAAAGACTGGTAGGTCTACGGGATGCCTGTCCGCACCAATAACGACTGTGAGAGCTGGCACCGTCGCTTTAACGTTATAGCACAGTGTCCTCCGCCTTTCTATGTGCTCATTGAGCTTGTTGTACAAAGAAGCGGAGTTTGTCCGTACGCAAGTGAAGCTAGTCTCAGCCAACAAACTTAAGAAAAGTATTAAAAAGATCCGCAGAGATGTGCGCAAAAGTAATGAAGACATGGGACATGTCTGCTGATAAATTACTACTCCTATCCAGAGTGTACGGAAATTAAATTTCAAAACTGTGCTTAGTCCGAGAATCCTCTGCCATCCAACGCTTTATTTATTTTTATTTTTTTGCGTAACTGTGCTGTGTTGCTATGTTTTTGTCTTTAATATATATTTGTTTTAGTGCTCCAGTTACTTATTTTTGTGTTCTTCTTTGTTACCATTATTATGTCATTTATCGTAATAAAATTTGAAGTTTTCATATTTCACATATTTCATTTTAAGTCCGTTTTCTTCACGCATTGTCGAACAAATACTACTAGATGTATAAAGACAACAGATGTTTAGCTCACTTAAAAGAATAAAAAATTTAATGTGCACACTTAGAATCACAAACTATAATTATAAACTTACATCATACAATAGAAATTATCACCACAGTCCATTCAATACAAAGAACATGAACACAATATGCCGACTAATGCCGACTTATTAAAAAAGAAATTTGAGTAAAATAATTAAAAAAACCCATTTAATTCGTACACTTTTTACCTTTAATACATACAATTTCATTACGATATCATGCAATTTTAGTCGGGTACGAATTGACCATCCGTCGGGTACGAGCGATGGGTACGAATTGACCATATTTGTAAGGGTACGAAATTGTCAGGGTACGAAATGACCAGTTCCCGTCCAAATTGGTTTTTGACTAATCAAGAAACAGAATTAGGATCACGTGACTTGGCACCATCAGGTGTAACGGATACCGTCAATTGGAAATATACATGGTCGAAGACTTTCTCGAAATTTTCATCAAAAATAGATTAAAATTGCGTCTATCCCACAATTCATTCTGTTTAAATATTCCGGAAAATAAATTCTGTCTCAGACCTGCGCCGGTTTTAAGAGTTACCCGTTCAATCGCTAGGAGCATGCGCTTGTAATCGAAAGTAAAGATTCGAAAACTTAGCGAATACACCATATACTTTTAAATCCAGAAATGATGAGTCACACATTTGATGGATATGGTAAATATAAACTCCAACAAGATTTTTCGTAGAGCAATAACATAGCCCTACTCCCAGTCCCAAGTTTTAACTTAAGTCAGACGTGTATAATACATTTTTTTTCTAATTTCGGTGTAGTTAATCTCATTTAACCATGCTTACTGACTGGTAATTTCGACCTATCAGAGGGCTATTCTCAAAGGATTGTTGCTTAACAAATAAAGAGTGAATTATTATGATGTTTGTACAGTAACACATTCACCATGCTCGTGCTAAAACTTTACTGATATATATGAATATTGGCGCAGCCTAAATCACAGGAATTTGACCCCATATCATTTGGGTCGAAATATGGCCAGAAAAGGAAAAAAAAGTATTGTCGCGAACGAAGTGAGCGAAGGAGTCTAACGCAAAAAGTAAACAATTCCTACCCCCCTACCTTTGTTGTTAAGTTCGCTTTGAGAATTTGCGCTGACAAAATGATTGTAGGTGTTCTACGTACTCACGGACATTTATTCTTTAAGATTATGACATCGATTCCTTTAATAGATCCATATTTTTGCAACCGCGAAACTTTTTCTTGGACTGAAACACTTTCTTTCTGTCTAAAGCAGATTATTTTATTGATATATACAAAATCAAAAGTTTATAAGATAACTAATTAATGTTCATATTGAAGATATCTTTGTACCGGTAAAGAATTCTTACTTAAAATCGTAAAGAGTGCAACTGCAATGCAAGGTTCCGAACGTGTATTAAAATTTAAAACGAGTGTATTATCAACGCTTAACTTTAACCATAAAGAGTGTCCATCAACATTGCACGTTTTTTGTTTAATAAACATCTTAATGAAAGCATATTTGCCGCCCGAGTGATTGCTACCTGCTGAGAATCGGACGATAGGTAAATATCGATCGCCATTTGTAAGGATATGTAATCACGCATCGGAGACGGAATTGACATGACGGAAAATTCGTACGCGTCTGACAACTGACACGGACGCGTACTGGGACGCGTTACATGTTGAAAAGCCGTCCAGAACTGAAAAGACGCGTACAATACGCATCTAGACACGTTGCGAGGATCCCTGACATGTTTTATAGTTGTCGTCTCAATTATTATATATCTCAAAGTTATTATTGTTTACATACATGTAGAATACATATAAAGCATAACTGGGAATATTTCATAATATTACAAACTTATTTACTGTATTTGTTGACTAATTTAACCCTCAAAATTGCTGTATTTTACAGTAATTTGGACCAAACATCCAAACACCCCCAGGGTACAATCCATAGTGGGGAAAGAAACGCTATAATTGGACCAAACATCCAAACACCTCCAGGCTACAATCGATAGTAGGGAAAGAAAGGCTATTATTGGACCAAACATCCAAACACCTCCAGGACCAGGGTACAATCGATAGTGGGGAAAGAAACGCTATTATTGGACCAAACATCCAAACACCTCCAGGGTACAATCGATAGTGGGGAAAGAAACGCTATTATTGGACCAAACATCCAAAACACCTCCAGGCTACAATCGATAGTAGGGAAAGAAAGGCTATTATTGGACCAAACATCCAAACACCTCCAGGCTACAATCGATAGTAGGGAAAGAAAGGCTATTATTGGACCAAACATCCAAACACCTCCAGGACCAGGGTACAATCGATAGTGGGGAAAGAAACGCTATTATTGGACCAAACACCTCCAGGGTACAATCGATAGTGGGGAAAGAAACGCTATTATTGGATCAAACATCCAAATACCTCCAGGGTACAATTGATAGTGGGGAAAGAAACACTATTATTGGACCAAACACCTCCAGGGTACAATCGATAGTGGGGAAAGAAACGCTATTATTGGACCAAACATCCAAATACCTCCAGGGTACAATCGATAGTGGGGAAAGAAACGCTATTATTGGACCAAACATCCAAACACCTCCAGGGTACAATCGATAGTGGGGAAAGAAACGCTATTATTGGACCAAACATCCAAACACCTCCAGGGTACAATTGATAGTGGGGAAAGAAACGCTATTATTGGATCAAACATCCAAATACCTCCAGGCTACAATCGATAGTGGGGAAAGAAAGGCTATTATTGGACCAAACATCCAAAACACCTCCAGGCTACAATCGATAGTAGGGAAAGAAACACTATTATTTAAACATAAAAGAATTGACAGATTAGTCAAATAAATGATTTCGTTCCTTACTCTCACAACATCGTCCCTTACTCTCAGAACATCATCCCTTACTCTCACAACATCGTCCCTTACTCTCACAACATCGTCCTTACTCTCACAACATCGTCCCTTACTCTCACAACATCGTCTCTTACTCTCACAACATCGTCCCTTACTCTCACAACATCGTCCCTTACTCTCACAACATCGTCCTTACTCTCACTACATGTACATCGTCCCTTACTCTCACAACATCGTCCTTACTCTCACTAAAATCGTCCCTTACTCTAACAGCATCATCCCTTACTCTCACAACATCGTCCCTTACTCTCACAACATCGTCTCTTACTCTCACAACATCGTCCCTTACTCTCACAACATCGTCCCTTACTCTCACAACATTGTCTCTTACTCTCACAACATCCTCCCTTACTCTCACAACATCGTCTCTTACTCTCACAACATCGTCCCTTACTCTCACAACATTTACACATTTCCTCTTTAATTTTAATGAACTGACGAATAGTATTGGAAGAACAGTCTAGTATAAATTGTACCATTAAGTCGCGGTCACTGTTAGTGTTCATTATATTACTATCTATATTTCTATTGACGTATGGTCTAAGAACTGCCATGTGTCTTCCTATATCATCTTGCAAAGCACTACATTTTAATAGATAGTGATTTGTGTCTTCCCTAGTAGTTCTGCATAGTTTACATGTGTAATTGTCATTTTAATAGATAGTGATTAGTGTCTTCCCTAGTTGTTCTGCATAGTTTACATGTGTAATTGCCATTTTAATAGATAGTGATTTGTGTCTTCCCTAGTAGTTCTGCATAGTTTACATGTGTAATTGTCATTTTAATATATAGTGATTTGTGTCTTCCCTAGTAGTTCTGCATAGTTTACATGTGTAATTGTCATTTTAATAGATAGTGATTTGTGTCTTCCCTAGTAGTTCTGCATAGTTTACATGTGTAATTGCCATTTTAATAGATAGTGATTTGTGTCTTCCCTAGTAGTTCTGCATAGTTTACATGTGTAATTGTCATTTTAATAGATAGTGATTTGTGTCTTCCCTAGTAGTTCTGCATAGTTTACATGTGTAATTGTCATTTTAATAGATAGTGATTTGTGTCTTCCCTAGTAGTTCTGCATAGTTGACATGTGTAATTGTCATTTTAATAGATAGTGATTTGTGTCTTCCCTAGTAGTTCTGCATAGTTTACATGTGTAATTGTCATTTTAATAGATAGTGATTTGTGTCTTCCCTAGTAGTTCTGCATAGTTTACATGTGTAATTGTCATTTTAATATATAGTGATTTGTGTCTTCCCTAGTAGTTCTGCATAGTTTACATGTGTAATTGTCATTTTAATATATAGTGATTTGTGTCTTCCCTAGTAGTTCTGCATAGTTTACATGTGTAATTGTCATTTTAATAGATAGTGATTTGTGTCTTCCCTAGTAGTTCTGCATAGTTTACATGTGTAATTGTCATTTTAATATATAGTGATTTGTGTCTTCCCTAGTAGTTCTGCATAGTTTACATGTGTAATTGTCATTTTAATAGATAGTGATTTGTGTCTTCCCTAGTAGTTCTGCATAGTTTACATGTGTAATTGTCATTTTAATAGATAGTGATTTGTGTCTTCCCTAGTAGTTCTGCATAGTTGACATGTGTAATTGTCATTTTAATAGATAGTGATTTGTGTCTTCCCTAGTAGTTCTGCATAGTTTACATGTGTAATTGTCATTTTAATATATAGTGATTTGTGTCTTCCCTAGTAGTTCTGCATAGTTTACATGTGTAATTGTCATTTTAATATATAGTGATTTGTGTCTTCCCTAGTAGTTCTGCATAGTTTACATGTGTAATTGTCATTTTAATAGATAGTGATTAGTGTCTTCCCTAGTTGTTCTGCATAGTTTACATGTGTAATTGTCATTTTAATAGATAGTGATTAGTGTCTTCCCTAGTTGTTCTGCATAGTTTACATGTGTAATTGCCATTTTAATAGATAGTGATTTGTGTCTTCCCTAGTAGTTCTGCATAGTTTACATGTGTAATTGTCATTTTAATAGATAGTGATTAGTGTCTTCCCTAGTTGTTCTGCATAGTTTACATGTGTAATTGCCATTTTAATAGATAGTGATTTGTGTCTTCCCTAGTAGTTCTGCATAGTTTACATGTGTAATTGTCATTTTAATATATAGTGATTTGTGTCTTCCCTAGTAGTTCTGCATAGTTTACATGTGTAATTGTCATTTTAATAGATAGTGATTAGTGTCTTCCCTAGTTGTTCTGCATAGTTTACATGTGTAATTGCCATTTTAATAGATAGTGATTTGTGTCTTCCCTAGTAGTTCTGCATAGTTTACATGTGTAATTGTCATTTTAATATATAGTGATTTGTGTCTTCCCTAGTAGTTCTGCATAGTTTACATGTGTAATTGTCATTTTAATAGATAGTGATTTGTGTCTTCCCTAGTAGTTCTGCATAGTTTACATGTGTAATTGCCATTTTAATAGATAGTGATTTGTGTCTTCCCTAGTAGTTCTGCATAGTTTACATGTGTAATTGTCATTTTAATATATAGTGATTTGTGTCTTCCCTAGTAGTTCTGCATAGTTTACATGTGTAATTGTCATTTTAATAGATAGTGATTAGTGTCTTCCCTAGTTGTTCTGCATAGTTTACATGTGTAATTGCCATTTTAATAGATAGTGATTTGTGTCTTCCCTAGTTGCTCTGCATAGTTGACATGTGTAATTGTCATTTTAATATATAGTGATTTGTGTCTTCCCTAGTAGTTCTGCATAGTTTACATGTGTAATTGTCATTTTAATAGATAGTGATTTGTGTCTTCCCTAGTAGTTCTGCATAGTTTACATGTGTAATTGCCATTTTAATAGATAGTGATTTGTGTCTTCCCTAGTAGTTCTGCATAGTTTACATGTGTAATTGTCATTTTAATATATAGTGATTTGTGTCTTCCCTAGTAGTTCTGCATAGTTTACATGTGTAATTGTCATTTTAATAGATAGTGATTAGTGTCTTCCCTAGTTGTTCTGCATAGTTTACATGTGTAATTGCCATTTTAATAGATAGTGATTTGTGTCTTCCCTAGTTGCTCTGCATAGTTGACATGTGTAATTGCCATTTGACCTCAAGAACTTCACTCGATCAGACTGCACTTTGCATTAATAAATCAGAAAAATATTACCACCTCGTATTTGATGCGCCAACTGTTTTCAGTACTCCAAGTACAGGTAAATTAGATTTGGTCGACATCAAAGTAACAGTTTTGGAGTATATTAGGAAACAAAGAGGAGGAAAGTTTCAAAGGAAGCATACAGATTCACACGTTAATATAACATGGTTGTTTTCAGATGCAAATTAGTGCGCACTAACAAAATTTACACATCAAATTGACACCATTATTTTATACTTTACAGGAGATCCAGCCCTATGATGGTGGGCTCCAGTGGTAGGTTCTTTACACATCACATTGACCAGTATTTTATTTTTTACAGGAGAATCCAGCCCTAAGATGGTGGGCTCCAGTGGTAGGTTCTTTACACATCACATTGACTCGTATTTTATTTTTTACAGGAGAATCCAGCCCTAAGATGGCGGGCTCCAGTGGTAGGTTCTTTACACATCACATTGACCAGTATTTTATTCTTTACAGGAGAATCCAGCCCTATGATGATGGGTTCCCCTGGTAGTCCAGCCAGTCCTCTGCAATCACAGTTCCTGCCAGGCTATCTTCTGGGGGATACTACACAACATGGAGTATCAGTAAGATATTGTTTATAACTAGCACAGCATATTTATATAAGTAATGCCACTTATTCACAAGATAAAATGTATTGGAGACTTACAACTGTCTACTTTGTATTTTTTGTGATTAAAATTAAAACATACATTTGTATAATTTATTGTAAATATCTTTAATGATAAGATTGCATTCTATACTAATGTTGTTTTTACAAAATGTTTTGAAGGGAAACACACATAACCAAACTTTTTCAGGGATAGAGCTTAACTTTTTTCCTGCAGTAGCCAGCTGGGCCCCTAGCCTGAAATAATCCAGGAGCCCAACAATATAGTTAAGGGCCCAACTTTTTTCAGCGCAAGTGTGTTTTAACTATAAATTATATGATCATGTGTACAAATTTGTATATGTACATGAATTCAGAAGTTATTGTTTTGTTTTGATATTGTTTCTACCTACCTTGGATCACTACATACATAATTAGTTATTTGAGTCTGTTGGACGCTTGTATTTTGTTTCCAGAAATTAAGATTATCTCTGAGAATGTAGGAACCTCCCACCAAAGCTACCGGCTATTTGACTCAAAATCCTACATTTCTGGCATTTTTAGCTACCTTTATTCTTCAATATTAGGAATTTATAAAACAAATTAACTTATTTCCGTTTTAAGTATGCAGGAAAATTTCCACCCATTTTCATTATAGATTTAAGATTTGTAAGACAGAAAAGACTGCCACAGATGCTAACAATGCACACACAAACATGACAAATGCATGATTGAAATAGCTACAATCTATAGAGTGCTATTGTATTTGTTTTATGTTTTTTTTCATAAATAATTGATATTTAAACTATAACTTGCTATGATAATGGGAAGGATTTAAGTTTATGTGTTGTCTGTCTTGTTTTGCATTAAACAAAACAATGAATGTTTTCTATATTTAAAATGTACAATAAATTTAATCTTTCTTTGTGTTGAACAAGAAGTAGAAAATGACATCATTGCAAAAATATGTATATTCAATGGAAAATGCGCTATTATAAATTCTTTAAAAAAATTGTAAGTGATATGTTATTGTAATTTAATTAATATGATAAAAGTTACTTCCAAAATTCTTATTGTGTTTTAATCTTGACAGTTAATAGGAAACATCGTATTTAAAACCTCCGGAATGGAAATCATATTTACTCCCGGTGATTTTCGTAATTTATTTGCTTTGTACTGGTTTCCACCAGTACTCCATGGTGGTATTGACAAAGATAAGTCAGGCGAGAACGAGCTTAGGCGGTTTTTATTATTCCCCTTTGACAAAAAAAATGTCACATAAAATATTTCAAGACGATTCCTGACGCAAATGTCAATTAAATTGTTCTATCAATTCCCGATCTGGATTATAATTACGCCACTTCACCAAATATCCTACGCGCGCGAAATATTGCCAATAACATTTTTAAGGGACAAAACTTGAAATGTAAACACAAAATGCGTCTTAGCGTTCGTTGGTCGGTGCATCGTACTACACTTGTTACGTTCGCCAACTGGGCGATCTAGACACAGGCATTTGGTCGCCCAACAAAAATTCTACTCGCATTGGCGACTGGGCGACTGTTAAGTTTCATCCCTGCTTTTTGGTGATTGCAGGAATAGTACAGTAATTTTTTAGGCTTCTAAATCTAACTTTAATTGAAAAGGATTGCTAGATTTCCTGCTGAAGGTCAGGGTTTTTAAAATGGATGCCATGATACAGATAAAGAATTTCAAAGGTGAAATAAAATCCCATTTTAATCCCTTTTAATGTTTTTATTTTCCTTTAGCCTGTATCCAGACTTTGGACAACAGCTACCAGTCCAAGTCCTCCAAAGTCAACCCACAGAAGTAGCAATA
This sequence comes from Limnoperna fortunei, assembly GCA_944474755.1. NCBI lineage: Eukaryota > Metazoa > Mollusca > Bivalvia > Mytilida > Modiolidae > Limnoperna > Limnoperna fortunei. The sequence goes on from OX104120.1 coordinate 1,715,548, forward strand.
TAACATCTCCACTAGGAACCAGTTACATATCAACTCCAGGTCATAGGTAATCTATCTTGGACATCAATCAATCAGTCTATATTGTTCCTTGAGTTTACTACCATTTAAAAGATAACATTTACTTTACAGAGCTTTGATAAATTGAAAATCATAAGTCATCTTGCACCCCTGTACCCATCCATTAATGGCATTTAAGCCGAACTTTCCTTATCATTAGATTAGCATACGAATCAGCCAAATCATTTTTGAGTTAAGTATATCTAATTTAGTTCTTATCCAGTCATTTATTAAGACTCCAGAACAAAAGAGCGAAAGTAAAATCTTAAAAATTGATGTGTGCTATTCAGTTTCTAATTAATTCAACCAAGATTCCAGAAAATGTTTCTCTTTAAGTATTATGTCAGCACCGTTGGCTACAAATGTAAATTTTTTCCAGAATCTTGATGAAAACAGTTTTAGGGTCAGGCTTATACATTCATCTTGTCATTCTTGATTAATTAACAGACAAGTTTTTGTATGAATAATCCGACTTCAAATAATGTTTCTATGAAACATTTTTTTATGAACATTGATGTTAAAAGCGATGTTTTTATTTTATTCAGATTCAAGACTTTTTTCACAATTGTGGAGTTAACGTCATAATTTTTGTCTCGCCTGCGACGAAAGTCGCTGGAGGCGAGACATATGTATGGGAATCCGGCGGCGGCGGCGTAAACACTTGACATCTTGCTTCATATCTTTGTAAGCCCAAGCCCTAGGTCCATCAAATTTGGTCCAGAGGTAGCTTATGATGAGTACTTGCCAGTCAGTCACCTGTCACCTGACCTTGACCTCAATTTCACGGTCCAGCGACTACGTTAAAGTTTTTGGGTTACAACAGTTCCTCTGTAACTACGCATGGTAGGATGACAATATTTGGTGTATAGGTTGCTGATGACTAGTACATGACTGTCTGGTAGGTGTCACCTGACCTTGACCTCAATTTCACGGTCCAGTGACTACGTTAAAGTTTTTGGGTTACGACAGTTCCTCTGTAACTACACATGGTAGGATGACAATATTTGGTGTATAGGTTGCTGATGACTAGTACATGACTGTCTGGTAGGTGTCACCTGACCTTGACCTCAATTTCACGGTCCAGCGACTACGTTAAAGTTTTTGGGTTACGACAGTTCCTCTGTAACTAAGCATGGTAGGATGACAATATTTGGTGTATAGGTTGCTGATGACTAGTACATGACTGTCTGGTAGGTGTCACCTGACCTTGACCTCAATTTCACGGTCCAGCGACTACGTTAAAGTTTTTGGGTTACGACAGTTCCTCTGTAACTACGCATGGTAGGATGACAATATTTGGTGTATAGGTTGCTGATGACTAGTACATGATTGTCTGGTAGGTGTCACCTGACCTTGACCTCAATTTCACGGTCCAGCGACTACGTTAAAGTTTTTGGGTTACGACAGTTCCTCTGTAACTAAGCATGGTAGGATAACAATATTTGGTGTATAGGTTGCTGATGACTAGTACATGACTGTCTGGTAGGTGTCACCTGACCTTGACCTCAATTTCACGGTCCAGCGACTACGTTAAAGTTTTTGGGTTACGATAGTTCCTCTGTAACTACGCATGGTAGGATGACAATATTTGGTATATAGGTTGCTGATGAATAGTACATGACAGTCTGGTAGGTTCCACCTGACCTTGACCTCAATTTCACGGTCCAGCAACTATGTTTAAGTTTTTGGGTTACGGCTGTTCCCCTGTAACTATGCAGGGTATGGTGACAATATTTTGTATACAGGCCGCTGCTGATATTTAATGCTATTTACTTAATGCTTATGACGAAATTTATTTTCGTTACTGATGCGGAATGCAGGCGAGACGTTTTTCTGTGTCCACACTTGTCTTAATTGACAGGGGACTAGACCCCATTAGAAAAAAGGTAGGAAAATCATTGACAAGGGAAATCTTGAGATATGACATTTATAAACCATTTGGTGTAAAAAGAGAAATAGTTAGGTATGTTTATGGTGTCTCGCACATCTTCCTGTTTGGTTTCCAGCAGGTACTTCTCCTTGTGTTAGATAGATGTGTTTGACTACAGTTTTGATCTATAGAATGGTGCAATGTTCATTGGGGTAAAGATGGTGACAAGAACTGCAGATACTTTAAAATATAAGGTGACTGTATTTGTTTCATAATTTAAAAATAAAAACAACATCTTTATGTTTTGAGGACCATTTTTGATAACTGCGTGAAAAGATCGTAAATACCTGTTGAAAAAAAACTGTAATTGATGACACCCTATAGTAGTTACTTTATCCACAAAATAAATTCTCACCAGATTCTGTCTCTGCCATCTTGGGATGACTGTAACGGCAGTTGTGGTCATCAGCTTTACCCCATGAATGGTTTGTAGTGCAAAATTGTCAGATTTATTAAATGTTTATTTGTTAAATTTTTGAAAATTTCTAGGTATGTCTAATTTTAATTGTTACAGAGAAGCAATAAGACCAAAGGACAGACCTGGAGCGCCACCTACAAAGAGTTTGATATCACATTCCAGTCCAGCACCAGCTAGTCCATTTACTTCTTTTCACCAGGTAATTTCTGTTACACTGATTATTGATACAGACACACAACATCTTACTGTCTGTCTGTCTGACTGGCAGTAAGGGTAACTCACTGTCTGTCTGTCTGTCTGTCTGTCTGTCTGTCTGTCTGTCTGTCTGTCTGTCTGTCTGTCTGTCTGTCTGTCTGTCTGTCTGTCTGTCTGTCTGTCTGTCTGTCTGTCTGTCTGTCTGTCTGTCTGTCTGTCTGTCTGTCTGTCTGTCTGTCTGTCTGTCTGTCTGTCTGTCTGTCTGTCTGTCTGTCTGTCTGTCTGTCTGTCTGTCTGTCTGTCTGTCTGTCTGTCTGTCTGTCTGTCTGTCTGTCTGTCTGTCTGTCTGTCTGTCTGTCTGTCTGTCTGTCTGTCTGTCTGTCTGTCTGTCTGTCTGTCTGTCTGTCTGTCTGTCTGTCTGTCTGTCTGTCTGTCTGTCTGTCTGTCTGTCTGTCTGTCTGTCTGTCTGTCTGTCTGTCTGTCTGTCTGTCTGTCTGTCTGTCTGTCTGTCTGTCTGTCTGTCTGTCTGTCTGTCTGTCTGTCTGTCTGTCTGTCTGTCTGTCTGTCTGTCTGTCTGTCTGTCTGTCTGTCTGTCTGTCTGTCTGTCTGTCTGTCTGTCTGTCTGTCTGTCTGTCTGTCTGTCTGTCTGTCTGTCTGTCTGTCTGTCTGTCTGTCTGTCTGTCTGTCTGTCTGTCTGTCTGTCTGTCTGTCTGTCTGTCTGTCTGTCTGTCTGTCTGTCTGTCTGTCTGTCTGTCTGTCTGTCTGTCTGTCTGTCTGTCTGTCTGTCTGTCTGTCTGTCTGTCTGTCTGTCTGTCTGTCTGTCTGTCTGTCTGTCTGTCTGTCTGTCTGTCTGTCTGTCTGTCTGTCTGTCTGTCTGTCTGTCTGTCTGTCTGTCTGTCTGTCTGTCTGTCTGTCTGTCTGTCTGTCTGTCTGTCTGTCTGTCTGTCTGTCTGTCTGTCTGTCTGTCTGTCTGTCTGTCTGTCTGTCTGTCTGTCTGTCTGTCTGTCTGTCTGTCTGTCTGTCTGTCTGTCTGTCTGACTGGCAGGAAGGGTAACTCACTGTCTGTCTGTCTGTCTGGCAGTAAGTGTAACTCATTGTCTGGCAGGCCACAAGTGTAACCTACTGTCTGTCTGGCCACAAGTGTAACTTACTGTCTGTCTGTCGGTCCGTCTGTCCGTCTGGTCACAAGTGTAACTCACTGTCTGTCTGTCTGGCCACAAGTGTAACTCACTGTCTGTCTGTCTGGCCACAAGTGTAACTCACTGTCTGTCTGTCTGTCTGGCCACACGTGTAACTCACAGTCTGTCAGTCTGTCTGGCCGTAAGGGTAACTCACTGTCTGTCTGTCTGTCCGTCTTGCTGTAACTCCTATGAACCTACTGATAAAAGTTTTTAGAAACTGTACGAATGAAGGAGTTATTCTCCTTTTTAACTAAGAAATTTCTCACAATATATGTATAAAACAATTTGTATGCACTTCTCTGAAACTACTGATCAGAATTTGATGAAGTTTGGTAGGAAACACCATATGTAGATGTGCCTATCAAAAGGAAGATATTATCAGATATTTTTAGTAGGAGTTATGTCCATTTTTAGAAATTTTTTAAATATATGTATGAAACAACTCTTCTTCTCTCAAACTACTGATAACAATTTTATGGAACTTGAAAGATATGAAGGGGCATGGGATATGTGACCGTGCTCACTAAGGTTCTTTAACTTGTTTCATAATTTTGCTTCTCTTGACAGACAAGAGGAGGTGTTTTAATGAATTGTACATTGCACATATTTTATAGTAATTGAAGATGTTTATTATTTCAGACACCGTCAAGGGGCTTTCATACGCCGGGTCCAAGTTCAAACCCAGGTAAGGTTCAGACACCATCAAGGGGCTTTCATACACCGGGTCCAAGTTCAAATCCATGTACGGTTCAAGGGGCTTTCATACGTCAGGCCCAAGTTCAAACCCAGGTAAGGTTCAAGGGGCTTTCATACGCCTGGTCCAAGTTCAAACCCAGGTAAGGTTCAAGGGGCTTTCATACGCCTGGTCCAAGTTCAAACCCAGGTAAGGTTCCGACACCATCAAGGGGCTTTCATATGCCAGGTCCAAGTTCAAACCCAGGTAAGGTTCAGGTGAAATAGCATCCATGTTACTTTGGTAACCAGTAGGTCATGTTCTGGTATCCATAGATCATGTGACTTTAAGTACCAACTACATGGTGACAGTCTGTTAGAACCAACCACATTGTGACAGTCTGTTAGGTACCAACCACATGGTGACAGTCTGTTAGAACCAACCACATGGTGACAGTCTGTTAAGTACCAACCACATGGTGACAGTCTGTTAAGTACCAACTACATGGTGACAGTCTGTTAGGTACCAACCACATGGTGACAGTCTGTTAAGTACCAACCACATGGTGACAGTCTGTTAGGTACCAACCACATGGTGACAGTCTGTTAGAACCAACCACATGGTGACAGTCTGTTAAGTACCAACCACATGGTGACAGTCTGTTAAGTACCAACTACATGGTGACAGTCTGTTAGGTAACAACCACATGGTGACAGTCTGTTAGAACCAACCACATGGTGACAGTCTGTTAAGTACCAACCACATGGTGACAGTCTGTTAAGTACCAACTACATGGTGACAGTCTGTTAGGTACCAACCACATGGTGACAGTCTGTTAGAACCAACCACATGGTGACAGTCTGTTAAGTACCAACCACATGGTGACAGTCTGTTAAGTACCAACTACATGGTGACAGTCTGTTAAGTACCAACTACATGGTGACAGTCTGTTAGGTACCAACCACATGGTGACAGTCTGTTAAGTACCAACCACATGGTGACAGTCTGTTTTGTACCAACCACATGGTGACAGTCTGTTAAGTACCAACCACATGGTGACAGTCTGTTAAGTACCAACCACATGGTGACAGTCTGTTTAGTACCAACCACATGGTGACAGTCTGTTAGAACCAACCACATTGTGACAGTCTGTTAAGTACCAACCACATTGTCACAGTCTGTTAAGTACCAACTACATGGTGACAGTCTGTTAGGTACCAACCACATGGTGACAGTCTGTTAGAACCAACCACATGGTGACAGTCTGTTAAGTACCAACCACATGGTGACAGTCTGTTAAGTACCAACTACATGGTGACAGTCTGTTAGGTACCAACCACATGGTGACAGTCTGTTAAGTACCAACCACATGGTGACAGTCTGTTTTGTACCAACCACATTTTGACAGTCTGTTAAGTACCAACCACATGGTGACAGTCTGTTAAGTACCAACCACATGGTGACAGTCTGTTTAGTACCAACCACATGGTGACAGTCTGTTAAGTACCAACCACATGGTGACAGTCTGTTAAGTACCAACCACATGGTGACAGTCTGTTAAGTACCAACCACATTGTGACAGTCTGTTAAGTACCAACCACATGGTGACAGTCTGTTAAGTACCAACCACATGGTGACAGTCTGTTAAGTACCAACCACATTGTGACAGTCTGTTAAGTACCAACCACATGGTGACAGTATGTTAGAACCAACCACATGGTGACAGTCTGTTTAGTACCAACCACATGGTGACAGTCCATTAAGTACTAACTACATTGTCACAGTCTGTTAAGTACCAACAACATGGTGACAGTCTGTTAGGTACCAACCACATAGTGACAGTCTGTTAAGTACCAACCACATGGTGACAGTCTGTTAAGTACCAACCACATGGTGACAGTCTGTTAAGTACCAACCACATGGTGACAGTCTGTTAGGTACCAACCACATGGTGACAGTCTGTTAAGTACCAACCACATTGTGACAGTCTGTTAGGTACCAACCACATGGTGACAGTCTGTTAAGTACCAACCACATGGTGACAGTCTGTTAGGTACCAACCACATGGTGACAGTCTGTTAGGTACCAACCACATGGTGACAGTCTGTTAAGTACTAACTACGTGGTGACAGTCTGTTAGGTACCAACAACATGGTGACAGTCTGTTAAGTACCAACCACATTGTGACAGTCTGTTAAGTACCAACCACATGGTGACAGTCTGTTAAGTACCAACCACATGGTGACAGTCTGTTAAGTACCAACCACATGGTGACAGTCTGTTAAGTACCAACCACATGGTGACAGTCTGTTAAGTACCAACCACATGGTGACAGTCTGTTAGGTACCAACCACATGGTGACAGTCTGTTAAGTACCAACCACATTGTGACAGTCTGTTAGGTACCAACCACATGGTGACAGTCTGTTAAGTACCAACCACATGGTGACAGTCTGTTAGGTACCAACCACATGGTGACAGTCTGTTAGGTACCAACCACATGGTGACAATCTGTTAAGTACTAACTACATGGTGACAGTCTGTTAAGTACCAGCCACATGGTGACAGTCTGTTAAGTACCAACCACATGGTGACAGTCTGTTAAGTACCAACCACATGGTGACAGTCTGTTAAGTACCAGCCACATGGTGACAGTCTGTTAAGTACCAACCACATGGTGACAGTCTGTTAAGTACCAACCACATAGTGACAGTCTGTTAAGTACCAACTACATGGTGACAGTCTGTTAAGTACCAACCACATGGTGACAGTCTGTTAAGTACCAGCCACATGGTGACAGTCTGTTAAGTACCAACCACATGGTGACAGTCTGTTAAGTACCAACCACATGGTGACAGTCTGTTAGAACCAACCACATGGTGACAGTCTGTTAAGTACCAGACACATAGTGACAGTCTGTTAAATACCAACCACATGGTGACAGTCTGTTAAGTAGCAACCACATGGTGACAGTCTGTTAAGTACCAACCACATGGTGACAGTCTGTTAAGTACCAACCACATGGTGACAGTCTGTTAAGTACCAACCACATGGTGACAGTCTGTTAAGTACCAGCCACATGGTGACAGTCTGTTAAGTACCAACCACATGGTGACAGTCTGTTAGAACCAACCACATGGTGACAGTCTGTTAAGTACCAACCACATAGTGACAGTCTGTTAAGTACTAACTACATGGTGACAGTCTGTTAAATACCAACCACATTGTGACAGTCTGTTAAGTACCAACCACATGGTGACAGTCTGTTAAGTGCCAACCACATGGTGACAGTCTGTTAAGTACCAACCACATGGTGACAGTCTGTTAAGTACCAACCACATGGTGACAGTCTGTTAAGTACCAACCACATGGTGACAGTCTGTTAGAACCAACCACATGGTGACAGTCTGTTAGGTACCAACCACATGGTGACAGTCTGTTAGGTACCAACCACATGGTGACAGTCTGTTAAGTACTAACTACGTGGTGACAGTCTGTTAGGTACCAACAACATGGTGACAGTCTGTTAAGTACCAACCACATTGTGACAGTCTGTTAGGTACCAACCACATGGTGACAGTCTGTTAAGTACCAACCACATGGTGACAGTCTGTTAAGTACCAACCACATGGTGACAGTCTGTTAAGTACCAACCACATGGTGACAGTCTGTTAAGTACCAACCACATGGTGACAGTCTGTTAGGTACCAACCACATGGTGACAGTCTGTTAAGTACCAACCACATTGTGACAGTCTGTTAGGTACCAACCACATGGTGACAGTCTGTTAAGTACCAACCACATGGTGACAGTCTGTTAGGTACCAACCACATGGTGACAGTCTGTTAGGTACCAACCACATGGTGACAATCTGTTAAGTACTAACTACATGGTGACAGTCTGTTAAGTACCAGCCACATGGTGACAGTCTGTTAAGTACCAACCACATGGTGACAGTCTGTTAAGTACCAACCACATGGTGACAGTCTGTTAAGTACCAGCCACATGGTGACAGTCTGTTAAGTACCAACCACATGGTGACAGTCTGTTAAGTACCAACCACATAGTGACAGTCTGTTAAGTACCAACTACATGGTGACAGTCTGTTAAGTACCAACCACATGGTGACAGTCTGTTAAGTACCAGCCACATGGTGACAGTCTGTTAAGTACCAACCACATGGTGACAGTCTGTTAGAACCAACCACATGGTGACAGTCTGTTAAGTACCAGACACATAGTGACAGTCTTAAGTACTAACTACATGGTGACAGTCTGTTAAATACCAACCACATGGTGACAGTCTGTTAAGTAGCAACCACATGGTGACAGTCTGTTAAGTACCAACCACATGGTGACAGTCTGTTAAGTACCAACCACATGGTGACAGTCTGTTAAGTACCAACCACATGGTGACAGTCTGTTAAGTACCAGCCACATGGTGACAGTCTGTTAAGTACCAACCACATGGTGACAGTCTGTTAGAACCAACCACATGGTGACAGTCTGTTAAGTACCAACCACATAGTGACAGTCTGTTAAGTACTAACTACATGGTGACAGTCTGTTAAATACCAACCACATTGTGACAGTCTGTTAAGTACCAACCACATGGTGACAGTCTGTTAAGTGCCAACCACATGGTGACAGTCTGTTAAGTACCAACCACATGGTGACAGTCTGTTAAGTACCAACCACATGGTGACAGTCTGTTAAGTACCAACCACATGGTGACAGTCTGTTAGAACCAACCACATTGTGACAGTCTGTTAAGTACCAACCACATAGTGACAGTCTGTTAAGTACCAACCACATGGTGACAGTCTGTTAAGTACCAACCACATGGTGACAGTCTGTTAGAACCAACCACATGGTGACAGTCTGTTAGAACCAACCACATGGTGACAGTCTGTTAAGTACAACCACATGGTGACAGTCTGTTAAGTACAACCACATGGTGACAGTCTGTTAAGTACCAGCCACATGGTGCCAGTCTGTTAAGTACAACCACATGGTGACAGTCTGTTAGAACCAACCACATGGTGACAGTCTGTTAGAACCAACCACATAGTGACAGTCTGTTAAGTACAACCACGTGGTGACAGTCTGTTAAGTACAACCACATGGTGACAGTCTGTTAAGTACCAACCACATGGTGACAGTCTGTTAAGTACCAACCACTTGGTGACAGTCTGTTAAGTACCAACCACATGGTGACAGTCTGTTAGAACCAACCACATAGTGACAGTCTGTTAAGTACAACCACATGGTGACAGTCTGTTAGTACAACCACATGGTGACAGTCTGTTAAGTACAACCACATGGTGACAGTCTGTTAAGTACAACCACATGGTGACAGTCTGTTAGAACCAACCACATGGTGACAGTCTGTTAGAACCAACCACATAGTGACAGTCTGTTAAGTACCAACCACATGGTGACAGTCTGTTAGAACCAACCACATAGTGACAGTCTGTTAAGTACAACCACATGGTGACAGTCTGTTAAGTACAACCACATGGTGACAGTCTGTTAAGTACAACCACATGGTGACAGTCTGTTAAGTACAACCACATGGTGACAGTCTGTTAAGTACCAACCACATGGTGACAGTCTGTTAGAACCAACCACATAGTGACAGTCTGTTAAGTACAACCACATGGTGACAGTCTGTTAAGTACAACCACATGGTGACAGTCTGTTAGAACCAACCACATAGTGACAGTCTGTTAAGTACCAACCACATGGTGACAGTCTGTTAGAACCAACCACATAGTGACAGTCTGTTAGGTACCAACCACATGGTGACAGTCTGTTAAGAACCAAAAACATAGTGACAGTCTGTTAAGTACCAACCACATGGTGACAGTCTGTTAGGTACCAACCACATGGTGACAGTCTGTTAAGTACCAACCACATGGTGACAGTCTGTTAAGTACAACCACATGGTGACAGTCTGTTAAGTACCAACCACATGGTGACAGTCTGTTAAGTACCAACCACATAGTGACAGTCTGTTAAGTACAACCACATGGTGACAGTCTGTTAAGTACAACCACATGGTGACAGTCTGTTAAGTACAACCACATGGTGACAGTCTGTTAAGTACAACCACATGGTGACAGTCTGTTAGAACCAACCACATGGTGACAGTCTGTTAGAACCAACCACATAGTGACAGTCTGTTAAGTACCAACCACATGGTGAAAGTCTGTTAGAACCAACCACATGGTGACAGTCTGTTAAGTACAACCACATGGTGACAGTCTGTTAAGTACCAACCACTTGGTGACAGTCTGTTAAGTACCAACCACATAGTGACAGTCTGTTAAGTACAACCACATGGTGACAGTCTGTTAAGTACAACCACATGGTGACAGTCTGATAATTACCAACCACATGGTGACTGTCTGTTAAGTACTAACTACATGGTGACAGTCTGTTAGGTACCAACCACATGGTGACAGTCTGTTAAGTACCAACTACATGGTGACAGTCTGATAATTACCAACCACATGGTGACTTTCTGTTAAGTACTAACTACATGGTGACAGTCTGTTAGGTACCAACCACATGGTGACAGTCTGTTAAGTACCAACCACATGGTGACTGTCTGTTAAGTACTAACTACATGGTGACAGTCTGTTAGGTACCAACCACATGGTGACAGTCTGTTAAGTACCAACTACATGGTGACAGTCTGATAATTACCAACCACATGGTGACTGTCTATTAAGTACTAATTACATGGTGACAGTATGGAATATGAACAGTCATTTAAATAATTAGTTATTCAAAATGTATATGAACATCCGAGTTTGATATAGAGGGTTCGAAAAGTGCAATCTAACTTAAGGAAATACTTAAGTTCAGGCTCAGTTTACCTTAAATATTGTTAACTAAATTTTTCCAATATTTGGTTTGCCTTTTAGAATATATTGTGACACGTTTTGTATTTTTTTGTTTTTACATATTTGTGTTAAAATGATTGCAATGATGACAATATTCTGTGATGACACCTTTTGAAATGGGATTTTCTTAAATTAAATAATTATGGCATTGATATCAGTGCATATATTATTGTGAAATAATATGTTCTCATGTTCTGTTTGGTTCTTTCCAATTTAAAAAAAAACCTTTAAAACCTTATAATTCTTTAAAATTGCAAAACTGAATTCAATTGCCATACTTTCTATCCAAATCAAGCGTTTATTTTGTTCAAGATTATTACGCCATCTTGTTTCTTAAAGCAGTTCAGTGAGCATCATTTATAGAAAAATAAGTACTTTTGCCTGATCATTTAAGAATTATACTGAAATATATAATTCTAGGTTTATTGTAATTGTAATTCCAGGTTTCTCATCGAATATGTCAGAAAATATTGGTGATAGTTCACAGCTCCACTTGGCAGCTAACACAAAGTTACCACCATCACCTGCACAGATGGATCCATTCTATACACAGGGGTAATTTTATTCCTTAGTCCTTCACAGATGGATCCATTATATACACAGGGGTAATTTATTACTTAGTCCTTCACAGATGGATCCATTATATACACAGGGGTAATTTTATTACTTAGTCCTTCACAGATGGATCCATTCTATACACAGGGGTAATTTTATTACTTAGTCCTTCACAGATGGATCCATTCTATACACAGGGGTAATTTTATTCTTAGTTCTTCACAGATGGATACATTATATACACATGGGGTAATTTTATTACTTAGTTCTTCACAGATGGATACATTATATACACAGGGGTAATTTTATTACTTAGTTCTTCACAGATGGATCCATTCTATACACATGGGTAATTTTATTACTTAGTTCTTCACAGATGAATCCATTATATACACAGGGGTAATTTTATTACTTAGTTCTTCACAGATGAATCCATTATATACACAGGGGTAATTTTATTCTTAGTTCTTCACAGATGGATCCATTATATACACAGGGGTAATTTTATTACTTAGTCCTTCACAGATGTATCCATTCTGTACAAAAGGGTAACTTTATTCCTTAGTCCTTCACAGATGGATCCATTCTGTACAAAAGGGTAACTTTATTCCTTAGTCCTTCACAGATGGATCCATTCTAACCACAGGGGTAATTTTATTCTTAGTTCTTCACAGATGGATCCATTATATACACATGGGTAATTTTATTCTTAGTTCTTCACAGATGAATCCATTATATACACAGGGGTAATTTTATTCTTAGTTCTTCACAGATGGATCCATTATATACACAGGGGTAATTTTATTCTTAGTTCTTCACAGATGGATCCATTCTAGACACAGGGGTAATTTTATTACTTAGTTCTTCACAGATGAATCCATTATATACACAGGGGTAATTTTATTCTTAGTTCTTCACAGGTGGATCCATTATATACACAGGGGTAATTTTATTACTTAGTCCTTCACAGATGTATCCATTCTGTACAAAAGGGTAACTTTATTCCTTAGTCCTTCACAGATGGATCCATTCTGTACAAAAGGGTAACTTTATTCCTTAGTCCTTCACAGATGGATCCATTCTAACCACAGGGGTAATTTTATTCTTAGTTCTTCACAGATGGATCCATTATATACACAGGGGTAATTTTATTCTTAGTTCTTCACAGATGAATCCATTATATACACAGGGGTAATTTTATTCTTAGTTCTTCACAGATGGATCCAGTATATACACAGGGGTAATTTTATTCTTAGTTCTTCACAGATGGATCCATTCTAGACACAGGGGTAATTTTATCTTTAGTTCTTCATAGATGGATCTATTTTGTACAAAAGGGTAACTTTATTCCTTAGTCCTTCACAGATGGATTCATTCTAACCACAGGGGTTATTTTTTATTCTTAAGTCTTCACAGATGGATCCATTCTATACACAGTTTTTGGGGGTAAATAGTTTTGCTTAGTCTGGGACAGTTCTCCAGACTTCATGATTCCTGGCACTTGTTAAGCAAATAGACATCAGATGTATGCTTCCTATAAGGGGAGCATATAGTTGCTGCTTTGTCAGTCTGTATGTCATAGATTTGTCTGGAACATAATGCCATAATGGTTTGACATATAGCAGGGTTCACCACAGGTTATTCAAGGGCGGTGCTCCTCCACTCTTGAATTTGTTTCCTCCTCCCTTGAATTTTGAGATCCATACTAAAGTTTGACTTTATTCCTAAAACAATGAAGTTTTTAAATACAAAAATACATGTATATTGTGACTGGTAGCAAAAACACAAGTGGGAAAACAAAAACAAAGACTGATAACACTATCATGAATAAATAAACGTCACTCTAAAATATTTATGAGTAAGGAAATGGATCATCGTTCGACTTGCGACTTGCGACTTTCCCTGCATATAGACTTCAAATTTGGAGGCTAGGTAGATCATGATGAATGGAGTGCACATGACCCACAATTCTTCCTACGTTAATTGTTGATTTAGTTTTTCTTGTCTGGAAAATAACTAGAAACCTGCTGGATGGATTTACTTCAAACTTTGTATGTAGGTACCTGGTGATGAGTAGTAGTGCTCCATCTAAGTTAACTTTTAGTTCTCTCCCTTAGCTTATCTTTTTTGTCAGTTAAATCTTCTATCTGTCATAATTTTGTCCAGAGGATATCTCAGAAAGGTTCTAACACACTGGTTCAGACATGGAGGTTGGATAGATCTTGATGAGTAGGAGTGGACAAGAACCAAAACTCTTCCTATATGAATTTGTGAGTTATCTCCCTTAGTTTAGTTCTGCTGGATTCACTCCAGACATGGTGTATAGGTACCTAGTGATAAGTAGAGGGAAATTCATATGAACCATCACCTAAGTTATTTTTTTTATACTATGACGTCCTTCAAACACTTTTGAAAACAAAACTCTATTTAAATATTCAATAAAATATGGCTGTTCAATCCAATAGAAAAAATGTTCTCACAATAACACATCCATCTATTTGATGCCTTTATTGTTTACTTGTCACAAATTTTCCTTGACTTTTGCTACGTTTTGTTTTCAAGGGACCTTGCATTCTTTACAATGACGTTCAATGCAAAACGCGAGGTTTTCCCGCCTCCAACGCAAACAAATTTACTGTATCAAAATGAAAACACAACCGAATTTCAAAATGTTGATTAATTGTGGAAAATAATTGTTGATTTAAATTTGCATCATTTTGGATCTACAACAGGAGCATAAGATCGACCAAATGCAGTTAGCAGTTTTCATTTGTCACGCAAAGTATCAACATGGTCACAGACATGGTGACTTATGAAACATTCAATTTGTCGTTAATTGTTCTGATTGTTTAACTATATTGTTAATGTTAATAAATATGGTAGTTTGTTTTAAATTTTTTTTCTTCCCCTTTTCTGCCAAGTTTTAGATGAGAAAAAATAAAAAAATTTTAGCAGGGAGGATCTCCGAAATTGGAACAGCCAAAATAAACCTATACCTATGTAGAGGCGAATGTAAAATTTCTATATTTTCATATCAGAATCGCTTACGCTGGTGGCAAAATATTCATGAATATAAATTTAAATAATCCATAAAATTGGGGCAGCCATGAATTATTTCTGAAGTTATCTCCCTTAGATTATTTTTCATGTCTGTAAAACCATACATCTGTCATAATTTTGTTCCAATCATATCTCTAAAATTGTTTGACTTCAAACTCCGAGATTCGATACATCATGGTAAGCGGGATTGCAATGCACAAAAACTGATCTCCCCAAGTTTTTTTTCTTGTTCAGAAATAACTGCTGGATGGATTCACTTTAGACATTCCGACTTGGTATATTCCCTACTTGTGGGAACAAGATTTATCTCCCATTTGCAGAGTTATCTGTTCTTTACAATTACCTACTGTGGTAAAAGGTTGTTTTTCTACAATATTTTTTTATTCACATATAGCAAAGCATCCGGTAAAATTTATTATGATGTGCAAACTAATTCTGCAGTTTTTTTAGTTGTACTGGAAGAGTCAGTCCACAAACATTTAATTAAAAAAAATTAAAACGTGATTTTTCCCCATCTGTTCAATACTAGATACCTAATGTTATGAAAGACAACTCTTGAAAATGGGAAGTAACTCTTGTATTCCGAAAATAGGGAATTGGTACCAGGTGTTGAGTCGAAATGTTAGTTGTTTTGAGTGTGTGTGTGTGTGTGTGTTTGTGTAATATTTACTTAAAAATCATATAGCCTATTTATAATCCAATATATCCTGATATTTGAAAATCCCACTGTGATGTAATATCACAATATATCTCCCACCCTTAAGAAAGGTTGAGTGTACTTTACTTCTCTTTGTTATTATCAGTATTGTATATCAGTGTCTGTGTTATTGTTTTCTTGTATAGGGAAAGCCTAAAATCAGAGGATATCTTGGATGAAACATGGATAACAGTTTTCGGGTAAGTTTCTGTTCAAACTTAATTATACCCTCCGCAAACTAGTTTGGGTGGGGTATATAGGAATCACCTCTGTCTGTCTGTCCGTCTGTCCACATCCCTTGTAAGCGCTTCTCCTCCTAAACCGCTTGACAGATTTTGATGAAACTTTACATGAAGGAAGTACATCATATGTAGATGTGCATGAAGAATTTTTGTCACTGTCGGATATTATTCAGTGGAGATAATTGGACTTGAAGCTAAGCAGGGGGTATCCCTTTGTGAGCGTGCTCACAGTCCACACTTGTTTGTGGCTAGCATCTTAAATTGAAGCTTTATACTAACAATTTTCCAACTGATAGTTTTAAGCTGGCATGGTGACTATGGACCAACGCAACATACAGACCTGCTGACATGACATGGCTGCTGAATGTTTTCTTGATCTGGTATCAGGTTTATATCTATGTAAGTCTTCTGTACAGTGATGTGTTTTATTGCATGTTTGCATCTATGTATGTCTTCTGTACACTGATGTGTTTTGTTTCAGGTTTCCTCCAGCAGCAGCATCTTTTATACTACAACAGTTTTCACAGTATGGAAACATTGTCAAACATGTGGTAAGTACCAAGATTACTTAAGGTAAGCTTTGTATCTGACAGAAAGTGAACTTTGTACGTTTTTACATGACTGAAGGTAAGCCTTGTACCCGACTTAAGGTAAGTTTTGTACATTACTGAAGGTAAGTTTTGTACCTGACTGAAGTTAAGCTTTAAACTGACTAAAGGTGAGCTTTGTACATTACTAAAGGTAAGCTTCGTACCTTACTAAAGGTAGGATTTGTACCTGTCTAAAGGTAGGATTTGTACCTGACTAAAGGTAAGCTTTGTATATAATTGAAGGTAAGCTTTGAAACTGACTAAAGGTAAGCTTTGTATATAATTGAAGGTAAGCTTTGAAACTGACTAAAGGTAAGCTTTGTATATAATTGAAGGTAAGCTTTGAAACTGACTAAAGGTAAGCTTTGACACTGACTGAAGGTAAGCTTTGAAACTGACTGAAGGTAGGCTTTGTACCGTACTAAAGGTAAGCTTTGTATATGATTGAAGGTAAGCTTTGAAACTGACTAAAGGTAAGCTTTGACACTGACTAAAGGTGAGCTTTGAAACTGACTGAAGGTAGACTGTACCTTACTAAAGGTAAGCTTTGTATATGATTGAAGGTAAGCTTTTAAACTGACTAAAGGTAAGCTTTGTACCTGACTAAAGGTAAGCTTTGTTGTTGACTTAAAGTAAGCTTTGAATGTGACTAAATTGAACTGATTCTTGTATTTTGTTATTATTACAGATTGCTTCAGAAGGGAACTGGATGCATTTACATTACCAGTCAAAGTTACAGGCCAAAAAAGCTCTCAGTAAAAATGGTAAAATGTTTGCTGGTAATATTATGGTTGGAGTCACCCCTTGTATTGAAAAGGTATGTCATTTCAAGTAGAATTGAATAGCACCCCTATACTATTTAGGGATGTATAGAATAGCAATAAATAACCTTTAAAAAGATGTCATTTAATGTCCTGTAATTAAACACCTTGTGCTTTGCTTGGTTTCATGTAGTCACGATATTTATTTGGTATAGTGTGTCACTGATATGTATGAATGAAGATAAAATAAAGCTTCTATTTCAATTATATTATTTTATTATTGTTCAAGGGAACAACCAAACTCATAATTAAAATACTAATTTGTTACTTTTTAACATTGAAAATTAACACTTTATATCTCCCTTCTATGACCTGAAGTCAATGTTTCTTCGTACTCTTTACAACCTGCTATCAAAGAGAGGTATGGATTGAACCACTAAAATCATCTATTTCATTTACATAACAAATGACCAATTTCAGACATTTTCAGATCGTTGTTCCCAAGTTACCGATCTGTTAAAGAAGTTTTATTCTTTGTTGGATTTTTAATTTCGTGTTTTGAGGCCTCTACAAAAACTATGACAATCTATACCCCATGAAAAAAGTATTTCACAGTATTGTACTGTGTCGACACTTGTTTAAAATCCGACCAATTATTTTAGAACAATACCAATCAAGACAAATTTTAGAATTAGTTGTGTGACATTTGAAACCAAAGCAAATGTCTGTTGTATTGTTATTATATGTTTTGATATTTTAGTCTGTGATGGAAGTCAAAGAAAATGTCCCATTACCTGGAACACTTGTTATAAATACTGGATTAAAGGATACACCTGGAACACCAAAGGGAACTCCCATCAGACCATTAACATCTGCTTATCGATCTGCGAGAGGAGAAAACGAGGTAAAGCTCATAATCAAAGTACTCTGCCTTTTTAGGTCACCCCTAAAACTTCACAACACAAAGCTTACAGTTGTGTGCATAGTCCAATATATATGTTGGATATAATTGATTGATTTGTTGTCTGTTGCATGTCCGGTGAGCAGTATCTCAGCTATATACAGTACGAGAACATGGTAACACAATTAATCAACGGAAAATATGGGGGTGGGATGAGAGGCAGTGAAAAACAACTTACAACCACCCACCACCCCCAATCGAGATGGTCTCCCTTTTTTGTTACTGATAAACTTGATGGTACAGAGTGATATGTGGACCTTTGGTTAGTTGGCAGAATACATGTTATCATCTGTCTGTCTGTCCACTGTAAAATCCCTTGACCTTCTGTAATGTCATCTATCACTGCCCCTTCCATGATTATGATTAAGTATATAATACAACCTTAATATGATATACATAGCCAGCTCACATAATCACTTTGAAAACAACTTAGTAGCACAGTATTAATAATTAGAATACTGTCTTAAACAGGTTGTAAGAAACAATCAAGCTCCACAAAAATCCAACACATTTGTATCAAAGGCCATGGAGTACATGTTTGGTTGGTGATTACTTGTTGTTCAATGATGGAACCGGAGTAAGATATGGAGAGCAGTCTTGGACATCTAAAGTCTGGAGAGCAGTGGATATTTATATGATATGCTGTGGTGTAGGGAGAGCAGTCTTTGACATTTATATATTATCTACTCTAATGTCTTAAGACTCACTCTTGGACATTTAGGACCATATACATTGATATAATATGCCATAATTACAGTGAAAGAATAAATTTTTATGTTATTCACCTATGTGATTTGTCGAACAAAGTATATTTTTATGTTAAATTAGGACTATGATACACTTAAAGCACTATCTATCTTTAATGCTGTGCTGTGTGTAATCTTAATGAATGCATTGTATATTTGTCACTATTTTGTATTGAACATTTGATATTTTTTTTGAGTTTTTAACAATGTGATGAAGATTATTTCATGATGTGCTTAAATTTACCCCAGGACGCAACAGGTGTGATAAAGCCACACCTCTTATCCGTCAAAATACCACTAAGTTGTCGCTGTACTCTTCTTATAAATCAATCTTCCATTGCTGGTGGCCTTATACTGGTCAGAGAGTAGTTCTTGCCATTAAAATGTGATAAGCAATTCTGTCCATTTAGGTTACTGTGTTGTTTTTTTTTCCATTAAACTTGATGGCAAATGAATCATTGGATAGATTTTACTATCTTCCATCTAAAACAAGTTACACTGATCACTTTTAAAATGACCATTTTTCACAAAAACTGTCCAAAAATCGGGTGGCGAGAATTACTTGCAGGCGAGATCTACTCTGTGACTAGTAGTACTGTAATAAGAACATTGAATGGAAATATGTTGTTTTTTAACCATTTATGTAACAATACAATGTCTTTTTAAGAATTGTCTTTCTTTGATCATGTGATAATCATACCTATTAAATAAATGTGAGTTACCCAATACAGCTGTCCTATCATGTTTAGTTATACCCCAGCTCCCAAGAAGAGGGGTATACTGTTTTACCCTTGTCCGTACATCTGTTCCTTCGTTCATCCGTCAGTCCGTCCTTAATAAAAATTTCCTTTGCAGTTTTCTAAGCAACTGTAGCATGCAGAAGCCTGATATTTTGCATATTGCTTTATCCTATAGTACCATATGATGTAAAGCGAATTCAAGCTCCATGGTCATCTACTTCTTGTTTAACAAATGCTTAGATTATTACACATACTGTGAAATACTTTTTATTCGTGGGGTATCAATTTTCGTAGTTTTCGTTGAGGCCTCGGACCACGAAATTAAAAATCCAACGAAGAATAAAACTTCATTAACAGATGGGAACTTGGGAACAACGATCTGAAAATGTCAGAGATCGGACATTTATTTGAAAATGTAATATATGATTTTGTGGTTCATAAATCCAACGAAGAATAAAACTTCATTAACAGATGGGAACTTGGGAACAACGATCTGAAAATGTCAGAGATCAGACATTTATTTGAAAATGTAATATATGATTTTGTGGTTCGATCCATTACTAATGTTCAGCTCAAAATCCATCTTAATGATTATGTTACAGATTTCATGTTCGAATTGTGTTTTTATTAAATGTAGGTATTATTTAATTGTAAAGCGTACGAAGAAACAACCAACTTCCGGTCAAGGTGGGGATATTTGAGGTGTTCATTTTCGATGTTAAAAAGTAACAAATTATTATCGGAATTATGAGTTTGGTTGCTCCTTTGAACATAAATTAAAATAACAAATAAAATATTTAAAAGATAAGCTATACTTTATCTTTATTAGCGCATATCAATGACACGCTATATCAAATGGATGTTGTGATAATACCGATCGTGGCACAAATGACATTAAATTACACCTTTGTATTTATTGCTACTCAACACATGAAGTGACAATTGCCCTTCGGTTAGGAATGCTGCTATAGATAACAATTAGAGAAATTAAATAGACTCAAAGTAGTTTTTATTGCAATTAATCAATTAATTAATACATTAGCGTGTTTATAATTAGCTATTGATTTGTCTTCTTTATATGTTGATGTTTATTATCAACAGTGAACATGATTCTGCTGTAATCATTTATTTTGATCGCTTCCTCACTTTTTGCATTTTCGGAAACCAACAGTCCACGAATTTAAGGACCCACGAACATGTAAAATTTCACCAAACCACCAAAATTGATACCCACGAATTTAAGTACTTTCACAGTAGTTGACATATTCACATTTTTGGGAAGGGGGGGTATCACTAATGAGCATTAGCTCACAGTCCACACTTTAATAGAATGTGTTAATCAGCATTTTACAGCATTGCAGTTGGCTTGTAACAAAACTATTGGTCCGAAGTATATAGAAAGATCTGAAACTAGTGGTCCGAAGTATATAGAAAGATCTGAAACTAGTGGTCCAAAGTATATAGAAAGATCTGAAACTAGTGGTCCAAAGTATATAGAAAGATCTGAAGCTAGTGGTCCAAAGTATATAGAAAGATCTGAAACTAGTGGTCCAAAGTATATAGAAAGATCTGAATCTAGTGGTCCAAAGTATATAGAAAGATCTGAAGCTAGTGGTCCAAAGTATATAGAAAGATCTGAAACTAGTGGTCCAAAGTATATAGAAAGATCTGAAACTAGTGGTCCAAAGTATATAGAAAGATCTGAAGCTAGTGGTCCAAAGTATATAGAAAGATCTGAAACTAGTGGTCCAAAGTATATAGAAAGATCTGAAACTAGTGGTCCAAAGTATATAGAAAGATCTGAAACTAGTGGTCTACAGCGTACAGTATGATCTGAACAAAACTAGTGGTCCAAAGCATGTAGTATGATCTTAACAAAACCACAGCATACAGTAATAATGGAACTTAACTTATCTTTGATGACATTTTAATTGTGGTACAGAATGTACTGAAAGATCTCAACAAAACTTTACACTGTGTCATGGTTACATCTACTTTACACTGTGTGTGAGTTACAGCTACTTTACACTGTGTGTGAGTTACAGCTACTTTACACTGAGTGTCAGTTACAGCTACTTTACACTGTGTCATGGTTACAGCTACTTTACACTGTCATGGTTACAGCTACGTTACAATGTGTCATGGTTACAGCTACTTTACAATGTGTGTCAGTTACAGCTACTATACACTGTGTCATGGTAACAGCTTCTTTATACTGTGTGTCAGTTACAGCTACTTTACAATGTATCATGGTTACAGCTACTTTACACTGTGTCATGGTTACAGCTACTTTACAATGTGTCATGGTTACAGCTACTTTAAAATGTGTGTCAGTTACAGCTACTTTACACTGTGTCACAGTTGTAGCTTCTTTACACTGTGTCACAGTTTAAGCTACACTATACTGTGTCGTAGGCACAGCTACTTTACAATGTTATTCAGTTGCAGCTACTTTACAATGTGTCATGGCTACCTTTACTTTACACTGTATGTCAGTTACCGCTACTTTACACTGTGTCACAGTTACAGCTACCTTACACTGTGGCACAGTTACAGCTACTTTACACCATGCCACAATTACAGCTTCTTTACACTGTGTCACAGTTACAGCTTCTTTACACTGTGACACTGTTACAGCTACTTTACAGGAGGTCACAGTTACAGCTTCTTTACCCTGTGTCACAGTTACAGCTACTTTACACTGTGACACAGTTACAGCTACCTTACACAGTGACAAAGTTACAGCTACTTTACACTGCAACACAGTTACAGCGACCTTACACTGTGACACAGTTACAGCTACTTTACACTGCGACACAGTTATAGGTGCTTTACACTGTGACACAGTTACAGCTACCTTACACTGTGACACAGTTTCAGGTACTTTACACTGCCACACAGTTACAGCTACTTTACACCGTATCACAGTTACAGTTACTTTACATCAGGTCACAGTTACAGTAACTTTACATCAGGTCACAGTTACAGGTACTTTACACTGTGACACAAATAAGGTACTTTACACTGTGACACTGTTACATCTACTTTACACAAGGTCACAGTTACAGCTTCTTTACACTGTATCACAGTTATAGCTACCTTAAACTGTGACACAGCTACAGCTACTTTACACAGTGTTACAGTTACAGCTACTTTACACTTTGGCATTGTGACAGCTACTTTACACCGTGTCACAGTTACAGCTACTTTACACTGTGTCACATTTACAGCTTCTTAACACTGTGTCACAGTTTCAGCTACTTCTCTGTGTCACAGTTACAGGTACTTTACACTGTGTCACAATAAGAGCTACTGTATACTGTGTCACAGTTACTATTCTACACTGTGTCGTACTCAGCTACTTTACAATGTTATTCAGTTACAGCTACTTTACACCAGGTCACAGTTACAGCTACTACAAACACCAGGTCACAGTTACAGCTAATTTACATTGTGACCCTGTTACAGCTACTTTACACCAGGTCACAGTTACAGCTACTTTACCCCGTGGCACAGTTATAGCTACCTTACACAGTGACACAGTTACAGCTACTTGACACTGTATCACAGTTACAGCTACTTTACACAGTGACACAGTTACAGCTAACTGACACTGTATCACAGTTACAGCTACTTTACACAGTGACACAATTAAAGCTACCTTACACTGTGACACAGTTACAGCTACCTTACACTGCGACACAGTTACAGGTACTTTATACCGTATCACAGTTACAGCTACTTTACACTGGTTCACAGTTACAGCTACCTTACACTGCGACACAGTTACAGCTACTTTACACTGTGTCACAGTTACTTCTCTACACTGTGTCGTAGTCACAGCTAATTTTCAATGTTATTCAGTTACATTTACTGTACACCAGGTCACAGTTACAGCTAATTTACACTGTGATACTGTTACAGCTACTTTACACCAGGTCACAGTTACAGCTACTTTACACCAGGTCACAGTTACAGCTACTGTACACCAGGTCACAGTTACAGCTACTTTACACTGTGACACTGTAACAGCTAGCTTACACTGCGACACAGTTACAAGTACTTTATACCATATCACAGTTACAGCTATTTTATACTGTGTCACAGTTACAGCTACCTTACACTGCGATACAGTTACAGCTACTTTACACTGTGTCACAGTTACTACTCTACACTGTGTCGTAGTCACAGCTAATTTTCAATGTTATTCAGTTACATCTACTGTACACCAGGTCACAGTTACAGCTAATTTACACTGTGATACTGTTACAGCTACTTTACACCAGGTCACAGTTACAGCTACTTTACACCAGGTCACAGTTACAGCTACTTTACACCGTGACACTGTAACAGCTACTTTACACCAGGTCACAGTTACAGCTACTTTACACCGTGTCACAGTTATAGCTACCTTACACTGCGACACAGTTACAGGTACTTTACACTGTGAGACAGTTACAGCTACTTTACACTGCGACACAGTTACAGCGACCTTACACTGTGACACATTTATAGCTACTTTACACTGCGACACAGTTACAGGTACTTTACACTGTGACACTGTTACATCTACTTTACACTGTGACACTGTTACTACTCTACACTGTGTCGTAGTCACAGCTAATTTTCAATGTTATTCAGTTACATCTACTTTACACCAGGTCACAATTACAGCTACTTTACACTGTGTCACAGTTATAGCTACCTTAAACTGCGACACAGTTACAGCTTTTTACACTGTGTTACAGTTACAGCTACTTTACACTTTGGCATTGTTACAGCTACTTTACACCGTGTCACAGTTACAGCTACTTTACACTGTGTCATATTTGCAGCTACTTTACACTGTGTCACAGTTACAGCTACTTTACACCGAATCACAGTTACAGCTACTTTACACTGTGTCACAGTTACAGCTACTGTATACTGTCTCACAGTTACTATTCTACACTGTGTCGTACTCACAGCTACTTTACACCAGGTCTTAGTTACAGCTACTTTACACCAGGTCACAGTTACAGCTATTTTACCCCGTGGCACAGTTATAGCTACCTTACACAGTGACACAGTTACAGCTACTTAACACTGTATCACAGTTACAGCTACTTTACACAGTGACACAGTTACAGCTACCTTACACTGTGACACAGTTACAGGTACTTTACACTGTGACACAGTTACAGGTACTTTACACTGTGGCACAGTTACAGCTACCTTACACTGCGACACAGTTACAGGTACTTTATACCGTATCACAGTTACAGCTACTTTACACTGTGTCACAGTTACAGCTACCTTACACTGCGACACAGTTACAGCTACTTTACACTGTGTCAAAGTTACTACTCTACACTGTGTCGTAGTCACAGCTAATTTTCAATGTTATTCAGTTACATCTACTGTACACCAGGTCACAGTTACAGCTAATTTACACTGTGATACTGTTACAGCTACTTTACACCAGGTCACAGTTACAGCTACTTTACACTGTGACACTGTTACAGCTACTTTACACCAGGTCACAGTTACAGCTACTTTACACCAGGTCACAGTTACAGCTACTTTACACTGTGACCCTGTTACAGCTACTTTACACCAGGTCACAGTTACAGCTACTTTACACCGTGTCACAGTTATAGCTACCTTACACTGCGACACAGTTACAGGTACTTTACACTGCGACACAGTTGCAGCGACCTTACACTGTGACACAGTTACTGCTACTTTACACTGCGACATAGTTACAGGTACTTTACACTGTGACACAGTTACCAGGGGCGTAGCTGGACCTAAATTTGATGTACTCAAAATTACGGCGAGGGGTCTGGGGGCCGCTCAAGGTCCCCAGTGGGTCCAGGATTTTAGCGATTTTGAACAGTTTTGAACCACTTTTTGAGAGACCTTAACTGGGCTTCAAATATGATTATGACATGACGGAAAACCAAATCTACTTTTGGCTCAACAAAATACGGTAGATATATTGGAAAATTGAATAGGTGAACGTTTTCCCATTTCAAAGTTAACACTTTATATTTGACATCATCGGTGATGGAATGATGCTCGCCGTCGAGCTTCAATATGTCTGGATAAGGTGTTGACGATTCGAGAAACTCAGTCCTTGACGAAGAGGTCATTTTAAATTTTATGCAATGCAAACTTTTAAAAAAGTAAAACGCAAACTTATACGGTCGGAAGAGTACAATTTCCGGATTGATGGTGTTTATGAATGCGGAGACGAGTTATAGGATTGTAGTTTATATTATCTGAATTGAAAAGTATAAATTTAACGCTGCATGAAGACATTTTTGTCACTTTTTAATTTTTGTTACTGTTTCCGAAAGTACGCAACTGCGTATTTGCGTAAAGGCAGCTACGCCCCTGGTTACAGCTACCTTACACTGCGACACAGTTTCATGTACTTTACACTGCGACACAGTTACAGCTACTTTACACCATATCACAGTTACAGCTACTTTATATCAGGTCACAGTTACAGGCACTTTACACTGTGACACAGATACAGGTACTTTACACTGTGACACTGTTACATCTACTTTACACCAGGTCACAGTTACAGCTACTTTACTTTACCGAGCGTTAGCGAGCAATCTAATTAAAATTAAATCTTTCACAAGCTCCCCCTTTTTGTTGTTGTCGTGAAGATCTAACAACATCCCATAACAGGTCATCTCAGGTTGAACTTCTGTATTGACCAATCAAAAATTGTGTTCTTCAACCTTTAATGGTGGGGAATCCTCTGTAATTATTCGGAATGTCTCTGGTATTATTGTACCTTTTTCATAAGTAAACCCGAACTTAAGAGAAAAGCTTACATTTGATTGGTTAATTTTTTGGGGGATACCTAAATTTTTCATTGGATAATATTATATTAAAAGTTCAATCTGAGATGACCTGTAATGGGATGTTGTTAGATCTTCACAACGACTATAACAAAAAGGGGGAGCTTGTGAAAGATTTAACTTTAATTAGATTGGTTAGCGAGTTAGAAAATATGAATATAAAGGCCCGGCCCATGTGTAAATGAGTACAGCACAACACCCCTCGTGGATTATTTTAATTCTAATATGACAACATCCTGTGTTTTTCGATTCAAGCAGGCCTTATAGGCCATGATTTTCTAGCTGCCATTTTCATAATGAAAAATTTTTGGTCAAGAAATCCTTTCAAGTTTGCAATGTACGGTGAACAAAACTAGCACTAGTTAGGTGAACCAACGGACACCGGAAACAATGCTAGCACTAGTTAGTTGTATTGAATCCACGGGCACCGAAAACAATGCTAGCACTAGTTAGGTGTATTGAACCCAAGGACACCGGAAACGATTCTACTCTAGTTGGGTTATCGAACCCATGGACGCCGGAAACGATTTATCACTAGTTAGGGCTATTGAACCCACGCACACCGGAAACACTGCTAGCACTAGTAAGATGTATTTAACCCACGGACACCGGAAACGATGCTGCACTAGTTAGGTGTATTTAACCCACGGACACCGGAAACAATGCTAGCACTAGTTAGATGTATTGAACACACGGACACGGGAAACAATGCTAGCACTAGTAAGGTGTATTTAACCCACGGACACCGGAAACAATGCTAGCACTAGTTAGATGTATTGAACCCACGGACACGGGAAACAATGCTAGTACTAGTAAGGTGTATTTAACCCACGGACACCGGAAATGATGCTAGCAATATTTAGGTGTATTGAACCAACGGACACCGGAAAAAATGCTAGCACTAGTTAGGTGTATTGAACCCACGGACATCGGAAATGATGCTAGCAATATTTAGGTGTATTGAACCCACGCACACTGGAAAAAATGCTAGCACTAGTTAGGTGTATTGAACCCATGGACACCGGAAACGATGCTAGCAATATTTAGGTGTATTGAACCCACGCCCACCGGAAAAAATGCTAGCCCTAGTTAGGGGTATTGAACCCACGGACACCGGAAACAATGCTAGCACTAGTTAGGTGTCCCAGACCAAAATGTAGCATCCTTTTAGCTGATATCTAGTCAATTTTTAGCATATATAATTAAGACCAATTAGCTGAAAATTAGTGCATAATTAGCATATTTGTTAGCATGTAATTAGCAACACTAAATTATACTAGCTCAACTACTCCAGACCATGCTAAATCATGCTACCAGTTTTTATCAACAGCCAATCAAATGTTTTTAAATGTACTAGTATAAAATTAGCGCAATTTGTAGCATATTTTAAGCGTTTCAATTATGTAAATTAGATCGACAGCAGGAAATCAGCGTGTCTGATAAGTAGACTTCTAGTATAAATATGCAAATTAGCTAACTAGTATGTTTTAGCAAACAATTAGTGCATATTTAGCAGGATATAGTACACATTCATGTATACTGTTGTAGCAGAAATCTAGCATAAATTTAGTGGATTTTTAGTTTTGTTGTAGCATATATTTAGCAATGAGTCAAAAAGATTCTAGCATGTATTAAGCAGACTTTTAGTATTGTTGTAGTGTGTATTTAGCACCATTTGCAACATTCTAGTATGTATGTAGCGGACTTGTAGTGTTGTTGTAGCAATGAGTTAGCAAGAATTCAGCAACATGCTAGCTCTTTTGTTTTTTTGTCTTCTTTGCACAGGATTTTCTCTGGATGGGAATTCTGCTTTTTCATGGGCAAACCTTTTCGGGATCTGCATTCCTAGAAGCCAATTAATGTGTACTGGAGCAAACAAAACCTATATAAATAGAACAACCAAAAACATAAGTTTGAAGAAAATTGTTTATTTTCTATGACAACGCATGAACAGAAAAAATTAGCAATATGTAAATAGTTGGCAACTGTTTGAAAACAACAGTACATGTCTGTCTTTTCATACTCATCTGTAGTCTAAAAAAGCACATCCCATAATTTTTATATTGTCTTGTCAGTAACTTATATGTCTCGTATATCTCTAGAACTAAAATTGTCTTGGATGTCAGTTTTTATTTCCTCCGTCTTCATGTGAACAACAACTTGAATCATGCATCATGGAATTTAAAGTGGTTCTGGCACAAATGTCTGAAAAAAATACTTAAATGTTAAATATAAAAGAAATGACACTTGCCTAGATAGAAAAAATATCATCAATCATTGTTTATAGATAAATAACATTTTAAACATGTTAAAACAATGTCCAACGTTACGTTCATCCTTGCCCATGACATTTGTATTTTACAAACATCTGGGTCTTAATTGGGTATAGTATAGCCATTCATGGTTCTTATCCTTTTTTCTGTTTCTGTTTGTGTCATTGATTTATTAAAAGGTTTATTGAATATGTGTTGCAACAGGCAGGAACTGCTTACTTGTCCAGAGAACCAGTGTTCACTAAAATTTTCTTGCCAGTCCCTGGCTTGTGTTTGTGTGCTGTTTTGTTTTGTGTTTTGTTGTTAACTGTTCCAATTAGACTTTTAATATTTTTGAATAAGTGATTTCTTTGCCATATTGGTATTCTTTGCTTAATTGTTAGCTCATAACTTTCTTGATGAAGGGCTCCTTAGGTCCTTCTTATTAAAAAAAGTTACCAATTATGGATTCTTCACTGCTGGGAATAATGCTGTAGAATCTTGAACCTGGACAAATTAAAAACAGTACTGTCAGGAAATATTTGACTTCTTTTCTGTTTATGTTGCAACATGTCACCTGAAAACAAAAGGATCATTATTTTACAAGGCTGCAAATGTATGAGGCAAATAATATTGGTACTTCATTGAAAATAAATAAGTTATTTTTAACATCTCAAGTTATTAAAACATGTATTCAAAATGAGCAGCTTATTTCGTGTCAATTTTAATTCCTAAATATATTTAAAAGGAACATTAATATCTGTAATGGTCCACGCCAAATTTCTGAAGAACGTACGACTTGTCATTTATAAAAAAAGGGGGGAATCGATGTGTGCATTTCAATAACAAATGACTGCATGTGTTTATAATTAAAATCTTCGTAATTAACCCATTCAATGACAATGATGTTAACGGTAACTCCATATTTCTCAAGAAAATCTTTGAACAGACTCGATACTCACTTCGTTTTTAAAGGACCAGTTCACTGTTCAACAGTCTGTTGTTCAGTTATGGAGGTCAGTCAAACTTGGTGGTTAAATGCTTCTCGGATTTCCTTCAGTTGATATTAATAACATTATTCTCATGCATCGGTAAAACTGCTTTAAGTCAACTTGTCATTCATTCGATTAAGACCTGTTTTAGAGAAATATTTTCACGAAATATATCCATTTCGTCATTCTTTTTATTTACATCCTTACCTTACCTTACCGGAAATTCTTTGCCGTCCTTCAGGACAACCTCTTTCGAGTATGAAGGGTCAGGAAGGGGGGTTTGCCATCACCATTAAACAAGAAAATTATATTCACCATAGATGATGAGGAGAGTATCTATATTCATATTCCAGCACTGTACACTATATACAAATATTGGCATAGTTTATTCATTTAAGTAGTTTTAATATACGACTGCGGGCATTGTGAAGATCAAAGCACAATCTTCTAGTTACTTTATGTAACATATGAATACGATCCAGTCTATCCACAAAAGCTTTAGATTTGGTTTTATGTATAATATCATGGGAGTTGGATAATGAGGTACAGTCTACTATAATATTTGTTTGTTGTTCGACCGTCAATATCGAAAAAGCTCTAGATGATAGCTTGTTGAATAAGCACTCTATTTCTTTCATGTAAGGAGCACGGATTGATTGTAGGCAGCTGCATTTGATCCGGTCTGTCATAATTTTTCAAAACAAACGCGCTATTTTTAATCAGCCAATCACAATACCCGATTCAAAATTACCGATTCGGTTGTCTAATGAATAACGATTTACCAAACGTATTTGAATAAAGATCGTTCGACAACGGATTAACACGGAGACATTACCAAGTCTTGCCAGTTATAATAAAGAAACAATAAATTTAAGAACCCGTTGTTTGTTACTACGGAATTTTATGTTGTAATTCTTATCCTGTCGAATAGGGCTACGTATACAAGCGTATGGATCGAATATATTGCTACAATATAAGAAAATTGGTTACCTCCCCTGATCATTTGAATTTTTACAAAAACTATTTGCTTTATTATATATTTAAAATAAAATGTTGATCTTAATAGAAAAAAAATGTTTATTTCAGTCTGAAATTGAATTATAAGTTGTAATTATCATTTATGATAATTGATTTTTGTAAAAAATGAACCTTTTTTCAATATTTTATACCATAATATATATTGAAATAACTTTAGACATAGGTGCAATCATGAGAGATTGACCGTCCGACCAAGGGCTTTACGTTGTCGGTGTAGGACGTAAAAAACTCCCCAAGTCTGTGAGAGATTGACAGAATTGTTTCTTTTTAGGCAATAACAGATATACATAATTACATTGCATTTTGCATTAGTTAGCAAGAGTATTTTTTAGGTCAAGTGCAAAAATGTTCTGCCAGCTGTATGATACATTTCCTATTATAAATACATTAAATTTTCTTCTACATTGCATGTGTTTGTGAAGACAATTTTTATATATACACACACAAGGGTTAATATCAAAAATTGTCCCAACCCCTCCCTATGAAGAAGGTGCTTATTTAATGATCTTGGTATTCAAAATATCTTTTATTTTCATAGTAAAACTAAAATGAACAAACACATATTAGTACAATATTAGTATTGCTAAAATCATGCTAATTTATCTTAGTTTCTTTAAACTATACAAGGATTAGTCAGTATTCAACAAACAAATATTAGTATAAATTAGTATTGCTGAAATTATGCTAATTTATCTTAAAATTATGCAAAACATGTTATTTTTACTGCATATTTAACTAACAGATAATAGTAAGAAATTAGTGCTGCTAAAATTATACTAACTTATCTTATTACTTTATTTTAAAAAATGTTCTGATAGACATCTTAAATTAGCATATAATTAGCTGAGAACTACATTCATCCTTATTCTAACTAAAATACGCTACAGAAATGTAGTATGTATTTAGTATAGATATTCATCTAATATTTTTGATCCACTAATTTATGCTACAATTGTAGTATATTGTTAGTATAATGTAGTGTAGTTTTAGTTTTAAAAATTTTAACCAAGGAAAATCAGCACAAATTTAGCAGACTAGCAGTATCTACTAAATATGCGCTACATTTTTACAGTACTAAATGAGCAGGATATTAGTACATAATTAGTAACGCTGTCATAAATTAGCGCCGCTACATTTTGGTCTGGGGTATTTAACCCACGGACACCGGAAACGATGCTAGCACTAGTTAGGTGTATTAAATCCACGGACACCGGAAACAATACTAGCACTAGTTAGGTGTATTTAATCCACGGACACCGGAAACGATGCTAGCAATATTTAGGTGTATTCAACCCACGAACACCGGAAACAATGCCATCACTAGTAAGGTGCATTTAACCCACGGACACCGGAAACGATGCTAGCAATATTAAGGTGTACTGAACCCACGCCCACCGGAAAAAATGCTAGCCCTAGTTAGGGGTATTGAACCCACGGACACCGGAAACAATGCTAGCACTAGTTAGGTGTATTTAACCCACGGACACCGGAAACATTAATGCCATCACTAGTAAGGTGTATTTAACCCACGGACACCGGAAACGATGTTAGCAATATTTAGGTGTATTGAACCCACGCACAACGGAAAAAATGCTAGCACTAGTTAGGTGTATTTAACCCACGGACACCGGAAACGATGCTAGCAATATTTAGGTGTATTTAACCCACGCACACCGGAAAAAATGCTAGCCCTAGTTAGGGGTATTGAACCCACGAACACCGGAAACAATGCTAGCACTAGTTAGGTGTATTTGACCCACGGACACCGGAAACGATGCTAGCACTAGTTAGGTGTATTAAATCCACGGACACCGGAAACAATACTAGCACTAGTTAGGTGTATTTAACCCATGGACACCGGAAACGATGCTAGCACTAGTTAGGTGTATTCAACCAACGAACACCGGAAACAATGCTAGCACTAGTAGGGTGTATTGAACCAACAGCCACCGGAAACACTGCTACCACTAGTTAGGTGTATTGAACCCACAAACCCCGGAAACAATGCTAAAGTGTCAGAGGACATGTAGACTCTCTTCTCCCTAAAGTTGTACAATATGTTAAGGTAACTGTAGGATCGTGGGGAAATCAAAATAAAAAGGCTATCGGAATTATATCCACTTCTCATACATGACATCTGAATAGAGCACAATTTCTGCATTCATTTTGGACTGTATGAACTGAGTATACCAATCCAATAGTTGTAGATTATCTATCAAAAATTAACCCACCGTTAATATTAATGATTCGAATTCCATTCAATCGTACATGGTTAAAAACGTGCCAGAAATAAATTTAAAACTAAATTAATGCAACTCTCAGTTGATCGATAATTACTTTAATTGTTCATTAAAAATGTATAGAATATCGGATCGATTTTTGGATAACCGTGCGTACTATCCCACGAATTAAGGAACTGGAAAAATGCTTTAGCGATATTTCTTTTTTCGTGGGAATAACAATTGGTATAATATATATTTTGTAAATCACAAACCATGTCCGACAAATATATTATGTTTACAAAAACAATTTATTACGAAGTTTGTATATATATGTAAGAACATGATATCCTTTTCTTTGTGATCGAGACGTCATTGAGATCATTTCATGAAGAGAGGCAATATCATCTCTTACATACTGAAAATAGAGTAAAGAAGATTTTTAGCCCAGATTATAACTTAAATCATTCAAGAATTAAAAGTAAATAGATAGTTGTTTAATAATTAAATATGTTAAAACTATTTCTTTTGTATACAGAAGAATAAAAATAAAATGAACCTTAAAAATTGACGAAACCAGTCATTGTGATGATGTGGAGATTCCAGTCGGTTACATTGGTATATTATGTGGAGCTCCTGCCCGGAACCAGTCATTGACATTGACATGATGTTGATATTCCAGTCGTTGACATTGGTATATTATGTGCAGCTTCTACCCGGAACCAGTCAGTGACATTGACATGATGTGAAGATTCTAGTCGGTTACATTGGTATATTATGTGGAGCTCCTGCCCGGAACCAGTCATTGACATTGACATGATGTGGAGATTCTAGTCGGTTACATTGGTATATTATGTGGAGCCTCTACCCGGAACCAGTCATTGACATTGACATGATGTGGAGATTCCAGTCGGTTACATTGGTATATTATGTGGAGCTTCTGCCCGGAACCAGTCATTGACATTGACATGATGTGGAGATTCTAGTCGGTTACATTGGTATATAATGTGAAGCTTCTGCCCGGAACCAGTCAGTGACATTGACATGATGTGGAGATTCTAGTCGG
Organism: Limnoperna fortunei; assembly: GCA_944474755.1. Classification (NCBI taxonomy): domain Eukaryota; kingdom Metazoa; phylum Mollusca; class Bivalvia; order Mytilida; family Modiolidae; genus Limnoperna; species Limnoperna fortunei. The sequence goes on from OX104120.1 coordinate 1,749,690, forward strand.
TTACATTGGTATATTATGTGAAACTTCTGCCCGGAACCAGTCAGTGACATTGACATGATGTGGAGATTCCAGTCGGTTACATTGGTATATTATGTGGAGCTCCTGCCCGGAACCAGTCATTGACATTGACATGATGTTGATATTCCAGTCGTTGACATTGGTATATTATGTGCAGCTTCTACCCGGAACCAGTCAGTGACATTGACATGATGTGGAGATTCTAGTCGGTTACATTGGTATATTATGTGGAGCTCCTGCCCGGAACCAGTCATTGACATTGACATGATGTGGAGATTCTAGTCGGTTACATTGGTATATTATGTGGAGCTTCTACCCGGAACCAGTCATTGACCTTGACATGATGTGGAGATTCTAGTCGGTTACATTGGTATATTATGTGGAGCTTCTGCCCGAACCAGTCATTGACATTGACATGATGTGGAGATTCCAGTCGGTTACATTGGTATATTATGTGGAGTTCCTGCCCGGAACCAGTCATTGACATTGACATGATGTGGAGATTCTAGTCGGTTACTTTGGTATATTATGTGGAGCTTCTGCCCGGAACCAGTCATTGAGATGATGTGGAGATTCTAGTCGTTGACATTGGTATATTATGTGGAGCTTCTACCCGAAACCAGTCAGTGACATTGACATGATGTGGAGATTCGGCCAGGAACCAGTTAGTGACATTGATGTGGAGATTCGGTCAGGAACCGGTCTGTGACATTGACATCATGTGGAGTTTCGGTCAGGAACCAGTCGGTGACATTAACATGATGTGGAGATTCGGTCAGGAACCAGTCTGTGACATTGACATGATGTGGAGATTCTGCCCGGAACCAGTTAGTGACATTGACATGATGTGGAGATTCGGCCAGGAAACAGTCGGTGACATTAACATGATGTGGAGATTCGGCCAGAATCCAGTCAGTGACATTGACATGATGTGGAGATTCGGTCAGGAACCAGTCAGTGACATTGACATGATGTGGAGATTCGGTCAGGAACCAGTCTGTGACATTGACATGATGTTGAGATTCGGTCAGGAACTAATTAGTGACATTGACATGATGTGGAGATTCGGCCAGGAACCATTGGTGACATTAACATGATTGGAGATTCGGTCAGGAACCAGTCTGTGACATTGATTCGGCCAGGAACTAATTAGTGACATTGACATGATGTGGAAATTCGGCCAGGAACCAGTCGGTGACATTAACATGATGTGAAGATTCGGCCAGGAACCAGTCAGTGACATTGACATGATGTGGAGATTCGGTCAGGAACCAGTCTGTGACATTGACACGATGTGGAGATTCGGTCAGGAACCAGTCTGTGAAATTTACATGATGTGGAGTTTCTGCCAGGAACTAGTCAGTGACGTTGACATGATGTGGACATTCGGCCAGGAACCATTCAGTGACATTGACATGATGTGGAGATTCGGCCAGGAACTAGTTAGTGACATTGACATGATGTGGAGATTCGGTCAGGAACCAGTCTGTGACATTGACATGATGTGGAGATTCCGCCAGGAACCAGTTAATGACATTGACATGATGTGGAGTTTCTGCCAGGAACCAGTGAGTGACATTGACATGATGTGGAGATTCGGCCAGGAACCAGTCAGTGATATTGACATGATGTGGAGATTCGGTCAGGAACCAGTCTGTGACATTGACATGATGTGGAGATTCGGCCAGGAACCAGTTAGTGACATTGACATGATGTGGAGTTTCGGTCAGGAACCAGTTAGTGACATTGACATGTGGAGATTCGGCCAGAAACCAGTCAGTGACATTGACATGATGTGGAGATTCGACCAGGGACTAGTTAGTAACATTGACATGATGTGGAGATTCGGTCAGGAAACAGTCGGTGACATTGACATGATGTGGAAATTCTGCCAGGAACCAGTCAGTGATATTGACATGATGTGGAGATTCGGCCAGGAACTAGTTAGTGACATTGAAATGATGTTGAGATTCTGCCAGGAACCAGTTAATGACATTGACATAATGTGGAGATTCGGCCAGGAACCAGTAAGTGACATTGACATAATGTGGAAATTCTGCCAGGAACTAGTCAGTGACATTGACATGATGTAGAGATTCAGCCAGGAACCAGTCGTTGACATTGACAAGTTGTGGATATTTGGCCAGGAACCAGTCGGTGAGATTGTCTTGATATGGAGATTCTGCCAGGAACCAGTTAGTGACATTGACATGATGTGGAGATTCGGCCAGGAACCAGTTAGTGACATTGACATGATGTGGAGATTCGGCCAGGAACCAGTCGGTGACATTGACATGATGTGGAGATTCGGCCAGGAACCAGTCAGTGACATAGACATGATTTTTAATGCTTGATAAGGAGATTCGGTCAGGAAGGCCAGCAGCACGTTGCATCCCCCTAAATCATAGTACTATTAACACATACGATAAAAAGAGGAAAAACCGAAAATGCGACGTTGCGGAGCTTTTGCAGGGTACTTAATAGGCTTCCTCCCCAAAGGCAAACTTTGCATCAGGCAACAGTTCTGTAAAATAAACAAAGGATTTGCATTCATTGTGGAAAGTTGGTCTCAAATAGTTCTGAGTATTCATTATGTATAGATTCATAAATCGGGCAATCAAACAAGACATGTGGGACGTCCTCGCTTACGTTTTCAGTACAGAGATCGCATGTATCATGTTGTGCCATATTCATTCTATAGAGACATTCAGTTATAGGTAACGTTTTCGTTCGCGCAAGGAGTTAAATGCGAGATCCGCGGAAATTTCCTTCGTTTAAGTACGATTGTCTCCCTTTTATAACATAGAATTGTCTACACTTATCTAGACTACTCTTAGATTGCACTCTTCCAAGAGTTGTTCCTTGTTTGACTTCCAATGAGACCACTTATTTGCCGCGTATTACCAGTAAGGGTTTCAATAGGAAAATTGTTGTTATTAACATTTGAAATAGTTTGGAAGATCTTACTTGTATACCCTCCCAAAAGACTCATTCGATTCGTTCAGTTCAATAAATACTTTTTTATATAAACGTTGGTGTAGAAGTTCTAAACGGCGCTTAAAATAAATGACCCTTTGACTATCTGGTTCCCATCCCAACTCAGGTAAAATAGCTACCTTGGGTACATTTAGTGCGCAGGATAACTGTAGCAGCTTTGTACTGTAATTTTTCTAATAAATCTTTACTCTAACTGCAGATGCATGCGTAACAGAATTTCATAAGAAATCACCATAATTAAAATGGCTCCAATCTCCATGCTCTTCAAGAACACGAACCATATAGTTTATAATAAGATCGTGGCACCAAGTTAGCTTGCGGTCTGCAGCTCATTCCTTTATTTTTTGGACAAAGCGAGGCAATTTCATGCCGTTTTCGAGCATCATTCAGCTTTTTCATAAGATGCTGTGTAAAATGCGTCTTTCTTTATAACTATATTTGTCTACGTTCATCACAATCATTACCAAGAAATGATAGTTAGGTCATGCTGCAGGAATCATTTCTCACAGAACAAGAACGTTTCAAGTCCGTACTGTCAAATTTATCCGACTACTAATGCCGAAATCTTCTACTGCTACATACCCTAATTCAAACGTCGCGGGAAGCCTATCGTGCACTTCCCTTTTACCCATAATCCAAACGTCAGGAGCGGGTACTCCGGTAGTCTCGATCACCCAGACGCATATATAATAGCGTCTGGGATCACCTTATTTTAATTTCGCTACCAATAGGTGGAGACAAACAATGATTCTATTTTTAGGGCCTTATTTTTAAACCAGGAAAACCATGCAAACATATCTATACTTATAATATGACGTCACAGTAAGATTCACTCTTGATTATGCATAACAATAATATTTGTTTAATTAATTGATAAAGTAATATTTTATAAAAAAATATTCAAATGTAAACTTTGGTACAATTTGTTGTAAACTTCTTGATATGAACGGAAGTAATTTTTTAGACAATAAAAATATCATCCAATCAAAAATTACGCCCAGTTTTGGGCGTAATGATAACGAGTTTAATATAGAGCTGAATCCAGACGCACAAATGTAATTAAGCGTCTGGATGATCGAGACTAGTACTCCGGCTTCCTCCAATAACCCAAACGTCACAAGATGCTTACCGCGTACTCTGGCTTCATCTAAGAACCCAAACGGCGCTTGGGACTTACCGGTTACTTCGGCTTGCCTTTCTTCTATTAGGCAAACGTTGCTGTTGTCCTACAGTTCTTTGAACAGTTCAAAGAGAAACTCCCTCAAGAGTTCCTCTGTAACACCTACAGCATCTTATAATATAAAAAACCAGTAAAAATAATATATTTAATACTAAAAACTGCAAAATTAAATAAAATAATGTAGTAAAAAAAAGAAAGTAACATAGTTCTTACTAAAAGGTAGTTTTTTTTTTACAAAGTAGTGGCTTAGGGCATGCGCCGGCAAGTAATATTCAACTTGTTGAATGTTGTCCGTATAGAGAGACTGTACACCAAGATATTGCTCAGTACTATTCAGATAAACTAGGTTTGGTTTCTGCATCAGTCTGTTGAATTTAAAGTTTATTTTGTGAGATTTTTTGGCATAATCGACAAATGTTCTCTTCTATATAGTGTAAACACTATGTTTAATATAAAAGTCCGTTGTTTAGTTTCATACATAGCTGTTATAACAATGTTAGAAATTTAAATTTTGAGTGGTTATAAAAAGCATTTATGCAAACAGTTTAAAACAGGATTAGCAATAGAAATACACAAGCAAACATACTGTATATACAGGCTTAGTATAAACTGGCAAATCGTTAAACCTAAATGTCAACACATTCGTCAACGATTTCATTTAATATGTAAATACCCTATGACTGCGGGGTAATATTGATATAATTAAGGATTTTGTTCGACACAGCAGTCTTTTATGGAATGTATGGACCGAGATGAAATGTATAATATTTACAATAAGACAGGGAAATGACTTCGATACGTAGAAACAGGTAAATAGTCAATCTAATTTTTTATTATCTCACTATAATCTCACCATCCACCTTGTGTTATATTTGTAAGTACGTTTTGTTATTTATAGTTAGTATCTTAATATTAAATTAAAGACTAGAGTTATTTTTACATAATTTTTTTCAGGAAAAGTCTTTTTAATGTTATTCTAGAATTCTCAAATGTAGTCACTAGTCTCCACAATAAAGCTATGAATATATGGAAAGTTCATTAAAAATTATTCCGATCTACGTTTTAGAATCGAAAACGTTAGTATATAGAGTGACATAGTTGCTTAGTGTATCGTGTGACAAAGTTGTGATTTTATCGTGTCACAAAGATGTGTGTGTGTGTGTGTGTATCGTGTGGTAAAGTTGTGAGTGTATCGTGTGACAAAATTGTAAGCGTATCTTGTGATACACTTGTGAGTGTATCGTGTGAATCACTTGTGAGTGTATCGTGGGATAAAGTTGTGAGTTTATCGTGTCATATAGTTGTAAGCGTATCTTGTGATACACTTGTGAGTGTATCGTGTAATAACGTTGTGAGTTAATCGTGTGATAAAGTTGCGAGTTTATCTTGTCATATAGTTGTAAGCGAATCGTGTGATACACTTGTGAGTGTATCATGTTATACACTTGTGAATGTACAGTATCGTATGACAAAGTTGTGAGTGTATCATGTCATATAGTTGTACGTGTAACGTGTCATATCGTGTTATATACTGTGACTGTATCGTCGCACAAAGTTTTGAGTCAATCGTGCGATAAAGTTGTTAGTGTATCGTGTCACAAAATTGTGAGATTATCTTTTCTCAAAGTTGTGAATGTATTTTGTTACAAAGTTGAGATTCTACTGTGTCACAAAGTTTTAAGTATCGTGTTACACAGTTGTGGGTGTATTGGTCGCACAGTTGTAAATGTATCACACAAAGTTAAGAGTTTATAAAGTAACAAAGTTAGACTAAATGTAGAATCTCAGAATATCAGGGTTTGGAAAAGAAGCGAACAATCACCGGCTAGGGCCTCGGTAGCCGAGTGGTTAAGATAGTTAGTCATCTAGTATTTGTCAACTCTGAGGTTGTGGGTTCTATTCTCACTTCGGTTAGGGTAAGCTCGACTCCAATCTTAATTGGCAACGTTTTCCTGCTTTACTACCGCAGTTGGGGTGTTTTCTCCGGGAACCTAGGCTTCCTCCTCCAATAAGAATTGGACACCACGATATATCTGAACCATTGTTGGACGTTATTGAGACAAAAACAGTTACCGGCTGAATTGACGTTGTCCGTGGTTGATAGAGACGTTAAAAACCCAGATTTATTATCTTCCTCAAGAGTTCGTAAAGAAGTGAACAGTCTTTAGCTATATTTCATTCGCCAGGGGTTGGTATAGTAGTGAACAGTCACCTAGTATATTGCTTTCGTAAGGATTTGGTAGAGAAGAAACCATTACCGGCCGTTTCTCCTTCGTCAGAGTTGGTGGAGAAGTGATCAGACACCTGCTATACTGTCTTCGTAAGGAGTTGATAGAGAATGGAACAGTTACCAACCATTTCTCCTTTGTTAGAGTCGGTAGAGAAGGCCAAAATCTCCGTTGTCAGGGATTGGTAGAGACATGATCAGACACCTGCTCATGGTAAGGTAGAAAATAGAACAGGTACCAACCATATCTCCGTAGGCAGGGATTGGTACGGGGAATATATGGCATCGATAGGGTGGGTACTCACAAGTAGAGTTGGAAATGTAAGAGGAAAAGAAAGCACTATAGGATGGGTATTCACACGGAGGACTGGAAATCTACAATAAAAATATAAGCCAACATAAGGTGAGTGCCCTCATAGATGGCTCGAAATCTATGGAGAATATGACATCATAGGATGGATACTCACAAGGCTGGAAATCTACGTGGTATATAAGGCATCACAAGGTGGCTACTCACACTGGGGCTGGAAAGCTGCGTCGTATATCAGGCATCATATAGCAGAAATCTAGATTTACGGGGAGTATAAAGTGGAGCTGGATATATTGAGGAGTAAGACAAAGAAATCTCCAACGATAACAAACACAAAACTGTTAACTGTTCGTATCATTTGTTCTCGTCCTGAATATATCTGAAATGCTGCTCAATAGACCTTGAAATGCTGCTCAATAGACCTTGAAATGCTGCTCAATAGACCTTGAAATGCTGCTCAATAGACCTTGAAATGCTGCTCAATTGACCTTGAAATGCTGCTCAATAGGCCTTGAAATGCCGCTCAATAGACCTTGAAATGCTACTCAATAGACCTTAAGCAAAGAACTTGTCAATCCGTACGTAGCGCATTATCTGTTAAATTTTACATCAAAGCAGAGATATATATTGACCCACAGCAGACAATACAGATGGTTTGATTTGATGTTTCAACAATTGTTTGTTAAGCGATCTCGTTCAATATTTCCTATCTGTTTTGATTACTGTAGATAAACAAAGAAAAATCTATTTTAAAGTTCGTACAAATGTAGATAAAATTAAAATCGATGGATGCAGTTATCAGTATTTAATTATTTATATTTTACTTTTTCCAGTGGCACGACTTAGCGGAATCTACCTTTTTTACCGGAATCCAATGTTCTTCGTGTTATATTTCAAAGATAGATCACTAAAATCCCTTATTAAATGTGTTATATTACGTAATTAAAGAACGTCGTTGTGTTCTGTTAATCCAAATAGCGACAGCGATTTTCTATATTAACTGGTGTAGGCGATTGTTTTTCTGATCACAGTAGGACATTTGTTGCAGATATTAACAGAGTTAACATTTTGCTCGATTTATCGGGGATTATCTAGAATGTAAGCATCACCAAACATTTAAAAAGTCCACCAATATATTTGATAAAAGACCCTAAACATGATAAATATAGCCATATTTTACAATAGAGCATCCAGGATAATTGTCCCGAATCTACAAAACCTTTCCAAATATGAAAGGGGTCATAACATTCCATTCTTGTAATACTGTAGTTAAGATCTGTGCAATGACAAAGCCATCAGCTCCCGATTGTCGAGCTACAGGGTTAAGATCTGTGCAATTACAAAGCCATCAGCTCCCGATTGTCGAGCTACATGGTTAAGATCTGTGCAATGATAAAGCTATCAGCACCCGATTGTCGGGCTACAAGGTTAAGATCGGTGCAATGACAAAGCCATCAGTACCCGATTGTCGGGCTATAAAGTTAAGATCTGTGCAATGACAAAGCTATCAGCACCCGATTGTCGGGTTACAAAGTTAAGATCTTTGCAATAGCAAAGCCGTCAGCACCTGATTGTCGAGCTACAAGGTCAAGATCTGTGCAATGACAAAGCCATCAGCACCCGATTGTCGAGCTAAAAGGTTAAGATCTGTGCAATGACTAAGCCTTCAGCACCTGATTGTCGGGCTACGAGGTTAAGATCTGTGCAATGGACAAAGCCATCAGCACCCGATTGTCGAGCTAAAAGTTTAAGATCTGTGCAATGACAAAGCCATCAGCACCCGATTGTCGAGCTAAAAGGTCAAGATCTGTGCAATAACAAAGCCTTCAGCACCTGATTGTCGGGCTACGAGGTTAAGATCTGTGCAATGACAAAGCCATCAGCACCCGATTGTCGAGCTAAAAGTTTAAGATCTGTGCAATGACAAAGCCATCAGCACCCGATTGTCGAGCTAAAAGGTCAAGATCTGTGCAATAACAAAGCCTTCAGCACCTGATTGTCGGGCTACGAGGTTAAGATCTAAGGCTAAGAACGAATTTTAAGTGGATTCCGATAAATGACAGTGGCTTCCAGTTAAAATGGAGGATTGCAGTAAGTCGTGTCACCGTTACCTTTGTGATATTTTCTGTCCAGTTATCTACCAAAGGTCAAGGTTTTTTCTTGGCACTCCGTGTTCCAATCCAATAAAACCAGAATAACATGATATAGTTGATAAATTACTGAAAATGGTGTTAGACAGCATTCATACAAACAAACAAACAATATTTTCTCGCGCTTGTGTCAAACTTCGCAGGACGTCCCTATGAAGGTGACTTTTTGGACTCTTGCACATATATATTGATACAAAGATCCCTCGCCATGCTATATATTGAGTTCAGACTAGACTTAACTAGAGTTTTTGTAATCGGCCATTACATGCAAAGATGTGTTATCAAAATGTAATGCATAACAGTTATTGATTCAAGTTTGAACACTGTAAATACAACCATTCATAAAACACATTTTTACAATATATTGTAAACAATATGTAAAGTAAAGATTTAACAATGATTATTGAAATAAAAGTGTGTAAAATTAAAATTTAATTCCAGGCGTATAGTTGTTGAATACATATATTTTAATTTTCTTTATAAATCGACGGGTGATAAGAAGGGTTTGAACTACATATTAATTTTCACAAATAATTCATATTTGATGGGTCTTTACTTTTGTAGTGTTCCTTAAAATACGTCTGAATAGCTTGCAAAAACTGTAAACAGTGTTACTCAGTTCTATTATATTGATCATGTTTACACATTGCATACATCTAATTTGTTTAAATTTATGTTTCACAGAGTTTTGAAGAGCTTATAGTACAATTAGTTTAAAATGTTTTCTACAAATTTAGAATATAATTGATCCTGCAACGACATAAACGAAATAAACGACAAAACCACATAAACTAATGCAATCAACAACACGTAGCGCCGGACGACATACTACATTAAGAACACCTAACTACAGAAAACAGCAACAACACGTAGCGCCGGGTGACAACAGCAACAACACGTAGCGACTGGTGACATACTACAGTAAAACCACATAAATAATGCAATAAACAACATGTAGCGCCGGAAGACATATTACATTAAGATCACCTAACTACAGGAAACAACAACACGTAGCGCCGGGTTACATACTACATTAAAAACACCTAACTAATGCAATAAACAACACGTAGCGCCAAGCGACATATTACATTAAGAACACCTACTACAGGAAACAACAACAACACGTAGCGCCGGACGACATATTACATTAAAAACACCTAACTACAGGAAACAACAACAACACGTAGCGCCGGACGACAAACTACATTAAAAACACCTAACTACAGAAAACAGCAACAACACGTAGCGCCGGACGACAAACTACATTAAAAACACCTAACTACAGGAAACAACAACAACACGTAGCGACGGACGACAAACTACATTAAAAACACCTAACTACAGGAAACAACAACAACACGTAGCGCCGGACGACAAACTACATTAAAAACACCTAACTACAGGAAACAACAACAACACGTAGCGCCGGACGACAAACTACATTAAAAACACCTAACTACAGAAAACAGCAACAACACGTAGCGCCGGGTGACATACTACAGTAAAACAACCTAACTAATGCAATCAACAACACGTAGCGCCTGGTGACATGCTACATTAAGAACACATAACTACAGAAAACAGCAACAACACGTAGCTCCGGACGACAAACTACATTAAAAACACCTAACTACAGGAAACAACAACAACACGTAGCGCCGGACGACAAACTACATTAAAAACACCTAACTACAGAAAACAGCAACAACACGTAGCGCCGGACGACAAACTACATTAAAAACACCTAACTACAGGAAACAACAACAACACGTAGCGCCGGACGACAAACTACATTAAAAACACCTAACTACAGGAAACAACAACAACACGTAGCGCCGGGTGACATACTACAGTAAAACAACCTAACTAATGCAATCAACAACACGTAGCGCCTGGTGACATGCTACATTAAGAACACATAACTACAGAAAACAGCAACAACACGTAGCTCCGTGTGACATACTACACGAAGAACACTTAACTACAGAAAACAGCAACAACACTTAGCGTTGGGTGACATACTACATTAAGATCACCTAACTACAGAAAACAGCAACAACACGTAGCGCCTGGTGACATACTACATTAAAACCACCTAACTACAGAAAACAGCAACAACACTTAGCGACGGGTGACAACAGCAACAACACGTAGCGACGGGTGACATACTACATTAAGATCACCTAACTACAGAAAACAGCAACAACACGTAGCGTCGGACGACATACTACACTAATGCATACGGCAACACGTAGATCCGGGTAACATACAACATTAAGTATCTTTATTCAATAATGCATAATAATACTCCTAAGTGTTGAAAGCATACAAATAAATATCTATAAATAAACAATGGTTCTTCAAATACACAAGACAACATAACAATAGTAAACAGCATCAATGTAGACATACTACAGTCAGACCACATAACTACAGGAAACAGCAACAAGTACCGGATGTAGGATGATATACTAGAATCAGACTTTATTACTTATGCAATACGAAACACGAAGCGTACGTTTTTAAGGGTACAAACATGGTTTTTTTAATATAATTAACTGATATCTGATATTCGTCATTTTACTGCCAGATATAATTATACAACAAACAGTATTGTGTTCTTGACACTGAATAATAGGTAACGATTATTAAAGTTTACTATTTGTTGAGATGAGTTGGTCAAAATAATTTAACAAACAGATTACGATAACTGGTGGTTTTCATGATTTTTAAATGGTGTAATTACGTAAGGTTTTTCATCATTAAATGTCAATAAATACCCAGACATTATATAAATAATCTCTAGATAGTTAATTAGTGACAACTCAATAAAACATAACAAAATCTGGATTTATCTGAGATTTACTTCTGTAAATCTGTCATGTTCAAACGTAAATCTTAAAGTGTGGTTTTATTTACAATCGTATAACAATTTAGAGATAAAGGACAAACAAATAAAGACAGGAATGTGTCAAATCTGCCTGATATCTCACTTGAAGAGACCGTAAATCATTAATCTGTTAGGGGTAGAACTCTTGTCACAAACTTTGATGATTTTTCACATTTACATGGAAAATAAGGCCACATTTTATGATTTGTAAAAATATTAAGACAGCGAATATATACTGTTTGTAAGAGTGGGATATCGTGTATAGAGTGAGGAAGTTCAACATTATTCGATGTTAGGTAAGGCTCTTTACATAGTATAGTTTTGTTTTACTCCGTGTAAGCGAGATACTCCGTTTTACTCGGTGGAAATACATCGCTTCCACTTAGTAATACAGAATTGTGTTTCGTTTTAATTAGTGGAAGCGATGTGTTCCGCTTTCCTCTGTGGAAGCGATGTGTTCCGCTTTCCTCTGTGGAAGCTATGTGTTCCGCCTTCCTCAGTGAAAGCGAGGTGTTCTGTTTTACTCGGTGCGAGCTAGGTGTTCTGTTTTACTCGGTGCGGGCTAGGTGTTCCGTTTTACTCGGTGCTGCCGAGGTGTTCTGTTTTACTCGGTGCTGGCAAGGTGTTCTGTTTTACTTGGTGCGGGCTGTTTTACTCGGTGCTGGCTAGGTGTTCTGTTTTACTCGGTGCTGGCGAGGTGTTCTGTTTTACTCGGTGCGGGCTGGGTGTTCTGTTTTACTCGGTGCGGGCTAGATGTTCTGTTTTACTCGCGATCGATGCAAGCCATGCATCTAGACGTTGACTCAGTGTCTTACTGTTAAAGAGCAGTACGTAAATTCATTTCATTTATTTTTGTCATGTCAAACCGAAGAGATTTGAAATGAATTAACTTAAATTCAGTATCTGTTTGGGTGAAAAAGAAAAGCTTCGAACGAATAAACGTATGCAAGTAACTTCTTGTTACGTCAAATTAATGATGATCATGATTTCCGTTATCTGGTAAGGTCAAATCGAGACCTTTGATAATGATAATCGTATTTAGAATTATCTGGCAAGGTCAAATGAACAAATCGTTTGCATTAACTGATCGAAAGTAAACATCATAAAATATAACTTTACTACGCCTCATCAATACCTTACTACGCCAGACGCGCGTTTGTCTGATCAAGACTTTACCACGCCAGACAAGAGTTCGTCTAATCAAGACTTTAATATGCCAGACGCGAATTTTTCTAATCAGAACTTTACTTCGCCAGATTTTCGACTAATCAAGACTTTACAGCACCAGCAGCGCCTTTGTCTAATAAAGACTTCTACGCCAGACACGTGTTTGTCTAATCAAGACTACTACGCCAGACACGTGTTTGTCTAATCAAGACTACTACGCCAGACACGTGTTTGTCTAATCAAGACTACTACGCCAGACACGTGTTTGTCTAATCAAGACTACTACGCCAGACACGTGTTTGTCTAATCAAGACTACTACGCCAGACACGTGTTTGTCTAATCAAGACTTAACTACGTTAAACACGCGTTCGTCTAATCGAGACATAACTACACCAGGGTACATGTAAGTCAAAATATCATCACCCGATCTAGCCTGTATCTTGAAAATGATTTCAAAATCATAATAATGTTAGTTTTGTCGTAAATCTCTACGGTGAATTACCATAAGAATTTACAAAAAGCGCAATCATACTTGTCAGCGTTTACTTAGAGGCAGCGGGGAGTACACGTAGTTAACGATTACGATTCATACGCAAATTACAATTATCCTTATGAACGATTGTTTTATGAAACGGTATGAAAATCCTGCGTGTGCGTTACGTCCGATTAATGTGCGTTTGCGATCGTTTTATGAAACGGTACCCAGACGCGCTTTTGTCTAATTAACTTTACTTGATCAGACGCGCGTTTGTCCAATAAAGACTTTAAGTACGCCAAACGTTTGTCTTACAATATTCAAAGCCCAAACATGTAAGAAGTTAGAAAGCTTTTACGATTAAACGTAGAAAAAATCGACTGTTATCTATACCTTAAGAGAGAAAAGCCTAAAATTAAAAAAATTACATCAATAAATCAGACATTTACTATATATCGAAGTGTTACTACTGGGGTTGTTATACTCTCAAGGATTTCAGTCCACCAGCAGGACCGAAGATGTACAAAACATGCAATATCCATTATCTCATGAGGCCTAGCGAATGTCTCAGTTAAATTATGGTATGGTTATCTGTATGACAGTATAAAATTACGCTTTCACAGCGATGTGTATCCAACTAAATTCAAAACTAGATATTAAGTGTTAATCCCATTACTCCGACGTTACGTTTGACATGTTCTGTATTTTGATTGAATCCGCAGTGATGTTATACACACAGCTGTAAGTAAACTGCTTACGGTCGGGTGAATTTAATAACATGGTTTATGTTCATCCAAGTTCAAAGATACACAAATCGAAAGAAGTATAAACATCTGCATCAATAAACTGACAAATTTAAGAATATTTCTATTTTAATGAGATTCGCTGTGCGAACATTTAAAAATTGAAGTTAACGGACGATTTACCTTTGTGAAAGTTTTTAAAGCTCCAATAAATACTAAAGTAAATGCTTGACGCCTTCAATACACATTAATTACCTACAGATATATCTCCCGCTTTGATAGACCTGTAACGAGATGACGAGTGTCCAACGGTAGTGTCAAGGTAGGATCACTTATTAATTATATATCCATGATTTACTCTGGTTAAAATTTACTAATTTTCCATACACCCTGTCGTCTCTCTCAATGCTTATACTCAGACGACATTACCGTATTTTTTCCTCAGCAAGTTTAATTCGTTACACATTTTGCTTTACTGATTCATTACAACTTTAGTTGATATAACTTTAATTAATTAATTCAATTTAAACTATGGTATAGGAAAATTAATAAGCTTATTTTCATAACTATAACTATTTTATGTTGTACATTACAGTCCACGTATAAATGTTTTCCTGTACGCTAACATAAGTCGGGGTAAGACAAAAATAAAATTACGTAATATTACATCAAAACCATCATACACATGTATATTTTTTGTTAGAGATTGGTCGTTAAGGGTGTCTGTATATCTTGATAGAGGGTGGTCCTCAGTTAAAATTTTGAATGGTACGTGGATAGTTTTTGTTGTAGAGTGGTCCTTAGTTACACCATTTAGATATCGCATTATATAATCTGATAATTTCATACAATTTATAAAGAGAACATTTCTTTAGTTACTCTCACTTTCTGAATAGAACATTACGTGTCACGTGAACGTTATAAAGCGACATTAATTATTGAGTATCGGAATACGAATCGATTTATAAATATATATGTTTTCCTCTTTCAATAAACTTGTCAACAGGTTCAAATATAGTACAGTCGGCGATTAGTTCCTGTTGGTGAAACTTTAAAGTGTTCTTTATATACTTTACATCTTTTCATTTTTATTTTTCGTGTATTATTGAATGAAGTCATTTTTTAGCTCGTCGTTCACAAACTTTTATAATTTTATCTTCTTCTTGAAAATAAAATGTCATCAATGATACCAAGGTTAAAATAATTTACTGAGCCAGACGCGCGTTTCGTCTAACCAAGACTCATTAGTGGCGATCAAACCTTAACAATATTTAAAATCCAGATGATTAAGATGTTGCAGAGCTTTTAACACCAAAATTTTAAAACGTTATTCCAAATCCAACTAAGGCTATCTACACTTTGAAAACATAAATAACATTGGCATTTTAATTTATTTATTATTTTTGGAAATTTCAAAGTCCGTCAATTTAAACAGTGACTATATGACTGAAGTAATCAATTATATTCCTGTCAGCACTTAAGTGTGACTACTGGGTTGGTTATACCCCCGGGGACTAACAGTCCAACAACAGAGACATCGACCCAGAAGTGTGACTACTGGGTTGGTTATACCCCCGGGGACTAACAGTCCAACAACAGAGACATCGACCCAGAAGTGTGACTACTGGGTTGGTTATACTCCCGGGGACTAACAGTCCAACAACAGAGACATCGACCCAGTGGTTGCAAATGAAATATCAAATTGGCTGAAAATATCCTTAAAATGTCCTTAATCCGATCAGAAACACGACCTCCATAGGCAAAAGGTGTTTCTGATTGGTTATCATTTGAAAAGTCTTCTTCTATTAAAGAACAAATGTTTTGGTTAAAACAAATTATGTACTAGTATGTAAGGCCATCTACAAAGGTTCAAAGATATTTAGTCATGATTAACATAAAACATCGCTGTGCAATCCTTGTTTTTGATTGGCTGAAATTAAAAAAAGAGGTCCAAATAATTCTAGCTGTTATAATGTGAGGTTATTCTAAAAATATTCCGATTACGCGGTGATTGTTTTCTCAAGGAATTTTTGCTCCTTATACGTTCTTAGATTTATGGCTTCAAACTGTTAATATGCTGTGAGTTCAAACTCGGCCAGAAGTTTGAATTATAACTCCGGGATTACCTGTATTATTCTTACAAAGATACTCGGCCAGAAGTTGTACCTATGTACAGGTAACTCCGGGGCTACCTGTATTATTCTTACAAAGATACTCGGTCAGAAGTTGTACCTATAGACAGGTAACTCCGGGGCTACCTGTATTATTCTTACAAAGGTTGTACCTATAGACAGGTAACTCCGGGGCTACCTGTATTATTCTTACAAAGATACTCGGTCAGAAACTGTACCTATAGACAGGTAACTCCCGAGACTACTTGTATTATTCTTACAAAAATGTAGTTATACATAATACATGGAAATAACAAAAACTAAATAGTAGATCACAATTAAGATAAAAACACATTGTCCATGGATTATTGTCGCGATAAGTACGAACGTTCTTGTTTGATTTGTGTATACAGACAATTATTAAATTACTGATTGTTAGACATTAAGTCTTATAGAACTGAAAACAAACATTAAGCATTGGGTAAACGTCAAACATCTAATGCAAATCCAAACACAAATGATAAATCTCTTTTTTTGTTAAATTACAACACGAAAACGAGACAAATAAAAATTACCAAAATTCGCTATTAAAATCTACAAGCTCTATTGAGTTGTGACTTTATAATAAGCCTTAACGATTCCTCATTCTTTGCTGATTGGACTTAAAACAAAGCCTAATTTCTGGTTGTCTAGAACATTTTAACATCTGTTTCTTCAATGCAAGATTGACAGTACAGAACTGTCATTTACAAAGTTTTCTCAATTTATGCTATTTCAGCTTCAACCAGAGATGTTCAAACAAGGCCACTATAAGAAATGCAGATGTATTATTGGCTAAAATTTATAACTATTCTATGAAAATACAAGGTGAAATCAATTGTAATTTTGCAAGAATATAAAACCTCATCCTTTCAAGATTGCTGGCATTAACATGTGCCAGACTTCTATTACCAAGCGACTCCAGAGCTTCCATTTCTGGCTTGCTCTTAAGCTGGTGTAGTCTCTTCAAATTTAAGCACATCAATGTTTCTGTATATTATTGTATTAATATAGATTACATAATATTGACATATACCGGTATTTTTATGTGAACAATTTTGACCTTTAACTAAACAATGTCCTTATTTCTAGATAAATGAGCAGAGTTTACACAGATAGCATGGCCACCCAACATACGAAGATAAATGAACCGGAACAACAGCCCACGAAAACGACTCCATCTTTGGCCTACATGCACAATCCGCCCAGAATAATGCCAAATTATGGCAAGAAAAGACGTAGCACTTTACCGAAGTCAAACATTTCCCGAGTCCTTCTGTACGACAACGCTACACAGCAACAACAGTTAGACGTAAAATTGTCGCACATAAAATTAGAACAGAATCGTGTGCGCCGAATCTTGGATTTACATAAACGATCTTTCTTATGGCGACAGAAAAAACGCCAGCAGAACATGCAAGATAGTAATATAATGCTACCTGATATTCAACAAAATAACAAGGAGTACCGAATACTCAGTCGACTTTCCAGCGAGTATTCTTTGAAAAATACCACCTTACCACATAGAACCAAAAGTGCATTTTCTATTTCTGACTTGGAAGTACTAAAGCTTCCGGAATTACAAACAAATGGCAAACACGTGATTTTTAAATTAAAGGAAGCAAATGGACAAACACAAATTTTCCACACAATAGATAATGACGGAATTTTCTCTGAGTTTGTTCCGCTACATTCATTTTACAACAGAGCTTCAGAAGATCCCAGATTTCAAGGACTTGAAGAATCATTAGTAAAAATCGACATATCAACAGACGGCATGAATGAACTGAGTCCAAGTTATCGTAGTCCTCGAGATATCCGGGTTCTTCCAATAATAAACAATGCTATCTCAGAGGAGGAGGAGGAGGAAGACGATTAGTGGGATATTTTTTAGACACAAAATTTTTTATCTTCATTGTTTTTGTGTCATGTTATAGGCAAACCGCAATTGAAAGAATTACGTGGTATGCAAATACGCCACGTCACGTACTGAACAAGTGACATGGGGAATTATGTAAAGAAAAATCAACGTGTTAAAGAGTGTAATAAAGTTATATTTTTAATAATTACGAGCATCAATAAAAAAAGTCCAAATAACTACATACAATTGAGTTTGTAAAGACCTCATTCCATAGCTTCTATACATATATCCACATACCCCAGGGTCTATAAATATATCCACATACCCCAGGGTCTATACATATATCCACATACCCCAGGGTCTATACATATATCCACATACCCCAGGGTCTATACATATATCCACATACCCCAGGGTCTATACATATATCCACATACCCTAGGGTCTATACGTATATCCACATACCCCAGGGTCTATAAATATATCCACATACCCCATGGTCTATACATATATCCACATACCCCAGGGTCTATACATATATCCACATACCCCAGGGTCTATACATATATACACATACCCCAGGGTCTATAAATATATACACATACCCCAGGGTCTATACATATATCCACATACCCCAGGGTCTATAAATATATACACAAACCCTACGGTCAGAACATATATCTGATTGTTGATGATAGGATGATGAAATCCTCAAAATTTGATTTGTCAATATTAGGGGCTGAAGCTATAAGATATGTTTTATGAATCGTCTCTAGCTCTTGTGTCTTGCTGTGACTGCATGAATCGTCTCTAGCTCTTGTGTCTTACTGTGACCGCATGAATCGTCTCTAGCTCTTGTGTCTTGCTGTGACTGCATGAATCGTCTCTAGCTCTTGTGTCTTACTGTGACCGCATGAATCGTCTCTAGCTCTTGTGTCTTACTGTGACTGCATGAATCGTCTCTAGCTCTTGTGTCTTGCTGTGACTGCATGAATCGTCTCTAGCTCTTGTGTCTTACTGTGACCGCATGAATCGTCTCTAGCTCTTGTGTCTTACTGTGACCGCATGAATCGTCTCTAGCTCTTGTGTCTTACTGTGACCGCATGAATCGTCTCTAGCTCTTGTGTCTTACTGTGACTGCATGAATCGTCTCTAGCTCTTGTGTCTTACTGTGACCGCATGAATCGTCTCTAGCTCTTGTGTCTTGCTGTGACCGCATGAATCGTCTCTAGCTCTTGTGTCTTACTGTGACTGCATGAATCGTCTCTAGCTCTTGTGTCTTACTGTGACCGCATGAATCGTCTCTAGCTCTTGTGTCTTACTGTGACCGCATGAATCGTCTCTAGCTCTTGTGTCTTACTGTGACCGCATGAATCGTCTCTAGCTCTTGTGTCTTGCTGTGACTGAATGAATCGTCTCTAGCTCTTGTGTCTTACTGTGACTGCATGAATCGTCTCTAGCTCTTGTGTCTTGCTGTGACCGCATGAATCGTCTCTAGCTCTTGTGTCTTACTGTGACTGAATGAATCGTCTCTAGCTCTTGTGTCTTGCTGTGACTGAATGAATCGTCTCTAGCTCTTGTGTCTTGCTGTGACCGCATGAATCGTCTCTAGCTCTTGTGTCTTACTGTGACTGAATGAATCGTCTCTAGCTCTTGTGTCTTACTGTGACTGCATGAATCGTCTCTAGCTCTCGTGTCTTGCTGTGACTGCATGAATCGTCTCTAGCTCTTGTGTCTTACTGTGACTGCATGAATCGTCTCTAGCTCTTGTGTCTTGCTGTGACTGAATGAATCGTCTCTAGCTCTTGTGTCTTGCTGTGACCGCATGAATCGTCTCTAGCTCTTGTGTCTTACTGTGACTGAATGAATCGTCTCTAGCTCTTGTGTCTTACTGTGACTGAATGAATCGTCTCTAGCTCTTGTGTCTTACTGTGACTGCATGAATCGTCTCTAGCTCTCGTGTCTTGCTGTGACTGCATGAATCGTCTCTAGCTCTCGTGTCTTGCTGTGACTGCATGAATCGTCTCTAGCTCTTGTGTCTTGCTGTGACTGCATGAATCGTCTCTAGCTCTTGTGTCTTGCTGTGACCGCATGAATCGTCTCTAGCTCTTGTGTCTTGCTGTGACCGCATGAATCGTCTCTAGCTCTTGTGTCTTACTGTGACCGCATGAATCGTCTCTAGCTCTTGTGTCTTACTGTGACTGAATGAATCGTTTCTAGCTCTTGTGTCTTACTGTGACTGCATGAATCGTCTCTAGCTCTTGTGTCTTACTGTGACTGAATGAATCGTCTCTAGCTCTTGTGTCTTACTGTGACTGCATGAATCGTCTCTAGCTCTTGTGTCTTACTGTGACTGCATGAATCGTCTCTAGCTCTTGTGTCTTGCTGTGACCGCATGAATCGTCTCTAGCTCTTGTGTCTTACTGTGACTGAATAAATCGTCTCTAGCTCTTGTGTCTTACTGTGACTGCATGAATCGTCTCTAGCTCTTGTGTCTTACTGTGACTGAATGAATCGTCTCTAGCTCTTGTGTCTTGCTGTGACTGAATGAATCGTCTCTAGCTCTTGTGTCTTGCTGTGACCGCATGAATCGTCTCTAGCTCTTGTGTCTTACTGTGACTGAATAAATCGTCTCTAGCTCTTGTGTCTTGCTGTGACTGCATGAATCGTCTCTAGCTCTTGTGTCTTACTGTGACCGCATGAATCGTCTCTAGCTATTGTGTCTTACTGTGACTGAATAAATCGTCTCTAGCTCTTGTGTCTTACTGTGACTGAATGAATCGTCTCTAGCTCTTGTGTCTTGCTGTGACTGCATGAATCGTCTCTAGCTCTTGTGTCTTACTGTGACTGCATGAATCGTCTCTAGCTCTTGTGTCTTACTGTGACTGAATGAATCGTCTCTAGCTCTTGTGTCTTACTGTGACTGCATGAATCGTCTCTAGCTCTTGTGTCTTACTGTGACTGAATGAATCGTCTCTAGCTCTTGTGTCTTACTGTGACTGAATGAATCGTCTCTAGCTCTTGTGTCTTACTGTGACTGCATGAATCGTCTCTAGCTCTTGTGTCTTGCTGTGACTGCATGAATCGTCTCTAGCTCTTGTGTCTTGCTGTGACTGCATGAATCGTCTCTAGCTCTTGTGTCTTGCTGTGACTGAATGAATCGTCTCTAGCTCTTGTGTCTTGCTGTGACTGCATGAATCGTCTCTAGCTCTTGTGTCTTGCTGTGACCGCATGAATCGTCTCTAGCTCTTGTGTCTTACTGTGACTGAATAAATCGTCTCTAGCTCTTGTGTCTTGCTGTGACTGCATGAATCGTCTCTAGCTCTTGTGTCTTACTGTGACTGAATGAATCGTCTCTAGCTCTTGTGTCTTACTGTGACTGAATGAATCGTCTCTAGCTCTTGTGTCTTGCTGTGACTGCATGAATCGTCTCTAGCTCTTGTGTCTTACTGTGACCGCATGAATCGTCTCTAGCTCTTGTGTCTTGCTGTGACTGCATGAATCGTCTCTAGCTCTTGTGTCTTACTGTGACTGCATGAATCGTCTCTAGCTCTTGTGTCTTACTGTGACTGAATGAATCGTCTCTAGCTCTTGTGTCTTGCTGTGACTGCATGAATCGTCTCTAGCTCTTGTGTCTTGCTGTGACTGCATGAATCGTCTCTAGCTCTTGTGTCTTGCTGTGACTGAATGAATCGTCTCTAGCTCTTGTGTCTTGCTGTGACTGCATGAATCGTCTCTAGCTCTTGTGTCTTGCTGTGACCGCATGAATCGTCTCTAGCTCTTGTGTCTTACTGTGACTGCATGAATCGTCTCTAGCTCTTGTGTCTTACTGTGACTGCATGAATCGTCTCTAGCTCTTGTGTCTTACTGTGACTGCATGAATCGTCTCTAGCTCTTGTGTCTTACTGTGACTGCATGAATCGTCTCTAGCTCTTGTGTCTTACTGTGACTGCATGAATCGTCTCTAGCTCTTGTGTCTTACTGTGACCGCATGAATCGTCTCTAGCTCTTGTGTCTTACTGTGACTGCATGAATCGTCTCTAGCTCTTGTGTCTTACTGTGACTGCATGAATCGTCTCTAGCTCTTGTGTCTTACTGTGACTGCATGAATCGTCTCTAGCTCTTCTGTCTTACTGTGACCGCATGAATCGTCTCTAGCTCTTGTGCCTTGCTGTGACCGCATGAATCGTCTCTAGCTCTTGTGTCTTGCTGTGACTGAATGAATCGTCTCTAGCTCTTGTGTCTTACTGTGACTGCATGAATCGTCTCTAGCTCTTGTGTCTTACTGTGACTGAATGAATCGTCTCTAGCTCTTGTGTCTTACTGTGACTGCATGAATCGTCTCTAGCTCTTGTGTCTTACTGTGACTGAATGAATCGTCTCTAGCTCTTGTGTCTTACTGTGACTGCATGAATCGTCTCTAGCTCTCGTGTCTTGCTGTGACTGCATGAATCGTCTCTAGCTCTTGTGTCTTACTGTGACCGCATGAATCGTCTCTAGCTATTGTGTCTTACTGTGACTGAATAAATCGTCTCTAGCTCTCGTGTCTTGCTGTGACTGCATGAATCGTCTCTAGCTCTTGTGTCTTACTGTGACCGCATGAATCGTCTCTAGCTATTGTGTCTTACTGTGACTGAATAAATCGTCTCTAGCTCTTGTGTCTTACTGTGACTGAATGAATCGTCTCTAGCTCTTGTGTCTTACTGTGACTGCATGAATCGTCTCTAGCTCTTGTGTCTTGCTGTGACTGCATGAATCGTCTCTAGCTCTTGTGTCTTACTGTGACCGCATCGTCTCTAGCTCTTGTGTCTTGCTGTGACTGAATGAATCGTCTCTAGCTCTTGTGTCTTGCTGTGACTGCATGAATCGTCTCTAGCTCTTGTGTCTTACTGTGACCGCATCGTCTCTAGCTCTTGTGTCTTGCTGTGACTGCATGAATCGTCTCTAGCTCTTGTGTCTTACTGTGACTGAATGAATCGTCTCTAGCTCTTGTGTCTTACTGTGACTGCATGAATCGTCTCTAGCTCTTGTGTCTTGCTGTGACCGCATGAATCGTCTCTAGCTCTTGTGTCTTACTGTGACCGCATGAATCGTCTCTAGCTCTTGTGTCTTGCTGTGACCGCATGAATCGTCTCTAGCTCTTGTGTCTTACTGTGACCGCATGAATCGTCTCTAGCTCTTGTGTCTTACTGTGACCGCATCGTCTCTAGCTCTTGTGTCTTGCTGTGACTGCATGAATCGTCTCTAGCTCTTGTGTCTTACTGTGACTGAATGAATCGTCTCTAGCTCTTGTGTCTTACTGTGACTGCATGAATCGTCTCTAGCTCTTGTGTCTTGCTGTGACTGAATGAATCGTCTCTAGCTCTTGTGTCTTGCTGTGACTGAATGAATCGTCTCTAGCTCTTGTGTCTTAATGTGACCGCATGAATCGTCTCTAGCTCTTGTGTCTTACTGTGACCGCATGAATCGTCTCTAGCTCTTGTGTCTTACTGTGACTGCATGAATCGTCTCTAGCTCTTGTGTCTTACTGTGACTGCATGAATCGTCTCTAGCTCTTGTGTCTTACTGTGACCGCATGAATCGTCTCTAGCTCTTGTGTCTTACTGTGACTGCATGAATCGTCTCTAGCTCTTGTGTCTTACTGTGACTGCATGAATCGTCTCTAGCTCTTGTGTCTTGCTGTGACCGCATGAATCGTCTCTAGCTCTTGTGTCTTACTGTGACCGCATGAATCGTCTCTAGCTCTTGTGTCTTACTGTGACTGCATGAATCGTCTCTAGCTCTTGTGTCTTACTGTGACTGCATGAATCGTCTCTAGCTCTTGTGTCTTACTGTGACCGCATGAATCGTCTCTAGCTCTTGTGTCTTGCTGTGACCGCATGAATCGTCTCTAGCTCTTGTGTCTTGCTGTGACTGCATGAATCGTCTCTAGCTCTTGTGTCTTGCTGTGACTGCATGAATCGTCTCTAGCTCTTGTGTCTTGCTGTGACCGCATGAATCGTCTCTAGCTCTTGTGTCTTGCTGTGACTGCATGAATCGTCTCTAGCTCTTGTGTCTTGCTGTGACTGCATGAATCGTCTCTAGCTCTTGTGTCTTGCTGTGACTGCATGAATCGTCTCTAGCTCTTGTGTCTTACTGTGACCGCATGAATCGTCTCTAGCTCTTGTGTCTTGCTGTGACCGCATGAATCGTCTCTAGCTCTTGTGTCTTACTGTGACTGCATGAATCGTCTCTAGCTCTTGTGTCTTGCTGTGACCGCATGAATCGTCTCTAGCTCTTGTGTCTTACTGTGACTGAATGAATCGTCTCTAGCTCTTGTGTCTTACTGTGACTGCATGAATCGTCTCTAGCTCTTGTGTCTTGCTGTGACTGCATGAATCGTCTCTAGCTCTTGTGTCTTACTGTGACTGCATGAATCGTCTCTAGCTCTTGTGTCTTACTGTGACTGAATGAATCGTCTCTAGCTCTTGTGTCTTACTGTGACTGCATGAATCGTCTCTAGCTCTTGTGTCTTGCTGTGACTGCATGAATCGTCTCTAGCTCTTGTGTCTTACTGTGACTGCATGAATCGTCTCTAGCTCTTGTGTCTTACTGTGACTGCATGAATCGTCTCTAGCTCTTGTGTCTTGCTGTGACTGCATGAATCGTCTCTAGCTCTCGTGTCTTACTGTGACTGCATGAATCGTCTCTAGCTCTTGTGTCTTACTGTGACTGCATGAATCGTCTCTAGCTCTTGTGTCTTGCTGTGACCGCATGAATCGTCTCTAGCTCTTGTGTCTTGCTGTGACTGCATGAATCGTCTCTAGCTCTTGTGTCTTGCTGTGACTGCATGAATCGTCTCTAGCTCTTGTGTCTTGCTGTGACTGCATGAATCATCTCTAGCTCTTGTGTCTTGCTGTGACTGCATGAATCGTCTCTAGCTCTTGTGTCTTGCAGTGACCGCATGAATCGTCTCTAGCTCTTGTGTCTTACTGTGACTGCATGAATCGTCTCTAGCTCTTGTGTCTTACTGTGACCGCATGAATCGTCTCTAGCTCTTGTGTCTTACTGTGACTGAATGAATCGTCTCTAGCTCTTGTGTCTTACTGTGACTGCATGAATCGTCTCTAGCTCTTGTGTCTTACTGTGACCGCATGAATCGTCTCTAGCTCTTGTGTCTTACTGTGACTGAATGAATCGTCTCTAGCTCTTGTGTCTTACTGTGACCGCATGAATCGTCTCTAGCTCTTGTGTCTTGCTGTGACTGCATGAATCGTCTCTAGCTCTTGTGTCTTACTGTGACTGCATGAATCGTCTCTAGCTCTTGTGTCTTACTGTGACTGCATGAATCGTCTCTAGCTCTTGTGTCTTACTGTGACCGCATGAATCGTCTCTAGCTCTTGTGTCTTGCTGTGACCGCATGAATCGTCTCTAGCTCTTGTGTCTTGCTGTGACTGCATGAATCGTCTCTAGCTCTTGTGTCTTACTGTGACCGCATGAATCGTCTCTAGCTCTTGTGTCTTACTGTGACTGCATGAGCGTAGGAACAAAGCTTACTGTTAAGTACTATTAAAGATTAGGGACACGAATTGTAGAAGTATCTGGGCCGCTCAAGTGTCCCCAGAAACTCTGGGATAAATGTTGATTTAATGTGGTTTAGTTTTGGATTACCAAGATAAGTTCTTTATCATGGTAAAAATAATTCCAAAATATCGAAAAGATACACTACAATAAAAATAATATGTACAGATATTTATTTACAATTGGCATAGCATTACATACTTGTCATAACTGTTGGTATGGTCGGAACAGTACTAACTACACCTATGGACTTACCCTTTGATCCATATTCATGCCTGATGAAGACTGGATGCCGGGTTCAAAATATCGTGTTGTTGAAAGGGATGTTGAGACGTTACGACCCACAAACTATGGGTCTTAAATTTCTGTAGTGGGACCATGCTCCATGTTCAATGAAGATTGGGTTCGAAAGATAATGTCCTCTTAACTTTAAATAGTCTATTTAATATCAGAAATACCTTGACATACTTACCACAAAATTCATCGTTTTCTAGGTAACATTGACTAACCGTCTTCATAAGTTTAAAATCCGCTATGGGGCTCATTAAAAAAATCAAATTGTACAAAGGGGAATAACTCAAACTCTTAAATCGCCAATGCACAACAAACAACAAATACTTAAACTTTAGTTGAGGCATCCTCACAAGTCAGGGTTTCTATGTCCACTGTAAGTTTCCACGAAACCCTGGCAAACTTAGCTAGGAAATTCCCGGGCTAGAAGTCACTGATTGGCTACATCATACCTTAATGTAGCCAATCAAAAGCTCGCTTTCATTCACAATTTGGTAAGGGATATCCCGATGTCGATTGTAAATAAACCAAACGGATGTGTTGCATAGACCATGTGAAAATTAGTGTATTTTGTACAGTAGTGTTAATAGTTTGTTATTACCGCGTTATTTATTAGTTGCGTTACGTTTTCTTCTCACTCAAGGATGAGTATAAATGACTACTGCCAAACACTTGCTTCCTTCAAGCAATTTCATTAGTTGATATTTTGAAGGTTTGACGTCATATGAAAATCTTCTAGCCCGGGAATTTCCTAGCTAAGTTTGTCAGGGTTTCGTGGACACAGAAACCCTGACTAGTGAGGATGTAGTTGAGGCGCCCAGAATTGTACAGTTTAATGACATTTAAAAAAAATGACAACAAAGATTACAAAACTAATGTTATAACATGGTCATAAAAACATATACATATTTGATTGGACCAGCAGTGATCATGTGATTGGACCAGCAGTGATCATGTGATTGGACCAGAAGTGATCATGTGATTGGACCAGAAGTGATCATGTGATTGGACCAGCAGTGATCATGTGATTGGACCAGCAGTGATCATGTGATTGGACCAGAGTGATCATTCATCATTTTCAGATTCGTGTTTTTATTATGTAGGCCAGGAACCTATAAATCAGTTAGTTATACTAGTCCCAGTGAAGGTCTAATAATAATCTACCAGTTTTCCTAATAGTTAAACGATCTTCTGTAGACATTAAAGAAATTAATTAATATTTTGTTATCTTTATTTAACTAAATTTCTTAAAGTGTTCTTTAATATTTTAAATCAATCTTCTTGTGATGCTTGACAATATTTTAAATCAATCTTCTTGTAATGCTTGACAATCACGACACATGTACTTCATCTTCTACTTCATTTTTACACTGTTGACAAACCAATATTTCTCCTGTTTTCTATTACTAGTTAATGTGCATTTATTCTAAATTCATACAGAACATTTTGTTTATCATTAACTATTAATAAATATTTTTTCAATAGACATACTGTTTTTAAAAGCCAAAATTATTTTTAATTTGATTCCGAAAAGTATATTTTTCTAGTGTCATTTTATAGTAAGTCGGTTTAAGAGCTCATGTTATATGTATATCTCACTCTTAATAAAAACTACTTACTTACTTACTTAAATTATACTAACATAACAATTAAAAGTATAATGATAAAAACGCAATATTCAAATGCAACACCCCTGAAGTATGACGTGTTTCCCCTGAAGTATGACGTGCTTCCCCTCAAGTATGACGTGTTTACCCTGAAGTATTACGTGGTTCACTGAAGTATGACGTGTTTTCTCCTGAAGTATGACGTGTTTCACCTGAAGTATGACGCAGCTAACAAGACATATAGACAGCGGGTTCTACACTTAATTAATGGCTTAATTTATTAGATTGATAGATTAATTGAGTCCAGAGAGAAGTGTTTATCTGTATTAAGGGGGAAAAAATAGCAAGCAAACAATGAATTGTAAATCAGGATAGGCCAAGTAGTAATATACAATGTGCATACTCGGTTATACTTTTTTATAGAAGTAAACAACAAGTGTCTTAAGGGGATGCAGGGTAAGTGTCTTAATCGAGGGCTTCCCTGTTCCTCCACCTGGGGCGCGCTAACTGTGCAGCATTATCTAAACCTTGATTTACATGTACGACAAGACAATTCGTGAAACAAAACATGTTTAATGCAGTAGTATATATGTAGAACAATTCCTATCTATCAACAAATATAATACAAAATATAACTTGCTGTTTTACAGTACTTCCTATCTATCAAAAAATAGAATACGAAATATAACTTGCTGTTTTACAGTACTTCCTATCTATCAACAAATAGAAAACAAAATATAACTTGTTGTTTTACGGTACTTCCTATCTATCAACAAATATAATACAAAATATAACTTGCTGTTGTACAGTACTTCCATAATTATAACGTGTAGTAATATACAATACGTTTTATATGAATATCGTCCCAAGAGGCTTTTTAAAAAAAATTTTGTGTTTTTTTTTGTTTTGTTTTGGGGTGAGGGTGGGGTATTTCAAGAGACCAATAAACAATTTAGTTATAACTAATGCTGATTGTGTTGGGATGCCAATACAAAATGTCTCTTAAACGAATCCCCAATATTCTTGAGCATGTTGAAAACCCCCAAATACACATGATTTTTTTAGTTTGTGCAGTAAAATCTACATACATATCAAATTTCGTTGCAATCGGACATAGTTGACTTTTTTTGGCGGGGGGGGGGGGGGGGTGGTAACACGACTGCCTTTACAAAATCGTGTCGTTCGCGTCCAAGTTAGCTGTATTAGTATATCAATTTTCATTAAAATTGCTCTGATTATTACTGAGGTCTGAGAACTGCACTTCATTTGAAAATTCCAAAAATGGATTGCAAACTTCAGGGTGCCGTTTCATAAAGCGATCGCTAATTAGCGTGCTCGTTATCCCATGCAATTTAAATGGGATAGCGTGCACGTTAAGCTAACGATCGCTTTAAGAAACGGCACCCAGGTCACCCTTAATATGTTCCCAGTTTCATATTGATTGCACATTTGTGCGGACAAGATTGAACGGAAGAATAAAAAAATGAGAAAAAAAGAAAAAAGAAAAAACAAGAAAGAAGAAGAAGAATAATAAGAAGCCGGAAAAAACAATGTCTCCCAAAAACAAACAAAGGTCCACGTTCTCTACAGAAACATTGATTTCTTTTAAACAAATATTTAATTTGTTAGAAGTTTTCAGTGTTATCGTTTAAATAATTTTCTTTTTAATAGAAGTTTTCAGTGTAATCGTTTAAATAATTTTGTTTTTCAGTGAGTATAATATATATAGAGATTAATGTCTATGATTAGAAGTTAGAGATTGAAAAATTGCCAATTGATGTCTTTGTATTTTGTATTTTCATGCCTGACAGTAATAACCCATAAGCAATGAAATTGCTGCACTTTAAGGTATCCGACCCATAATTGACCACGTGATCATATTTGGTGTCCCGGATGTCCATTGTTTGTCAATGGAGCAGACCTCGGTAATGTTCGGCAAACATCGGAACTACTATTTGAGCAACTAACTTTTTTCCTCAAAACTGTTAACATTGACTCAAAGTAAAACAATATATTTAATTTGTATCATTAATTAGTAATATATTGATTAAATAAAGCTGCATTTCTTGGTCTAAAAATAAAATTAAACGGTGACTTCAATTATGGGTCGGATACCTTAATAAGAAGGATGATGATTTCTACGTAATGTTAGTTCAACCTATAAATATTAACTTACAGCTTTTAGCTAACTTGTACCATAGTCTTGTGTAAGTTAATGCCTGTTCAGTCCAATGAAATCTTTTTTATTAGCCTACCAATATAAAATGTCATTATGAAAAACATAACTTCAGTCATGTCAGTCCTCTTAGTTTTATCAATCTTAAAAACCTATAATAATATGTCAACCTATCAATGAAAATATAGTACATTGCTGAATGCGTTCTTAACGGAAAAAGATTATATTTAAAAAGGTAACGCGAACAGTAAGCATAACCATATAACCTTGTGTTCCAAACTAAATCGAATTTGACTTATGTTCAATCGGTTGATAGTCGATTCCAGTATAAAAATTCGGATCAAATTAACAATTTTCGCCCATATTCCGTCCAGTTGCATGATATCTTTAACTATAAGGACGATGAACAACATTGAACCATCACTAAATGTAAATCGAAGAATTGTAAAACTTGTAAAAATTTAAGAACAGAAACTAACTTTACAAGTAATTTAACAAACAAAACATATCACACCAGAAGTTTTGATGGTCTGAATTGTAAATCAGAAAATATTGTCTACGCGTTAGAATGCAATTTATGAGAACTTATGTTGGAGAAACAAAAGGGCGGCTTACCAAACGTATATGTGGACACCGTTCAGGAATTAAAACCAACATATTTCCTGTGGTATATCAACATTTCAATCAGCCAGACCACTCTATTCTATGAATGTCCGCATCCTTGAAAAAATCTACCATCATTCTAACAATCATGAATTAAGTACACCTCTACGTAGACAAAAAGAAGAATACTGGATCAGAAAATTAAGCACTGCAATACAGTATGGGTGCAATGACAAAATCGATAGCATAGGTAACCTTTCCAGTCCTGGTTGCAGCAATATGAATGTGATGGGCCTTTTAAATCACAATCACAGGCGACAACGTAGTCATGGTCATCGTCACTATACATCACCTTTGTTAAATGATGTATTAATGGCTTACTTCCGTTTCTTCAAAAACCTCTAGGACTGCATCCTATTCGCACTGAATTGTACTCTGTTCCACTCAAAACACTACATTCTCTTGACAAAGAATGTCTCCAGTCATCTGTTACAGACCATTCGTCCACTCTGTATAGATTAGTAGCTATTATCTTAGACATTGGAAAACACAGATTGTTCAAACCGATTAACACACACAAAGATGAAAAACCTCGTTTTTTTCTTTCTTTACTTTTTGCTAACAAAGGCATAGATGCTATCAATCTTGGAAATATCTTGCATCACAAGTCTGTTACTTCCAAAATTCCACCATACTTCAAAAACAAATAAATTCCTATTATATCTTATACCTATACTACCCCCATTGCACCCAGAATTTTCAATTACAAACGTGTATTGCATGATCTTTTGATCAATGACTTCAAAGCCAAACCCCCGACTGCTCTCGCTACAATTCCCCATTCATAACAGGTCACGTGATAACTGGAGATCTTAATATTGTTGAAAATGAAAGATATTTTGTCCAAAGGACCTAAGTACCGTGAACCTAAATCGATCAAATGGAATTATAACTTTAAATTATTGATGGATTCAATAGAGGACTATGCCAGAAAATGGGCAAAGCAAGAGAACCAGGAGGTTGATACGTTGTCCGAGTGGGTAAAGGCCTTGAGGTTATTGATTCAAATAAGAATAAGTCGTTTAAGAAGGTCTATGAGTACTAAGGCGTCATCAATTTTCAGAAATCTTGATGCTCATAAAACTTTGTCCGACATTCATGACAAATATATTGTTGTGCCAGCAGATAAGGCACATAACATCATCATTTTTATCTGCAAAAAACATTACATAGAGTGTTTAATTAATGAGTTAGGCATGGACAGTTCACTTGGCAATCCTACTTACACATTCACTGCGTTTTCAAAAGAGGAGATTATTGAAAATCACAAATCGTTATTGGAATCCTTTGATCTCAAAATCAGAGTCGAAGATTGTGATCTCCCTTTATTGTATTGGATTCTAAAACTTCACAAAAATCCATACAAACAGCGTTTCATAGAAGAATCATCTAAGTGTACTACCAAAACACTATTTTAACAACAGTAAAAACGGGACTTCAAAAATACAGTGACACTTTCTACTCCAGAAGCGGAATAAATGAAATGTGGATATTAAAAAATTCAAAAGACCTGATAGACATCTTGAGGTCTGGATCTCTTTCCCATTGTAACAGCATTAAAACATTTGATTTTTCGACACTCTATACGGCCATCCCTCATACGCAGCTTAAAACCAGGCTTAAAGATCTTATAAATGCTGCTTTTTCAAGAAAAACGAAGAGACGATATAAATACCTGGTAATGAGTCGTGACAGAACTTCGTCATCATTGACTCCAAATCTAATACTAAATATACTGAAGACCAAATCTGTTACATGTCAGATTTTCTGATTGACAACATATTCGTCATGTTTGGAGGACATGTTTTTCAACAGACTTTTGGTTTTCCAATGGGTACTAATTATGCTCCTCTCCTCGCCGACCTGTTTTTGTACTCTTATGAGGCTGAGTTCCAAGAAGGCCTAATGCAGATGAAAGAAAAGACTCTGGCCCAGACCTTTAATTTCACATTCCGCTATATTGATGATGTTTTGTCCCTCAACAATGCTAAATTTGGTGACTATTTACATTAAATTTACCCTAGCGAGCTTGAAATTAAAGACACAACCAATACACTAAGGTCAGCCTGTTACTTAAACCTACTTCTAGAAATATATTCATGGAAAAATGTTAACTAAACTCTACGACAAGCGTGATGACTTCAACTTTCCAATTGTCAACTTCCCGTTCATCGACAGAAATATTCCAGCAGCTCCAGCGTATGGTATGTACATTTCACAACTTATACGTTATTCTAGATCCTGCGATCGTTATTCCGATTTTCTAGACCGATCACTGCTAATGACTTCTAAACTACTCAAACAAGGGTTTGTTGTACCTAGGATGATGTTATCTCTCCAGTAGTTCTATGGTCGGCACCACGACTTAATTGATCGTTATGGGAAATCAGGGTCTCAAATACGATCTGACATTTTTGCTGAGTCATAGGTAGTGTTTCCTATTCCTGGATTTGACTTTTCCGTAGACAAGAAAATGAGTAACTCGACGGGTGTCTATTAGAGGCAGGCACTGCTTACTCGTCAGGAGCACCTGAGTGCACCCATGGCTTTTATTGGGCTCGGGTTACTCTCTTTCTGTGTTTTATGTTTTTGGTTTTTGTGTTGTGTTTGTCTATATCCGGATTTGTAACTGTCCCTTGGCTTTTGGCTCTTGTTGTTCGGTCGGTTGTCGTTGCTTTTTTCTTCTAAGGTCAACAAGATGTCAAAAATTAAAGATATTTATCGATTCAAAGAAGGAGGGATGGAGTGGATTACTATTAAATTTTGACAATTTCTTTGACTTCATCAAAGACAAGCTCACAGCAAGTGATAAAACATTGCACCAACTGAATGTTTTAAAGCAATATAAAGGACACAGGGAGTGGGTAAGAGAACTTTCGAATAGAAAAGCAGACACAGTAACGTCAGTGACAAGATTCATCTTTAACCACTTCGAAGACTGCAAAATATGACATGACATAGGAGTTGAAATTAATAATGGTTATTCTGAAAACAAAACAAAAGAGTCTACAAAAGCAATACTAGGTTTATATAAATCTTTGTCTGAAACAGAGTTCTATGGTTGCTTGCTGTCAGCCATAACGCCTGATGATATTACGTCATTACATGCGGAGTATAAATCTATATATTGTACAAATGAGGACTTTGAAACGACTTTAAAAGAAAATGGGAACTCTTTGAATACCTCAAAACTATTCGTGGTATATGTCAAATATGGTCAAATAACACCAAGACGACAATTAAAAGAAGATTAAGCGACAAAAATCGTTTGAGTTGTTCCAATATATTGAGGTTCATGGTAAACAAAGTCACTTTCATATTGTTATTGAATCGCAGTTGTTGAAAAGCACTGATCTAATGTGGACAGAATGCACTTCAAATTTGTGTTGACAAAATGGTATCACGGTCTGAAAATGCTCTTACTCCATTATTGCCAAGATTTTTCTCTATATAATGATGTAACTAATCATGTAGCAAGATACCTGCATGGAATACATAATGTTAATGTAAGCAGGGTTATATACCTGAGCGAAGAAGTAACTGATCAGTATGCTGAGGCTAACAATGACATTGCCAGTTTTCATCTACGAGATGATATCTTAATGGGAAAATTGAAAGACTTTGTTATGCATATAGACATACCTCTACACCAGACAGTACCTACAATACAGGTTGACAAATGTCTCAACTGCCATGCAACTAACCTCCAAAAACCATCAGAGTATTTGGTTCTACATGAATAGTACCTTGCCACACCCTTAGAAATACCAATGCTTTTAGAGCCTTGTATCAACAAAGATTCTCTAAGGAAATCTTAGGAAAGTGATAAATTGGAATCAACGTTAGACGGGTTATACGGTGTATATGACTCCATGCTAAATACCTTCAACAAACGATACCAAAGGATATTACAACAAGCTAATATAGAACAACTTGCCATGCATTACAGAAACAGCGGCACTGTATTTTCTATAACTAGTGTAGTAGTGGAATTTTATCTAGTTTGTTTCAAGCTGAACGAACAATTAAGGAAAGGACAAGACATGATTTATGCTATTACAATACTTATTTAAAACGATATCCATTAAGCTACGAAATAGTAAAAGGAGTAGAATATAAGATGATAAATTTACAGGAATGCCACATCATTCTAATGATGGACAATTTGGTACGACTAACAACAAAATCAGACTCTGATGATGGTGAGAACCATACTGGACAGGCTAATATTCAGGGTCTAGCAAAGTATTATGTTGAAACAAGCTAAAGGTTGTACCATGTCTAACTGCATGTTCAAACATGCCACTACTTTGACCAAACATGATTTTGATTCAGCACTTAATGTCCTAACTAAGGAGGATAAGGGGATATGGAACACATTCCACAAAACCATGACATGTGGATGTCCTGAGATGTGGAACAAAATTAAAGAAAGTAAAAATCAAACCAAGTAACATAGACATTTAAAACTTGAATTTTAACCGTATAGTCTTTATTCATGTATTCGGTAAAGTGCATGCATGTTGATGGCTCACACGGACATTTATAACATGTGTCACGCTGACATTTATAACATGTGTCACACGGACATTTAGAACATTTTCATACGGACATTTATAGCATGTGTCACGAGGACATTTATAACATGTGTCACACAGACATTTATAACATGTGTCACACAGACATTTATAATTGTGTCACACAGACATTTATAACATGTGTCACACAGACATTTATAACATTGTCACAC
The DNA here is from genome assembly GCA_944474755.1 of Limnoperna fortunei. Taxonomy (NCBI): domain Eukaryota; kingdom Metazoa; phylum Mollusca; class Bivalvia; order Mytilida; family Modiolidae; genus Limnoperna; species Limnoperna fortunei. Next base: position 1,784,906 of record OX104120.1, read on the forward strand.
GGACATTGATAACATGTGTCACACGGAAATTTATTACATGTGTCACACAGACATTTATAACATGTGTCACACGGAAATTTATAAAATGTGTCACACAGACATTTATAACATTGTAACACAAACATTTATAACATTGTCACACGGACATTTATAACATGTGTCCCACGGACATAAAACATTTGTCACACGGACATTTATGACATGTGTCACACGGATATTTATAACATGTGTCACACGGACATAAAACATGTGTCACACGGAAATTTATAAAATGTGTCACACAGACATTTATAACATTGTAACACAGACATTTATAACATTGTCACACGGACATTTATACCATGTGTCACACGGACATAAAAAATGTGTCACACACACATTTACAACATGTGTTACACAGACTTTTATAACATTGTAACATATACATTTATAACATGTGTCACACAGACATTTATAATAGTGTAACACAGACATTAACAACATGTGTCACACAGACATTTGATAAAAATGTGTCACACGGACATTTATAACATGTCACACAGACATTTATAACATTGTAACACAGACATTTATAACATTGTCTCACTTGGACATTATAACATGTGTCACACGGACATATAACATGTGTCACACAGACATTTATAACATGTGTCACACGGACATATAACATGTGTCACACAGACATATAGCATGTGTCACACGGACATATAACATGTGTCACACGGACATATAACATGTGTCACACTGACATATAACATGTGTCACACGGACATATAACATGTGTCACACGGACATATAGCATGTGTCACACAGACATATAACATGTGTCACACGGACATATAACATGTGTCACACGGACATATAACATGTGTCACACGGACATATAACATGTGTCACACGGACATATAACATGTGTCACACGGACATATAACATGTGTCACACGGACATATAACATGTGTCACACAGACATTTATAACATGTGTCACACAGTTTTTATAACATGTGTTACACAGACTTTTTATAACATGTGTTACACAGACTTTTTATAACATGTGTTACAGACTTTTTATAATATGTGTCACACAGACTTTTTATAATATGTGTCACGCGGAAATTTATAACATGTGTCACACAGACATTTATAACATTGTAACACAAACATTTATTACATGTGTCAAACAGACATTTATAACATTGTAACACAGACATTTATAACATTGTCTCACTTGGACATTTATAACATGTGTCCCACGGACATTTATCACATGTGTCCCACGGACATATATAACATGTGTCACACGGACATATAATATGTGTCACACAGACATTTATGACATGTGTCACACAGACATTTATGACATGTGTTACACAGACTTTTAAATCATTGTAACATAGACATTTATAACATGTGTCAAACAGACATTTTATAACATGTGTCACACGGACATATAACATGTGTTACACAGACTTTTTATAACATGTGTTACATAGACTTTTTATAACATGTGTTACAGAGACTTTTTAAAACATGTGTCACACGGACATATAACATGTGTCACACAACATTTATAACATATTTCACACAGACATTTATAACATTGTAACACAGACATTGATAACATGTGTCACACAGACATTTATAACATGTGTCACAAAGGCATTTATAACATTGTAACACAGACATTTATAACAAGTGTCACACAGACATTTATAACATGTGTCACACAGACATTTATAAACTGTAACACAGACATTTATAACATGTGTCACGCAGACATTTATAACATTGTAACACAGACATTTATAACATGTGTTAAACAGACATTTATATGTGTCACACTGACACATAACATTGTAACACAGACATTTATAACATGTGTCACACATACATTTATAACATGTGTCACACAGACATTGATAACATTGTAACACAGACATTTATAACATGTGTCACACAGACATTTATAAAATTGTAACAGACATTTATAACATTGTAACACAGACTTTTTATAACATGTGTTACACGGATAATAAATATATATATATATATATATACGTCTACAAATTAAGCCCAACACTGTTTGAATTAGATTTTTAACACTGTCAAATTTTTGCTTTCCCTCAGCGGGATTCGAACTTACACTGTTGTGACACTGTGGCACCAATTCGCCTGCACTATGTCCAGCGGTCTAGACCCCTCGGCCAAATCCGCTATATAAAAATATAGCTTCATTAACCGGGGTGAATCGTAGACATAGACATAGTACATGTGTACTAGCGTGTGACGATGGAATTTTCGTAACCAATACGTATTAATCTGACAGTAATCTAATTCAGCATTTTTGTATATATTATATAGGATGACAAAGTTACTTGTCATACAGTCACAGTAAGTAAATTATATACAAACGTCAAGTATTGTGAAAACCATATAATATATCTATCCAGCGGATTTCTGAAACATCAGAAATACAGGGTTAATATCAAATATTTATATATACGTCTACAAATTAAGCCCAACACTGTTTGAATTAGATTTTTAACACTGTCAAATTTTTGCTTTCCCTCAGCGGGATTCGAACTTACACTGTTGTGACACTGTGGCACCAATTCGCCTGCACTATGTCCAGCGGTCTAGACCCCTCGGCCAAATCCGCTATATAAAAATATAGCATCATTAACCGGGGTGAATCGTAGACATAGACATAGTACATGTGTACTAGCGTGTGACGATGGAATTTTCGTAACCAATACGTATTAATCTGACAGTAATCTAATTCAGCATTTTTGTATATATTATATAGGATGACAAAGTTACTTGTCATACAGTCACAGTAAGTAAATTATATACAAACGGCTAAGTATTGTGACAACCATATAATATATCTATCCAGCGGATTTCTGAAACATCAGAAATACAGGGTTAATATCAAATATTTATATATACGTCTACAAATTAAGCCCAACACTGTTTATATGTATATCCGTGTAACACATGTTATACCCGGTGTGAGACCCGGTGATTTCTATCCCCGAGAAAGTAAGGTCACCCGAGGACGGTTTCAGACGGACACTTATAACATGGGTCACACGGACATTTATAAAATGTGTCATACGGACATTTATATCATGGGTCACACGGACATTTATAACTTGTGCCTCACAGACATTTATAACTTGTCACACGGGCATTTATCACATGTGTCACACGGACGTTGTAACATGTTTCAGACCGACATTTATAACATGGGTCACAAAGACGTTGTAACATGTTTCAGACGGACATTTATAACATGTGCCAGTAGGAAATTTATAACATGTTTCCCACGGACCAATTTAATATGATATTATACAATTATCACCCTAGTTGGTGTGTGACCCGGTGATTTCTTTCCCCGAGAAAGTAAGGTCACCCGAGGGCTTGCCCCGAGGGTGACCTTACTTTTCGAGGGGAAAGAAATGCCAGGTCATATATCATCTAGGGTGATAACTGTTATATTATATCGAATATTTAAATGAAAACAATTGCAACATATTTTGGACATTTTTACCTTTTTCCGCAGGAAAAAACCAGCCCATACAATGTAGAGAGAAACATGTTAACATATACTACTGTTTTGTTTGAATGATTTATTACGTACATGTACATTTATCCAAACATCTCAATTTTGTAAATGTTTCATCATTTTATGCACTTGAAGATTGATGGACACCAAGTGCAAAATCTCACGCGAGGGTGACCTTACCATGCGACCCAACGGTTACCGGTTGACCCAGCGAAATATCACGTGTCACGTGACGGCGTCTAATCGAATTAAAAATAAAGATTTCTATATGAGTATATAATATACAGAGTTGTATAACGTATATGCTTCGACAACACAGAAATTCACCGGTACGGTCCTCAGATAAGGAAACACTGGTGACACGTGTTCTGGGTTATATGTAATATACCTTTGAAATAAATTAATAATCTAGCGGAAATATTAACCAAAATATCGCCACTAAAGTCGTTTGACTATAAATTTTTTTAATATATTTGTTATATATCTATAATATAAAATTCCAAACAATATATTTTATAACCCGGATGTTGTGTGGTATTTTATTAACGTCTTATCGTTCTGGTTCTGTAATTCACTTTGGGTAACAAACTCTGTGAGAAATAATAGCCATGAAAGACAAGATAGGAAGTGATTCCGGGAAGTTATTATTTATTATTTACACCATTATGTTATTGATAAACCTGTCTTCCTACAATCCTCATATGGTTTTATACGCTCTCAATTCTAAATTCTATGTTATATTCTCCTTCACGTTCTTACCGGAATAGTCATTCTGACTGATGTCATATGACGAGAGCAATCTCATTATATCCGAAACTCTTTGCAAAGAATCCATACATCCGCATTTAATTGACAATTTTGTGTTCTATCCAAAGCCCTTAAGGCCTTTAGACATTCCCTTTATTTCGATATTAAAGATTTTAATTTTAATATAAAATATATTTTTGAGGGCTATTCTTGAAAAACGATCCAGCTTTACTTAACATACGTTAACATTCTATATTAATCATTAACGATTGATATCTTTGAACGATTGACTTTTTTTTTGGTGGCTGCGAATGTCACGTGTCCACTGCTGCTCACAATTAAAACAAATTCATGTTGTCGTGTGCATGTTTGACTAGTCAACGTCTTAAGCAACACAAAATATTCATAGGTTTATAAGGTAGAGCCAAAGAGAAAGTTATCATTATCTAATAGTGAATGTTCTATTGACAAAATGTAATTTAAAACGGGAAAAAGTAATATGTGGGTTCACTGAAGGATTCCCGAATCTATAAAACCCTAGTACAGCAAATCTGTTAGCATGGTTAATGTCCAATGATGATAACCACAGTGTTTATGAAAATTTTGTGTCCCGAGTGTCATTTTGCCAAAGACAGTGGGTAAATGCACACTGAAAATGCAATGAACTTTACTTAATGATGCCGAATATTTATGGATCAAGGGCATTTTGATATTGAAAAATACCTCCATTTCTGCTTTATAGGAAACGCTAAATCACTTTCTATCAATATTAGGTAACTATGTTTCCTTTATTGTAGGTTATAGCAGCAAATTTCATAATTATGCTGTCAAATGCATGTCATCAGTTTAATCTAGTTACATGTGTTAAGCATAATTGGTATTATATAATATTAGAGGCACCTTCCTTTCCAAATATTACAACAATAATTTATATAATATTAGCTAATGTTTACTTTTGATGCGTCTAATTATTATGAAATGTGGTTTTGAAATGCCTGCAACGGCCGTTTAATTGGGTTATACAAATATTAAAAAATTGCATTTAAATTTGAAATTTGAAATAATATATCAACGCTTAATACGGCTATCATTGAGTATTTTGTACCGTTTAACAGGATTCAGGACACCAACCGCCATTTGGTTTCTGAAAGCCTTAAAAATTATGTTAAATTATAATAAAATTAAGATGAATTTCTTTTATTATGTACTCTTATATTCATAAAATGTCACATGTTTATGAAGGACTTATACCTATGATATCATATTCATGCATTTTTCTAAAACGAGTTAAATATAGGCAAAACCAAGAAAAACGTAAATTAAAAAAACGGGAGGAAATTATTGAAAAAAATCAAATTTTCCGTACTGCTGAAAAGTTAAATTCCAATAGACAAATTTTAACTGAGAGACTCCTATTTCAGCTGTCCATTACTCTCTAATATGTACCAATTGTTTAACATTATATCACAAATTTAGAAAGATCAATTGGACAGAATTGTGTTTATAACTATTATAATATAAATAGTGCGTTTTGACATTTTGACATTTCGACACTCGACTCCTCGGAACGCATCTCTCTGAGATAACTATTTGTGTTATTTGAATTACTTGAAATATGGCTGACTTCAGTGCAAGTGTTCTGAACCAACTTATGCTGAGATTTTGATTTTAAACTACGGCAGTCTTATCAATCAACATGACTGGACACGCGAAGAGATACCATCGTTGCCAGTACAAACTCACATGTCAATACACAAATCTTACATAAAGTACAAGTATATAAAATGACCACAGAATCGACAGTGATCACAGATCTCACTGTATATAACTACAATGTTGACGTACTTTACTTTACTGTTGGTGACACAGACTGTCTTCTGTGGTAACTTGGTAGAAGTACTAAAAGCCGACGGAGAAAATAAACTGATCAAGTATGTTACCGCTGCTGGACTAGCTGATGCTATTCTAGGAGGTTAGTTTATAGTATATACAACTTTATATAAAGACAAAAAATCGCGTTCTGGGCATACTGGTCAATGAAGCTATCTTATGAAATGCATGTTCTTTTTTACAAATATAAGTAATCCATGAAAATACTCATATATTCCGTCTATTTGTTTTAAGTGTTTTTATTTAAAAGGTTCATTTCTGATTTTAGGAACATTCACTATTTTCGCTCCAACTGACGCAGCTTTTGATGCTCTCGGAACAGAAGCTGAACTATTGAAGGATACCACTGCATTAGCAAATATTCTGAAATATCACGTTGTTACCGGAAGGATTCCGAGTTCAGCAGCAAAAAACGAACTTCAACTTGATAGTTTGGCAGGAACAAAAATCAGATTCAACATTTATAAACACAATAACGTAAGAAATTTTGTTTTGTTTTTTTGGTCTTCTTCAAATTAACTGTATTGTTATCTTCATGTTTTATAAATATTTTAACACATAATACTTATAAATATAGAATTTACATCAAAGAAATTCTAGACTATTTATATATTTTGAGCATCAGTAAAATCAAATATATGTTACAGAGAATTCGATTATAGTAACATGCAAATATAGGAATGGTATCTTCTTTGACATTAACTACAGACAGCTTTTATGTATTGCTCACTCTTTGACTTCAAACACAGACAGCGTTACTATATGAGCCACACACTTAGTTTACTCAAAAGTCAGAGTTAATAATTATATATAGCTATTGTCTATTTCCATCGGCGGAGATAAATACTCTGCCGTCTAATGGGCAAATGCCACTATACTAAATGCCGCACCCCCTTGGAAAAAATTGTGTGCTTGCATTTTTTCATTATCAGGGGCGAATCCATGAATTTATGTTAGGAAAGGCGTAAAAGTTCGGCGGGGGGTCTGGGGGCCGCTCAAGGCAGGTCAAGGGCAGCGCCCTGATAGGGGGTCCAGGGGGCGAAGCCTCCCGGAAGCTCCGGGAATCCAAGCATTTGGTAGCCATCCAGACAAAGTTTTCTAGACTCGTTTTTTTACTTTTGCCCATTCTTTTAGCTGGCTTTATTTTTCAACTATGACCATAAATAATGAATAAAATATCATATTCCTTTTCCTTTTCTCTCGTTCTTTCGCGCTCTCTCTTTTTTTAGGGGGGGGGGGGGACGTACGCCCGGTACGCCTTTCCTTGGATACGCGCCTGATTATTCCATATTGTATCATTTTATTACGAAAGTCCAGTAGAAAAAAATTTAGATACGATAGCCTGTTCATACTATGCCTCTGTTGTTTACTTGTTAAATGTATAAATTGTCCTTGACTTTTACTACGGTAATTTTACATAATAAGTCAGACATTTTTGTTTCTAAAGGGACCTTGAGTTGTTTACAAATGTTCGTCTGCTTTCGTGACGTTCAATGATATTCGGACAACCGCGAGGCTTTTCCCGCCTTAACAGCAGACGACATTACCCGAAGGATTTCGAATAGACAACAATCGATTGTTCCTAAAGTACACTTCCGTTCTAATTAAGGTCAAATTTTAGTGTGGAAAATCTCCCTTTCAAAATTTTCAAAACGTCATATTTCAAAATATCTGGACAAAAAACCCTCTCCGAAACACGTTCTATTGTAGTATAATTATGAATTCCACTGCCTGGGTCATTATGACTATCGAATTCTACTTTTTAATGTAAGTCTGCGTCAATGAGATTATTACTTTTCCTAAATCATAATAAACTTGCATTCACATAAAATTGATGTAATTAGTTGAATTTGTATTGACATTACATGTAGATTTTATCAATAATTTCAGGTTGTAACAGTTGAAGGGTCAAAAATAACAAAGTTTGACCTCAATGCATCCAACGGAGTCGTTCACGTCATCAATAAGGTCATGACCCCACCAACCGGAAATATTGTAGATTTAGTGGTAGGAAACGCCGACTTTAGTACACTATTGGCTCAAGTACAGTCAGCAGGTCTAGCTGATGCACTGAAAGGTAAGAGTTTAAAATTAAGGAAATGATCTAGAAAACACCATAGAACAATGGAAAAATATGATTGGTACATAAGATAAAGACACGCGACATCCAGAACACAACAAAATAGAAACAAAAACCAAAATCAAACATAATAAAACTTGGTTGTATTCGGATGCTTCGGACGAGTAAGCAGTGCCTGCCTCTAATTAGACACCAATGGAGTTACTAATGGTCATGCCCGTAAAAAAGTCAAATCCAGAAATAAGAAAACCTACCAACTTATTAGAAAAAAATGTCTGATCGTCTCAAGGAAATAGATTTTTCGTAAGAATCAACTAAGTCATGATGACTGATCCCTGTTTGAATACCCTATTGGTCAGCAACAGCGTCCAGAATATATCAGATAATAAATAAAGCAGCTAATATGCATCTCCTCTAAACTACTTAAATAAGTAAATGATTAAAATATAAGACTGGTAGCTCAATATAACAGTATGGTTTGAATTTATTTTAAGTAATATAATATATAATCTAACATTACAGGTGACAATTTGACAGTATTTGCTCCTACAAATGAAGCATTTGCTAAACTTGGGTCAAATGTTATCAACAAAATAACTTCAAATCGCGATCTTCTTAAAGGTATGTATAGTGTTACATTATATTATATAAAGAAGGTCCCGTCGGCATTGTTTGTTAGCATCTACCAATGACCATCGGCGTGGAAACACAATATCCTACTGGAATCTGAACTGACAAATCTTTCAGTTTTTCTGACGAAAGCGGTTCTCAACGGGTAAACCCCCGTCCTAATTATAAACGGGTAAACCCCTGTCCTAATAAACAACAGGTACACTCCTGTTCCAATAAACAACGGGTACACTCCTGCCCTAATAAACAACGGGTGCACCCTTGTCCTAATAAACAACGGGTACACCCCTGTCCTCATAAACTTCATGTACACCCTTGTAATAATAAACAACGGGGAACGGGAACACCCCTGTCCTAAAAAACAACGGGTACACCCCTGTCCTAATAAACAACGAGTGCACCCCTGTCCTAATAAACAACGGGTACAACATCTGTCCTTATAAACAACGGGTACACCCCTTTCCTAATAAACAACGGGTACACACCTGTCCTAATAAACAACGGGTACAACATCTGTCCTAATAAACAACGGGTACACCCCTGTCCTAATAAACACCAGGTACACCCCTGTCCTAATAAACAACGGGTAACCCTTTCCTAATAAACAACGGGTGCACCCTTGTCCTAATAAACAATGGGTACACCCCTGTCTAATAAACAACGGGTACACCCATGTCCTAATAAACAACGGGTACACCCCAGTCCTAATAAACAACTCGACACGATGGCTGCAAAATTGCTGCAAGTGACGAAAACTTAAGTTAACACACCACCTTGATTCTAGTTGAATATTGTGTAATATTTTAACCAATTGATACGCATGTAATCACACAGATAATCAAGCTATAACTTGTTAATAACACTTGCCTTTATGTGTCAGAAAGCTTTTATAGTTTTATAGAGCATGTTCGCATTTATGCTCTTAATAAGCATATAAGTTCTGTTATGTAATTTATTGTAGAAATTTTGGAGTATCATGTAGTACCACACACAGAATACTCAGCCGGCCTTTACAACAGAGAATTGTTATCAACTATTGACATACATCATGATGTTCTCCATATATCACAATCAGGTAAGCATGCAACTACAATACACTGCAGAGCAAAGAAGGATATAAACTGAATAACAATTGGCAGTAATACGTTGCATACAAAACATACATATTTAATTGTTTGACATGATGATTTAGACAATCGTACCTAGTAATCAATTGAAAACATTAAATCGTTCTGTACATTAAAACTCTCATTATGTTATTGTTAATAGAGGCATTTTATGGACGATGAAGATAGACTCATAGCAAGGGCTTCGGTAGACCTAGTTGTTAATGTAGTTCGATCATCTACTATTGATTACGTGGTCTGTCAACATTGAGGCTGAGTCTAACTGTTGGCACTGTTAACTCGACTCCAATCTTAATTGACAATGATTGTCAGTTCTCCAACCGAAAGTCGGGGGTTTCCTACGGATACTCCGGCTTCCATTCCAATCAAAACTAGACGCCATGATATAGCTGGAAAATTGCTGAAAGTGGCATTAAAACCATTTAAACAAATAAACCTATTAATTCATAGGGTATTTGTTCACCCAACATCAATTAATTAACTTTTTTATTTTTATTTCGCTTTTAAGGAAGTGGTGTAAGAATTAACTCGTTAGCTCAAGTGACTAAAGCTGATATCTCTGCAACAAACGGTGTAGTTCATGTGATCGATCACGTGTTGATTCCAGACCGATACAGGATTTCTCTAGGATTTGGAAGGAAATAAATGTTACGAATTAAGTGGATTCTTTGACATTTTACTATTTGTAAATATGTAATATTTGTAATTTATTGTAAATTTCTGTAACTACAAATATTAAATATATAAAATCATGTGTATTGTCAATCTAATCTGTTTAGTGTCTTCATTTGGCACAAGATAAACGATAGCCAAGTCTGGTCATGTAATAAAATGTTATTGTTTTGTTTTTTCAAAACATGTGGATATCATATGGCTAATTGTTTTTCTTTCAAGAAACAATACAAGTTCGTTTTCTTAAGTTATTTAGTTAAGTTACCTTACTGTAATATAGATGTAAAAATAAATAAAGAAGTGCCACGATACTCAAAGACAAGTTCGTATAAATCATTTAACAGAACCAAGGCCACAGCAAATGATGTTCCAGATGACCTCACAACAGAACCACACGCACAAGCAAATTATCTTTACACATTCTTGATGTTCCAGATGACCTCACAACAGAACCGAGGCCACAGCAAATGATCTTTAAACATTCTTGATGTCCCAGATGACCTCACAACAGAACCACACACCCAAGCAAATGCTCTTTACACATTCTTGATGTCCCAGATGACCTCACAACAGAACCACACGCACAAGCAAATTATCTTTACACATTCTTTGTGTCCCAAATGGCCTCACAACAGAACCCCAGGCCCAAGCAAATGATCTTTAAATATGCTGGGTTGCCCTGAGTGTCTCACAACAGAACCCCAGGCCCAAGCAACTGATCTTTAAACATGCTTGATAGCCCAAAGAGCCTCACAACAGAACACAGCCCCATAGAAATGATCTTTAAACGTGCTTGGAAGACCATAGGGCCTCACAACAGAACGAACCACAGACCCAAAGAAATGATCTTTAAAGTGCTTGGAAGACCATAGGGCGTCATTACAGAACGAACCACAGACCCAAAGAAATGATCTTTAAACGTGCTTGGAAGACCATAGGGCGTCATTACAGAACGAACCACAGACCCAAAGAAATGATCTTTAAATATGATTGATAGCCCAGAGGGCATCCCAACAAAAATACTTAATAATATTTTAAACAAAATATTTAAGACGAACTGTTTACTCCATGATAATGGATGTTCAGCTCGTAGATTATATTTCAAATTTTATAATCGTAAGATGGGAAAAATTGATTTGAAACAATACAGAGCACATCACCCTAAGAAAAATTGTCTTTCCATACCATTAAACGATATTTAAATAACACCTTATTTTTGTAAAAATCTACCGTTCTTAAGGGGGTGCAGGACACTTTCACTGAAAATAATTTGTCAATGAATTTTCTTTAAATTCGCCATATAGTTAGTTTTTTTTAACAAGTTATCATCATTCCAAATAAAAAATAGGGGTTTCAGGGCTTATTTTCGAGGGATTAAGCACTGAATATTTAAATTTTCTAATAGATTATACAGATAAGAGAATAAAAAAGCACTAAAATAAAAGATTACAAACATTCTGTCCAATGAAATTTTGTGAATTTTTTATATTATGTCAAGCAATTGGTATACATTTTAGTGAAGTAAAGAAAAATATGGGTCTCTGAGTAAAATTTTTGTCCTTTAAGAAAAAACTGGTCAAAAAGTGCCAAAAATAGTATTTTTCATTCAAAATTACCTCCCTGGTTAAAAATTGCATTTTCATTATTTATGCCAATACTAAACTCATTCATTCGAAAAACTTTACATTTCAACCATTAATAAATTGAAGTAATAATATAGGTATAAGACTCTCATTATCTTTTCAAATTTTATAGAAATTAAGAGTTAAAAATTAAAGAAATTTTTATTAAATTTACCATAAATGTTCTTTCTATTTTGAAATTTTTACACAAAATGGCAGAGGGGGTCCTGGATCCCCTTAAAAATAGGTTTTTTATTTGTTTTAATGGGGTTGTTCGTCAAATTTTCAGCTGTAGTATTGGCGTTCAGGTTGAGCTGCTGTACCTAGTAAATCCTCGACCTTCGGGGAAAATTGGAATTCCTTGTCAATTAGGGCAGCAGCTGAACACACCAACATCAGGCTTGATCTCGGAACCTCATTGTTGACACGCCTTTAAGCAGTAGTATATGACTGACTTTCATTTTCATTAGTTATCCAGCTCATGGACGGATAAAGCTGTATAACCTTTAAAGTATTGTCAATATCAAAATGCTAGATATCTAAAATATCGTTACATTCGTGTACTAAAATTTACAGACACTCGGTATCAAGCTATAAAGACTTTAGCGCTATTATTTAAGATGTATCTGATGGAGCCCAGTACTTTATGCTCTCGTTTTCTGTCTTTTTTACGCAATCGTGAATTTATGGTAATTTATGGTAATTTTTGTCCTCAGTGATTAGAAACTTGTCTCCTCTTCTTTTATTAAGAAACCACAAAACAGTTTTTCACTAATGTCACCCTAAATTGTTTTCTATTTAAAATAAGACGTTCTTTTCTTGGAATACAACTAGCTTGTATCTAATCTGGACGACTTCGTTTCTTATTAACAATCTTCGGGTTGTGTTTATTTCAGCTATTTGGTTTATTTTTAATAACGCGACGGTTGTTTTGGAGCCTGGAGTTTATATAAATATTTTTGCATAGAGATCAAAAGTATGACAGTAGGTGGTAACTGATGGATCCTATCATACCCGATGGTAGGTGGTAACTGGTGGATTCTATCATACATGAGATAGTAGGTGGTAACTGGTAGATCCTTTCATACACGATAGCAGGTGGTAACTGGTGGATCCTATCATACACGATAGTAGGTGGTAACTGGTGGATCCTTTCATACACGATAGCAGGTGGTAACTGGTGGATCCTACGAATACGATAGTAGGTGGTAACTGGTGGATCCTTTCATACACGATAGCAGGTGGTAACTGGTGGATCCTATCATACACGATAGTAGGTGGTAACTGGTGGATCCTATCATACACGTTAGTAGGTGGTAACTGGTGGATCCTATCATACACAATAATAGGTGGTAATTGGTGGATCCTATCATACATGAGATGGTAGGTGGTAACTGGTGGATACTATCATACCCAATAGTAGGTGGTAACTGGTGGATCCTATCATACACGATAGTAGGTGGTAACTGGTGGATCCTATCATACATGATAGTAGGTGGAAACTGGTGGATCCTATCATACACGATAGTAGGTGGTAACTGGTGGATCCTATCATACACGATAGTAGGTGGTAACTGGTGGATCCTATCATACACGATAGTAGGTGGTAACTGGTGGATCATATCATACATGATAGCAGGTGGTAACTGGTGGATCCTATCATACACGATAGTAGGTGGTAACTGGTGGATCCTATCGTACATGAGATGGTAGGTGGTAACTGGTGGATCCTATCATACACGATAGTATGAGGTAACTGGTGGATCCTATCATACACGATAGTAGGTGGTAACTGGTGGATCCAATCATACACGATAGTAGGTGGTAACTGGTGGATATTATCATACACGATAGTAGGTGGTAACTGGTGGATCCTATCATACACGATAGTAAGTGGTAACTGGTGGATCCTATCATACAAGATAGTAGGTGGTAACTGTTGGATTATATCATACACGATAGCAGGTGGTAACTGGTGGATCCTATCATACACGATAGTAGGTGGTGACTGGTGGATCCTATCATACACGATAGTAGGTGGTAACTGGTGGATCCTATCATACACGATAGTAGGTGGTAACTGATGGATCCTGTCATACACGATAGTATGTGGTGACTGGTGGATCCTATCATACACGATAGTAGGTGGTAACTGGTGGATCCTATCATACACGATAGTAGGTGGTAACTGGTGGATCCTATCATACAAGATAGTAGGTGGTAACTGGTGGATCCTATCATACATGATAGTAGGTGGAAACTGGTGGATCCTATCATACACGATAGTAGGTGGTGACTGGTGGATCCTATCATACACGATAGTAGGTGGTAACTGGTGGATCCTATCATACACGATAGTAGGTGGTAACTGGTGGATCATATCATACATGATAGCAGGTGGTAACTGGTGGATCCTATCATACACGATAGTAGGTGGTAACTGGTGGATACTATCATACATGAGATGGTAGGTGGTAACTGGTGGATCCTATCATACACGATAGTAGGTGATAACTGGTGGATCCTATCATACATGAGATGGTAGGTGGTAACTGGTGGATCCTATCATACACGATAGTATGAGGTAACTGGTGGATCCTGTCATACACGATAGTAGGTGGTAACTGGTGGATCCTGTCATACACGATAGTAGGTGGTAACTGGTGGATCCTATCATACACGATAGTAAGTGGTAACTGGTGGATCCTATCATATAAGATAGTAGGTGGTAACTGTTGGATCCTATCATACACGATAGCAGGTGGTAACTGGTGGATCATATCATACATGATAGCAGGTGGTAACTGGTGGATCCTATCATACACGATAGTAGGTGGTAACTGGTGGATACTATCATACATGAGATGGTAGGTGGTAACTGGTGGATCCTATCATACACGATAGTAGGTGATAACTGGTGGATCCTATCATACATGAGATGGTAGGTGGTAACTGGTGGATCCTATCATACACGATAGTATGAGGTAACTGGTGGATCCTGTCATACACGATAGTAGGTGGTAACTGGTGGATCCTGTCATACACGATAGTAGGTGGTAACTGGTGGATCCTATCATACACGATAGTAAGTGGTAACTGGTGGATCCTATCATATAAGATAGTAGGTGGTAACTGTTGGATCCTATCATACACGATAGCAGGTGGTAACTGGTGGATCGTATCATACACGATAGTAGGTGGTGACTGGTGGATCCTATCATACACGATAGTAGGTGGTAACTGGTGGATCCTATCATACACGATAGTAGGTGGTAACTGATGGATCCTGTCATACACGATAGTAGGTGGTGACTGGTGGATCCTATCATACACGATAGTAGGTGGTAATTGGTGGATCCTATCATACACGATAGTAGGTGGTAACTGGTGGATCCTATCATACAAGATAGTAGGTGGTAACTGGTGGATCCTATCATACATGATAGTAGGTGGAAACTGGTGGATCCTTTCATACACGATAGTAGGTGGCGACTGGTGGATCCTATCATACACGATAGTAGGTGGTAACTGGTGGATCCTATAATACACGATAGTAGGTGGTAACTGGTGGATCATATCATACATGATAGCAGGTGGTAACTGGTGGATCCTATCATACACGATAGTAGGTGGTAACTGGTGGATCCTATCATACATGAGATGGTAGGTGGTAACTGCTGGATCCTATCATACACCATAGTAGGTGATAACTGGTGGATCCTATCATACATGAGATGGTAGGTGGTAACTGGTGGATCCTATCATACACGATAGTATGAGGTAACTGGTGGATCCTGTCATACACGATAGTAGGTGGTAACTGGTGGATACTGTCATACACGATAGTAGGTGGTAACTGGTGGATCCTATCATACACGATAGTATGAGGTAACTGGTGGATCCTATCATACACGATAGTAGGTGGTAACTGGTGGATCCTATCATACATGAGATGGTAGGTGGTAACTGGTGGATCCTATCATACACGATAGTAGGTGATAACTGGTGGATCCTATCATACATGAGATGGTAGGTGGTAACTGGTGGATCCTATCATACACGATAGTATGAGGTAACTGGTGGATCCTGTCATACACGATAGTAGGTGATAACTGGTGGATCCTGTCATACACGATAGTAGGTGATAACTGGTGGATCTTGTCATACACGATAGTAGGTGGTAACTGGTGGATCCTGTCATACACGATAGTAGGTGGTAACTGGTGGATCCTATCATACATGAGATAGTAGGAGGTAACTGTTGGATCCTATCATACATGATAGCAGGTGGTAACTGGTGGATCCTATCATACACGATAGTAGGTGGTAACTGGTGGATCCTATCATACACGATAGTAGGTGGTAACTGGTGGATCCTATCATTCACGATAGTAGGTGGTAACTGGTGGATCCTATCATACACGATAGTAGGTGGTGACTGATGGATCCTATCATAAACGATAGCATGTGGTAACTGATGGATCCTATCATACACGATAACAAGCGGTAACTGGTGGATCCTATCATACACGATAGTAGGTGGTAACTGGTGGATCCTATCATACAAGATAGTAGGTTATAACTGGTGGATCCTATCATACACGATAGTAGGTGGTAACTGGTGGATCCTATCATACACGATAGTAGGTGGTAACTGGTGGATCCTATCATACAAGATAGTAGGTGGTAACTGGTGGATCCTATCATACACGATAGCAGATGGCAACTGGAGGGAGGATCCTATCATACACGATAGCAGGTGGTAACTGGTGGATCCTATCATACACGATAGTAGGTGGTAACTGGTGGATATTATCATACACGATAGTAGGTGGTAACTGGTGGAACCTATCATACACGATAGTAAGTGATAACTGGTGGATCCTATCATACAAGATAGTAGATGGTAACTGTTGGATCCTATCATACATGAGATAGTAGGTGGTAACTGATGGATCCTATCATACATGAGATAGTAGGTGGTAACTGGTGGATCCTATCATACACGATAGTAGGAGGTAACTGGTGGATCCTATCATACACGATAGTAGGTGGTAATTGGTGGATCCTATCATACATGAGATAGTAGGTGGTAACTGATGGATCCTATCATACATGAGATAGTAGGTGGTAACTGGTGGATCCTATCATACACGATAGTAGGAGGTAACTGGTGGATCCTATCATACACGATAGTAGGTGGTAATTGGTGGATCCTATCATACATGAGATAGTAGGTGGTAACTGATGGATCCTATCATACATGAGATAGTAGGTGGTAACTGGTGGATCCTATCATACACGATAGTAGGTGGTAACTGGTGGATCCTATCATACAAGATAGTAGGTGGTAACTGGTGGATCCTATCATACATGATAGTAGGTGGAAACTGGTGGATCCTTTCATACACGATAGTAGGTGGCGACTGGTGGATCCTATCATACACGATAGTAGGTGGTAACTGGTGGATCCTATAATACACGATAGTAGGTGGTAACTGGTGGATCATATCATACATGATAGCAGGTGGTAACTGGTGGATCCTATCATACACGATAGTAGGTGGTAACTGGTGGATCCTATCATACATGAGATGGTAGGTGGTAACTGCTGGATCCTATCATACACCATAGTAGGTGATAACTGGTGGATCCTATCATACATGAGATGGTAGGTGGTAACTGGTGGATCCTATCATACACGATAGTATGAGGTAACTGGTGGATCCTGTCATACACGATAGTAGGTGGTAACTGGTGGATACTGTCATACACGATAGTAGGTGGTAACTGGTGGATCCTATCATACACGATAGTATGAGGTAACTGGTGGATCCTATCATACACGATAGTAGGTGGTAACTGGTGGATCCTATCATACATGAGATGGTAGGTGGTAACTGGTGGATCCTATCATACACGATAGTAGGTGATAACTGGTGGATCCTATCATACATGAGATGGTAGGTGGTAACTGGTGGATCCTATCATACACGATAGTATGAGGTAACTGGTGGATCCTGTCATACACGATAGTAGGTGATAACTGGTGGATCCTGTCATACACGATAGTAGGTGATAACTGGTGGATCCTGTCATACACGATAGTAGGTGGTAACTGGTGGATCCTGTCATACACGATAGTAGGTGGTAACTGGTGGATCCTATCATACATGAGATAGTAGGAGGTAACTGTTGGATCCTATCATACATGATAGCAGGTGGTAACTGGTGGATCCTATCATACACGATAGTAGGTGGTAACTGGTGGATCCTATCATACACGATAGTAGGTGGTAACTGGTGGATCCTATCATTCACGATAGTAGGTGGTAACTGGTGGATCCTATCATACACGATAGTAGGTGGTGACTGATGGATCCTATCATAAACGATAGCATGTGGTAACTGATGGATCCTATCATACACGATAACAAGCGGTAACTGGTGGATCCTATCATACACGATAGTAGGTGGTAACTGGTGGATCCTATCATACAAGATAGTAGGTTATAACTGGTGGATCCTATCATACACGATAGTAGGTGGTAACTGGTGGATCCTATCATACACGATAGTAGGTGGTAACTGGTGGATCCTATCATACAAGATAGTAGGTGGTAACTGGTGGATCCTATCATACACGATAGCAGATGGCAACTGGAGGGAGGATCCTATCATACACGATAGCAGGTGGTAACTGGTGGATCCTATCATACACGATAGTAGGTGGTAACTGGTGGATATTATCATACACGATAGTAGGTGGTAACTGGTGGAACCTATCATACACGATAGTAAGTGATAACTGGTGGATCCTATCATACAAGATAGTAGATGGTAACTGTTGGATCCTATCATACATGAGATAGTAGGTGGTAACTGATGGATCCTATCATACATGAGATAGTAGGTGGTAACTGGTGGATCCTATCATACACGATAGTAGGAGGTAACTGGTGGATCCTATCATACACGATAGTAGGTGGTAATTGGTGGATCCTATCATACATGAGATAGTAGGTGGTAACTGATGGATCCTATCATACATGAGATAGTAGGTGGTAACTGGTGGATCCTATCATACACGATAGTAGGAGGTAACTGGTGGATCCTATCATACACGATAGTAGGTGGTAATTGGTGGATCCTATCATACATGAGATAGTAGGTGGTAACTGATGGATCCTATCATACATGAGATAGTAGGTGGTAACTGGTGGATCCTATCATACACGATAGTAGGTGGTAACTGGTGGATCCTATCATACACGATAGTATGAGGTAACTGGTGGATCCTATCATACACGATAGTAGGTGGTAACTGATGGATCCTGTCATACATGAGATAGTAGGTGGTAACTGATGGATCCTATCATACATGAGATAGTAGGTGGTAACTGGTGGATCCTATCATACATGAGATAGTAGGTGGTAACTGGTGGATCCTGTCATACACGATAGTAGGTGGTAACTGGTGGATCCTATCATAGTAGGTTGTAACTGGTGGATCCTATCATACACGATAGTAGGTGGTAACTGGTGGATCCTATCATATACGATAGTAGGAGGTAACTTGTGGATCCTATCATACACGATAGTAGGTGGTAACTGGTGGATCCTATCATACACGATAGTAGGTGGCAACTGATGGATCCTGTCATACATGAGATAGTAGGTGGTAACTGGTAGATCCTATCATACACGATAGTAGGTGGTAACTGGTCGATCCCTATCATCCATCAGATAGTATTTGCTAACTGTTGGATACTATCATACATGAGATAGTAGGTGGTAACTGGTGGATCCTATCATACACGATAGTAGATGGTAACTGGTGGATCCTATCATACACGATAGTAGGTGGTAACTGGTGGATCCTATCATACACGATAGTAGGTGGTAACTGGTGGATCCTATCATACACGATAGTAGGTGGTGACTGGTGGATCCTATCATATACGATAGTAGGAGGTAACTGGTGGATCCTATCATACACGATAGTAGGTGGTGACTGGTGGATCCTATCATATACGATAGTAGGAGGTAACTGGTGGATCCTATCATACATGAGATAGTAGGTGGTAACTGGTGGATCCTATCATACGCGATAGTAGGTGGTAACCGGTGGATCCTATCATACACAATAGTAGGTGGTAACTGGTGGATCCTATCATACATGAGATAGTAGGTGGTAATTGGTGGATCCTTTCATACACGATAGTAGGTGGTAACTGGTGGATCCTATCATACACGATAGTAGGTGGTAACTGATGGATCCTATCATACACGACAGTAGGCTGTAACTGGTGGATCCTATCATACACAATAGTAGGTGGTAACGGATGGATCCTATCATACACAATAGTAGGTGGTAACTGATGGATGCTATCATATATGAGATAGTAGGTGGCAACTGGTGAATTCTATCATACGTGCATCTGTTGAACAGTTTTATTCCCGGAGACAACCATCAACCATGAGTAATGGATAATTAGTACACCAGCAAAATTGCTCATACGTTTGCAAGGAGAAACAATTTGTATAAATAACAATCGGAACACTTTGACACTAAAAAACTTGAATTGCATAAATGTAAATAGCGTTTATATACGTTAACCCTGCAATCATTACATTTACATCTAACATTTAAAGGTAAGTTGGTCTGCTATGGAAATGTAGGATCTTACATTGGTACGAGTGGATTATCGGATTTCTCCAATCGAGATAGTTAAATTTCCATAATTTAACTATCGAGATTGGAGAAATCCGATAATCCAAGAGTACTAATGTAAGGTTCTGTTCCTCTAATTTTTAAAAGTAGTAAATTTGCTAAACGAAGTACAAATTCTCCCAACTCCAATTTTACGTTCATGACTGGAATACGCGGTAACTGGAAGGTGTTTTGTTTATGACGTCATGAGTTCTTATTGTGACGTTATTATTTTAAACCAATCAACTGCTGAGAACAACAAATTCACTAGTGACGAGAACTATATTTTCCACACCGGTCAAGCGGTTAAAATATTACGTCAACATTAGAGAAATAACCTTCATACCCAATTCATATACAGCGATGCACAGTTTACTGTCTTACAATCGCTGGTCCCGTGTATTGGTAAGAAATATATTTCGATATCTACTGATATAAAAACCAAATGCATGAGCAAATTTAACAAGTCAGATTTGTATGCAGCTAGCATCGATTCTCCTTAGAATTATTCTTCGTGTGTGTTTTTCTTGTTGTGATGATGTAAATAATTGTCGTAGTTTTTAGAATCTTTATATCTATGTAATAAAGATTTTTCTGTTTTGCAAAGTGCTCTTATATACTACGTTAAAACGCGTTGAATGCATATTTTTAAGTTATGCATGTATATATAATGGTTTATGTACTTTTGTACCTTATAGTTAACATGCTTTTTTACAATTCTTAGTTCTGAAAAATTAACAGGTTTTCTTTGCATACGCTTAAATTAGAAATCATCCAGATAATATAGCAATGCTAAGAGAGAAATAACCTGAAATAACAATGTATTGCATACAAAATCGTTTACTGGCCTTTAATGTAGACATATTTCTTCAGACAATCATCATTAATAGTAACATCATTCTTCAGATAAGAGAAGGATTCAGAAACAAGCAGTGAGTGCTTATGTTAATCTGTATCCTTTATACATTGTATATATACACGATATTATTAACAACAAAAATACACATGCTTTTGTAATAATACAAAAGATAACAATTATTTCCTCGAAATATGAGGGAAGAATAATGAGTGTATACAATGATAGAAAAAAAACGAAAAAAGATTAGGCCTTTCGAAACTTTTCTTATGTGTGTAAGGTGGTAGCAGCCGTCATGGATTTTGTATAATAAAAAACAAAAAGTAAGTTTACAATTAAATTAACCCTTCTATACAACATACAAGTTTAAGGAGGCATTTGAAAGTTTTATCATAGGCCCTATGTTAACGTGAATCCTGCACCGGTCTACAGTTCAAATATTCTATTGGCTTAAAAAATTTCATATAAACTAAGTACAGTCATTTTATTTATATTGCTGATAAATTGCCTACACTGATTTGATATTTTTAGAATAAAAACCTGAGAAACCATTTTTCCAATAATAATTACCAAGAATGACAGTTCTGCATATACATAGTTTATGACTAATATAGAATATTAACGTATGTTAAGTAAAGCTGCATCCTTAATTAAAGAATATCCAAATAAAAACATTTATTATTTGTTTTATTGATTTTTAAAATCTTAAAGACATATATAAAAGCATCGCAAATGTCCTGGGGTTTTGTTCACCTTAATGAAAGGCTAAAAAGTTTTTTTATTCAAGAATCACTGTTTTCAACAAATATCCCTTTTGTTTTCAAACACTCTTAACTGTATAATATTCCTACATTTTCCTAAATTATCAATTTCATTTCACAGTTAAACGACGTTAATGAAAAAGTGTTGTTAATTTTTCGACTACATTACGATATTTTTTAAAGGTAGATATAGCAAATTCAAGTTACCAAATTATATAAACACAAGGTCACGTGTCAACAGTGTTTCCTAATCTGAAGATCGTCCCGTTGAATTTCAATGTTGTCAAAGCAATTTACGTTATATAACTATAACATTATACAATCAATAAATGTCCATGTGACACATGTTATTACATTTATATAACGCCCATTGTTTCGATAGACAAAAAATTAACTCAGAGAAACCCCATATGTCTCTTTCCATCAACAAAATGTTACAAACTGCTTGTCATTAATAAATTCCATAAATTTTATGGAGCGAATTATATTAATTTATTATTATAGTGCGTCTTAATAAGGCTTTTCGCTATACAATCGAGTGGAACATTTGAAAATGCGATTCTTTACCCCTCTTTAATAAGCTATGGGCACCGTTGTTTACTTTGAAATATTATTACATGTATTAAAATGACTTGTATATGGCGAATTTAAACAAAATTCATTAACAAGTTATTTTCAGTATTTCTTGAACTTCCGTATGTTATATTGAGATGTTGATTATAAACTACGGCAGTCTTATCAGTCAACATGGCTGGACACGCGAAGACATACCATCGTTGCCAGTACAAACTCACATGTCGATACATAAATCTTACATAAAGTACAAGTATAAAATGACCACAGAATCGACAGTGATCACAGATCTCACTGTATAACTTAATACAATGTTGACGTACTTTACTTTACTGTTGGTCGCACAGACTGTCTTCTGTGGTAACTTGGTAGAAGTACTAAAAGCTGACGGAGAAAATAAACTGATCAAGTATGTTACCGCTGCTGGATTAGCAGATGCTATTCTAGGAGGTTAGTTTATTAAAGTACTTTACACTGTATTTATACCTACACAAAATGTGTAGTTCTGAGCAAACTGGACAATCACGCTACTTAACGAAATGTTGGATGGGTTTGTTTCGTGAAAAAAAACAGTAATATCTATATGAATACGCACATGGTCGATGTGTTCAATGTTTTTTATTTAAATGATTTATTTTTCCAATTGTCCTAACCAATGTCCTTCCTTCTTACTATTACTACCACATTATATGTCAAATTGTTCACATTGCTGGCATTTTGAAAGAGCTCGATGTTCTGCCTGTGCCAAATGGAAGGTTATTTGAAGTACAGTAGCAATCTAAAGTAGACACATTGTTTTAAACTCCTCCATATTGTTTAATATATTCAACTGTATGAGGTTGTGAGAAGCTTTACAGTGTAATGTACATATATTAGGTAATCAATATATATCATTTACTTAAAAAAGCTGTTTGTTTTAATATCATACTGGTTTCTGATTTTGGAAAAACACGAATTATGTTATATTAAAATGGATATATAGGACTATTAATGGTGGCCATATTTTATTCCACTAATATATATGCTTGAATCTTGTTTTGTTAAGAAGTACATAAAGTATATTCGAAACAACCATTGCTTGCAGTTCCCGGTGTCCATGACAACTTCTCCAATATATATTTTATATTTAACATATGCCTGAATGACCATGATTCCTGAGAAATTTTTTTTTTATATTTCAAAATGGCAGCCAGCAGCTACTTGGGTGGCCATATTTTATTCCATTTGGTATGCTGAACTCTCTTTTTGTTAAGAGATATACTTTACACAGCATGTCCTCACATTCCTGATAGTTTTATGACAGTTCATATTATAGTTTTCAAATA
Source organism: Limnoperna fortunei (assembly GCA_944474755.1). Taxonomy (NCBI): domain Eukaryota; kingdom Metazoa; phylum Mollusca; class Bivalvia; order Mytilida; family Modiolidae; genus Limnoperna; species Limnoperna fortunei. The sequence continues at coordinate 1,809,469 of OX104120.1, forward strand.
CCCGACCATTATTCTTGACATAAATGGTCATTTTCTGATATCAAAATGGCCGCCGGCAGCCATTTTGGGTGACCATATTTAATTCATGGAATGCTGAACTTTTAGTTCAGAAAGGTACTCACAACAGCACACACTTACAACACGGCAAGTTTCATTACAATCGAAACAATAGTTTTTAGACTGATGGCTTTACAAATTTGGTCAGGACAGCTTTTTTGCTTATATTTTCACTATGCCACTGAAAAAATGTCCAACACCTTAGATGCCATTTTTTGAAGGCATATGATGTAGCTATATTTTTAAATATATAGTAACTAAGAGTGTTATCCAATAATATCCATAAAGGTTAGTAGAAATTAGCAATATTAATACTTCATTCCATTTGAAATTTATTTTCTACCATTTAAAACACCTAGACCTACAAGTTCAGTCCGCCTTTTTCCCCGTTTTTCCAAATGAAACCCTGAAATTATCAATTTTAAATTTGCGTAACTTTTTTATTTGTTAAACGACTTTGATTCTGTTATTTTGCTATGGATTGAGTAAAATGAGATCTATCTGTGTTCATATTGAAATTTATCATTCCTTATTGCACAATTTTTACCATGGCGTCCCTTTATATGACCAATTACTGAGAAATACGACGAGCGCCATGCGTGGAGTAGGTGTTGCTTACCCTTGAACTCAACCCATTGAGGTTCATGTCACAGATTTCAGGTTTTGTTTTGTGTGTATGGTTGTTTCTTTTTTATACCATCTTTTGTTTAACTTTCGTTCTGTCCTTGACCTATGGTTTAATGATTACTATTCGGTATCTTTTTACTTAGGAACATTCACTATTTGGTTTAACCTTAGTTCTGTCCTTGACCTATGGTTTAATGATTACTATTCGGTATCTTTTTACTTAGGAACATTCACTATTTGGTTTAACCTTAGTTCTGTCCTTGACCTATGGTTTAATGATTACTCTTCGGTATTTTTTACTTAGGAACATTCACTATTTGGTTTAACCTTAGTTCTGTCCTTGACCTATGGTTTAATGATTACTCTTCGGTATTTTTTTTACTTAGGAACATTCACTATTTGGTTTAACCTTAGTTCTGTCCTTGACCTATGGTTTAATGATTACTATTCGATATCATTTTTCTTAGGAACATTCACTATTTTCGCTCCAACTGACGCAGCTTTTGATGCTCTCGGAACAGAAGCTGAACTGTTGAAGGATACCACTGCATTAGCAAATATTCTGAAATATCACGTTGTTACCGGAGTTGTTCCGAGTTCCGCAGCAAAGAATGAACTTCAGCTTGAAACTTTGGCAGGAACAAAAATCAGATTCAACATTTATAGTCACAATAACGTAAGCAACTTTGTTTTAAATTTTGGTCTTTTCATATTATTTGAAATTATATCTTCTTTTTTTCATTTATAATTGATGACGTAATTGTTGTGAACATACAATTTACATCTAACCATAGTTTATATACCTTTGAGAATTAGATAAATATAACCTATAGGATAATATTTTAATTTCCTTTAAATTCTAAATAGCTGAGCAACATTGTTTATTTCGTATAACCTAACTTTGGTATTTGAGCACGTGACTGATTGTTGACGTCATATTTATATGTTTTGATGACGTTGACTATACATGAATTCCTCCGCAAACACCAAGCGACGACACTAAAAATTGTGCATTGAAAATATTATTTGACTAATTATTAAATATAGTTTTTGTTATAAAAATTGTTTTCAATTGCTGTTTAGATTATTGGATATATACGCGACTTTGGTTGGGTTTACGCTGTACATAATTGGCGTAAACCGACCCAAAGTCGTCTATATCCACAAATCTAACCAGCAATTGAAAACAATCATGAAATAATAGCTAAAGTTAAGAGTTAATATTAAAAATATTATCACGAGTGACTTAGAACACATCTGGATGCGTTTCAGCACGAGTGATCGTGATTTCAATTATCTTGTTTATAACACTGACGAATATTAAATATGTCGCCAAAAACTTAGAGGAACTTTGTTTAGCATGATCTTGTACGTCAGTGTTTACTAGCGACTCATTATGACGTCACTTCGAAGGAGATAAATAGTTAAATTTATTTCACATGTGATTTACCAGACTTTATGTCAATGAGACAGCTCGGTACTAGTATTTCATCGAGTCAAAGTAATACTTAGAAATCCATTGTAATCCAAGTATAAAAAAGAAAGATATCTCGGACTTAAGGTACAGACAGCGGCACAACACACACCACTTTCCTCACACAGCTATAAACTCACAGTAAACAGGTAAATTCAGCCACCACCACTTTCAATAAATTTCGCAATTCTTCCTTAGAAGCTTTTCCCAAAGCACAGTCTTTTCCATGTTGACACTAATTCTTCCTGTTTCTTAGAATTTGCCTTGAGTTTATCTGGCATGACACGGGTTGTACATTCACATGTCATATGCTCCAAACCCACAATTCACACAGTTGGGGTCATTTGAATGAATTTTCAACAGTGGCAACTGAACAAAGATTTCAAAGTAATCCATCATTATTCGTGAGAAATGCTTGTATATATTACGTCTGTATCTTTGAATTTCACCGCCCAAAAACTGAAACAGGCAGACTTCCGCTAGTTCCGTGGTGCATTCTGGTACTATATTGCGCGAGAAATGTTGAACACCAGTGTTCAGAGATAGAACACTTGATAAGCACAGAGTGTTCAATAACAGAACAGATTATGACATTTATCATACATTTGAAACCATAAATACAAATATTTGAAAGAGAAGTATTTTGTGTACTATAAATTAATAAACGGAAACTATGACCACTGCACATTACTTTATTCACTGAAACATTTGTAAGAAACAAGACAGAGAACACTAATGTAAGTTTGAATATCTATTTTAAGGCATTTAAATAATAATCATTATGTATGGGTTTTTAAATTCTTTGAATGTGCTATATCAGAATAGTATACAAAAAACATAAATCAAATAAATTCACATTTCCCCGGTATGAACACTGCAGTGTTAAAATTTATTGAACACTTGAATGTGAACGTTTTAAACACAGATGTTTAAAACTTGGACACTATGTGTTAAGACGAACACTTCTTGAACATGCAGTGTTAAGTTTTAGCACACTATGCGTATAAAATTTAAACGCGTCCGAATTCTTATTCCATTGACTGTGTCACTGCATTAGCAGAGTTGCTTACTTATATCGAATTCTAGTTCCATTGACTGTGTCACTACCTTAGCAGAGTTGCTTACTTATCGAATTCTAGTTCCATTGACTGTGTCACTACCTTAGCAGAGTTGCTTACTTATCGAATTCTTATTCCATTGACTGTGTCACTGCATTAGCAGAGTAACTTACTTATATCGAATTCTAGTTCCATTGACTGTGTCACTGCATTAGCAGAGTTGCTTACTTATATCGAATTCTAGTTCCATTGACTGTGTCACTACCTTAGCAGAGTTGCTTACTTATCGAATTCTTATTCCATTGACTGTGTCACTGCATTAGCAGAGTTGCTTACTTATATCGAATTCTAGTTCTATTGACTGTGTCACTACATTAGCAGAGTTGCTTACTTATATCGAATTCTAGTTCCATTGACTGTGTCACTACCTTAGCAGAGTTGCTTACTTATATCGAATTCTAGTTCCATTGACTGTGTCACTACCTTAGCAGAGTTGCTTACTTATCGAATTCTTATTCCATTGACTGTGTCACTACATTAGCAGAGTTGCTTACTTATATCGAATTCTAATTCAATTGACTGTGTCACTACATTAGCAGAGTTGCTTACTTATATCGAATTCTAATTCAATTGACTGTGTCACTACATTAGCAGAGTTGCTTACTTATCGAATTCTAATTCCATTGACTGTGTCACTACATTAGCAGAGTTGCTTACCTATCGAATTCTTATTCCATTGACTGTGTCACTACATTAGCAGAGTTGCCTTTTTATCGAATTCTAATTCCATTGACTGTGTCACTACATTAGCAGAGTTGCTTACTTATCGAATTCTTATTCCATTGACTGTGTCACTACATTAGCAGAATTGCTTACCTATCGAAAATAAAAATGACAACTTTCACAATGGTATTTAAATGTTATTATTAATTTCAGGTTGTAACAGTTGAAGGGTCAAAAATAACAAAGTTTGACCTCTCTGCAACCAACGGAGTCGTTCACGTCATCAATAAGGTCATGATCCCACCAACCGGAAATATTGTAGATTTAGTGGTAGGAAACGCCGACTTTAGTACACTGTTGGCTCAAGTACAGTCAGCAGGGCTAGCTGATGCACTGAAAGGTAAGAGTCTTAAACCATTTTTTTCACGGCTATGGCAAAGTAAACGATATGCAGTGTTAAGTAATTAATTACTAGAATGCATAAACAGGACAGGAAATAGTGTAATCGTTGTTACATGTGTGTTTCTGAAGCACTAATGTGCAAATATGACGACATGATTCGCACTACTTTGACAGTCAATATAACAATAAAATATAAAATTTCTAGCGATCACGTGTTAGTGGGAATAGTTCAAATATAACCGTTATACAAATTAATGGATCACAATATAAGATACATATAAACATATACAATTATTGCATGAGATGTGTAATTGTACTGTGTTGTCAATCTTGAATAATAACACACCCCTCAGTATAACCTATCGGTATAAAACTACCGTGTAGAGTCTGTTTGTATGCAATGTAGTTTCAAGATAATTAAGAATAAAGTTCTTGGTTGTTCCATGATACTGCTATCATAACTGTCATTTTGGTAATATGAAAAAGAAGTAAAGTGTCAGAAAACCGAAAGAAGAACAACTATTTGAAACCATGGAACAATGACAACATTTGGATTGAAACAAAAAATACATCTTACGAAAAGAACACTACTTTAGCATGAAGGCATTTAGTTTCAGATTCTAACCCTATACATAAAATTTGATAAATTACATTACAGGTGACAGTTTGACAGTATTTGCTCCTACAAATGAAGCATTCGCTAAACTTGGGTCCAATCTAATCCACAAAATTACTTCAAATCACGATCTTCTAAAAGGTACGTATAGTGCTACATTTTATAGGATACAGAGGGTCCTAAGGGTCTAGGTAGTTAGCCATCTTCTAAACATCACATGTGTGTCAATACTAGGGTTATGAGTTCGTGTCTTACTACAACCTTAATCGACATGGGTGCCAGCATTCCTGTCAACGATAACGGTTCTTCCCTGGTATTCCGGTGTCCTAAACATACGTTAACACTAGTCGTCATTGCACAGTTGATATTAGAGAACAACACTTTACAACAAGCTTGACACAGGTAGAATATTATTTCGTATTTCAACCAATTACAACGCACCATCGTTAAACATATAAACTAGTTATTGAAATATTTCACTACATTGTGCATCTGAATGCTAGGCTGTATATTTTTCAGTACACGTTCGAATTTGTGCTCTGAATAAAACTGTATGTTTTTTTCTGTAAAACTGGTGTGAATTAATACGAAGCAAAGTGCTGTTTATGTAATTTATTGTAGATATTTTGGCGTATCACGTTGTGCCACACACAGAATATTCAGCCGGCCTTTACAACAGAGAATTCTTATCAACTATTGATAGACATCATGATGTTCTCCGTCTATCAGTGTCAGGTAAGCAAAGGGGGATAATTCAAAGCATAGCAAAGGTGGATAATACAATGAATATCAAAGGTGGATAATACACTCCCAATTAAATGGGAGAATAAACTGTCTAGCAAAGGGGCACATACGAATACATTGCAAAGGTGGATAATACACTCATAAAGCAAATGGGATAATAAACTGTCTAGCTAAGGGGCATTAACGAATGCATTGCAAAGGTGGATAATACACTCATAAAGCAAATGGGAGAATAAACTGTCTAGCAAAGGGGCAGATACGAATGCAAAGCAAAGGTAGATAATAAACTCCCAAGCAAATGGGATAATAAACTGTCTAGCAAAGGGGCAGATACGAATGCATAGCAAAGGTGGATAATAAACGCATATCAGAGCTGGATAATTCATTGTCATGCAAAGACAGATAATACACTGAATAAAGAAGGGGAAAATGCATCGCAAAGCAAAGAGGGTATAACAGCATAATAAAGATTAATATTACACTTTATTGCAAAGGTGGATAAAACACTGCATACCAAAGGTGGATAACACATAATGCATACCAAAGGTGGATAACATACTGCATATCCAAGGTTATTATACTGGATGGCAAAAGTGGATACAACATTGTATAGCTATGGGGGATATTACACTGATTAGCAGATGTATATTTTAAAAAAACTTAAAATAAAGATGTAAGCAATCGGGAGAACAATGAACATTTTAATTAAAACAAAATCGAGTGTTCTTTATCGTCTTTAATTCTGTAAATATCATGGCAGGCTTATAAAAAGCGATGGAAATATTATTAATCACGCAAAGGATTCTGGGTATCATACGTCACACAAAATCACATCTGCCACAGCACTGGTTGACGCCTTGATTACAAACTCAGTCAACAAATGTAGTCCAGCAGTAACTTGTGGATGACTGCGGGCAGAGAATATATCTGGGAACCAGTAATGTGTTCTGTGGCGAAGAGATATAATTAACTTTCTGTTTTCTTTTTCAGGAAGTGGTGTAAGAATTAACACTTTAGCTCACGTGACTAAGGCCGATATTTCGGCAACAAATGGTGTCGTTCATGTAATTGATCACGTGTTGATTCCCGCAAGATACCTCATTTCTCTTGGATTTGGAAAAAAATAAATCCTAACAATGAATTGATTGCGAGAAACTTCACAATTTGTACATATGTAATATTTGTAATTTATTGTAAATTTATGTTTACTAGATATATTAAATATATCAAATATTTAACATGTTTATTTGTATGTTCAATCAAATTTTAAATTATGAAATAATTCATGGCTGCCCCAAGTAGCTAACACTCATGAATATAATGCCTTCCTATATATAAATAATCCATATAATTGGGGCAGCCATGAGTTATTTCGATTCTGATACGAAAATATAGAAATTTTACATTTCGCACCTACATAGGTACAGGTTTATTTTAGCTGTTCCAATTTCCGAGATCCTCCCTTGTTACAAAATTATTATTTTTCTCGTGGAAAACTTGGTAGAAAAAAAAGGAAGAAATATAAATTAAAACAAATTAACATGTTTATTAATATAAAGATATAATTTAACAATCAGAAAAAAAAGAACGACCTTACTGTTACAAGTAAGGGCCCTTGTAACCAATCCCACTCCGATATATGTTGTATGTCTCCGAATGCCAATCACTTGTTTCCTTACATAAAAAGTGATTGGTTGATATTTTTTAGCTATGACTATGACGTCAAATGAAATTTCTTAACAAAATTTGTCAGGGTTTCGTTGACACGTGAAAAAAGAAAATATCGGACATAAAGCATCGTATCACACGTGTGGACACATAAACCGTGATGTATGACGATTTACTGTGATAGTAGGGAAAGAAAATATATAACGCTTCTAAATTTATGTTTAAAATAAGGGTTCAAAAACATCATTTAATTGCCTTAAGAGCTGTGTCTGATATCCTCACAATCAACATAACACGAGGCTGAAAGCAGTTGTCTTTACTGCCTGAGTCTGATATCCTCATAACAAAACATCAGGCTGAAAGCAGTTGTCCTTAAGAACTGAGTCTGATATCCTCATAACAAAATATCAGACTGAAAGCAGTTGACCTTGAGAACTGAGTCTGATATCCTCATAACAAAACATCAGGCTGAAAGCAGTTGTCCTTAAGAAGTGAGTCTGATATCCTCATAACAAAATATCAGACTGAAAGCAGTTGACCTTGAGAACTGAGTCTGATATCCTCATAACAAAACATCAGGCTGAAAGCAGTTGTCCTTAAGAACTGAGTCTGATATCCTCATAACAAAACATCAGGCTGAAAACAGTTGTCCTTAAGAACTGAGTCTAATATCCTCATAACAAAACATCAGGCTGAAAACAGTTGTCCTTGAGAAATGAGTCTAATATCCTCATAACAAAACATCAGGCTGAAAACAGTTGTCCTTAAGAACTGAGTCTAATATCCTCATAACAAAACATCAGACTGAAAACAGTTGTCCTTAAGAACTGAGTCTAATATCCTCATAACAAAACATCAGGCTGAAAACAGTTGTCCTTGAGAAATGAGTCTAATATCCTCATAACAAAACATCAGGCTGAAAACAGTTGTCCTTACTGCCTGAGTCTGATATCCTCATAACAAAACATCAGACTGAAAACAGTTGTCCTTAAGAACTGAGTTTGATATCCTCATAACAAAACATCAGGCTGAAAGCAGTTGTCCTAAGAACTGAGTCTGATATCCTCATAACAAAACATCAGGCTGAAAGCAGTTGACCTTGAGAACTGAGTCTGATATCCTCATAACAAAACATCAGGCTGAAAGCAGTTGACCTTGAGAACTGAGTCTGAAATCCTCAGAACAAAACATCAGGCTGAAAGCAGTTGACCTTGAGAACTGAGTCTGATATCCTTATAACAAAACATCAGGCTGAAAGCAGTTGACCTTGAAAACTGAGTCTGATATCCTCATAACAAAACATCAGGCTGAAAGCAGTTGACCTTAAAAACTGAGTCTGAAATCCTCAGAACAAAACATCAGACTGAAAACAGTATTCCTTACTGCCTGAGTCTGATATCCTCATAACAAAACATCAGACTGAAAACAGTTGTCATTGAGAACTGAGTCTGATATCCTCATAACAAAACATCAGGCTGAAAACAGTTGTCCTTAAGAACTGAGTCTGATATCCTCAGAACAAAACATCAGACTGAAAACAGTTGTCATTAAGAACTGAGCCTGATATCCTCAGAACAAAACATCAGACTGAAAGCAGTTGTCTTTACTGCCTGAGTCTGATATCCTCATAACAAAACATCAGGCTGAAAGCAGTTGTCTTTACTGCCTGAGTCTGATATCCTCATAACAAAACATCAGGCTGAAAACAGTTGTCATTAAGAAACATCAGACTGAAAACAGTTGTCATTAAGAACTGAGCCTGATATCCTCATAACAAAACATCAGGCTGAAAGCAGTTGTCTTTACTGCCTGAGTCTGATATCCTCATAACAAAACATCAGGCTGAAAACAGTTGTCATTAAGAACTGAGTCTTTTATCCTCATAACAAAACATCAGACTGAAAACAGTTGTCATTGAGAACTGAGTCTGATATCCTCATAACAAAACATCAGGCTGAAAACAGTTGTCCTTAGACTGAGTCTGATATCCTCATAACAAAACATCAGACTGAAAGCAGTTGTCCTTAGACTGAGTCTGATATCCTCATAACAAAACATCAGGCTGAAAACAGTTGTCCTTAAGAACTGAGTCTGATATCCTCAGAACAAAACATCAGACTGAAAACAGTTGTCATTAAGAACTGAGTCTGATATCGTCATAACAAAACATCAGACTGAAAACAGTTGTCATTAAGAACTGAGTCTGATATCCTCATAACAAAACATCAGGCTGAAAGCAGTTGTCCTTAGACTGAGTCTGATATCCTCATAACAAAACATCAGGCTGAAAACAGTTGTCCTTAGACTGAGTCTGATATCCTCATAACAAAACATCAGGCTGAAAGCAGTTGTCCTTAGACTGAGTCTGATATCCTCATAACAAAACATCAGGCTGAAAACAGTTGTCATAGCGGACTAATCTGATATCCTCATAACAAAACATCAGACTGAAAACAGTTGTCCTTAAGAACTGAGTCTGATATCCTCATAACAAAACATCAGACTGAAAACAGTTGTCCTTAGACTGAGTCTGATATCCTCATAACAAAACATCAGGCTGAAAACAGTTGTCATAGCGGACTAATCTGATATCCTCAGAACAAAACATCAGACTGAAAGCAGTTGTCCTTGAGAAATGAGTCTGATATCCTCAGAACAAATCATCAGACTGAAAACAGTTGTCCTTGAGAAATGAGTCTGATATCCTCAGAACAAATCATCAGACTGAAAACAGTTGTCCTTAAGAACTGAGTCTGATATCCTCATAACAAAACATCAGACTGAAAACAGTTGTCCTTAAGAACTGAGTCTGATATCCTCAGAACAAAACATCAGGCTGAAAACAGTTGTCATTAAGAACTGAGTCTGATATCCTCATAACAAAACATCAGACTGAAAACAGTTGTCCTTGAGAAATGAGTCTGATATCCTCAGAACAAATCATCAGACTGAAAACAGTTGTCCTTAAGAACTGAGTCTGATATCCTCATAACAAAACATCAGACTGAAAACAGTTGTCCTTAAGAACTGAGTCTGATATCCTCAGAACAAAACATCAGACTGAAAACAGTTGTCATTAAGAACTGAGTCTGATATCCTCATAACAAAACATCAGACTGAAAACAGTTGTCATTAAGAACTGAGTCTGATATCCTCATAACAAAACATCAGGCTGAAAACAGTTGTCCTTAAGAACTGAGTCTGATATCCTCAGAACAAAACATCAGACTGAAAACAGTTGTCATTAAGAACTGAGTCTGATATCCTCATAACAAAACATCAGACTGAAAACAGTTGTCCTTAAGAACTGAGTCTGATATCCTCATAACAAAACATCAGACTGAAAACAGTTGTCCTTAGACTGAGTCTGATATCCTCATAACAAAACATCAGACTGAAAGCAGTTGTCTTTACTGCCTGAGTCTGATATCCTCATAACAAAACATCAGGCTGAAAACAGTTGTCCTTGAGAAATGAGTCTGATATCCTCATAACAAAACACCAGGCTGAAAACAGTTGTCATAGCGGACTAATCTGATATCCTCAGAACAAAACATCAGACTGAAAGCAGTTGTCTTTACTGCCTGAGTCTGATATCCTCATAACAAAACATCAGGCTGAAAACAGTTGTCCTTGAGAAATGAGTCTGATATCCTCATAACAAAACATCAGGCTGAAAGCAGTTGTCTTTACTGCCTGAGTCTGATATCCTCATAACAAAACATCAGGCTGAAAACAGTTGTCATTAAGAACTGAGTCTGATATCCTCATAACAAAACATCAGACTGAAAACAGTTGTCATTGAGAACTGAGTCTGATATCCTCATAACAAAACATCAGGCTGAAAACAGTTGTCCTTAGACTGAGTCTGATATCCTCATAACGAAACATCAGACTGAAAGCAGTTGTCCTTAGACTGAGTCTGATATCCTCATAACAAAACATCAGGCTGAAAACAGTTGTCCTTAAGAACTGAGTCTGATATCCTCAGAACAAAACATCAGACTGAAAACAGTTGTCATTAAGAACTGAGTCTGATATCCTCATAACAAAACATCAGACTGAAAACAGTTGTCATTAACAACTGAGTCTGATATCGTCATAACAAAACATCAGGCTGAAAACAGTTGTCCTAAGAACTGAGTCTGATATCCTCAGAACAAAACATCAGACTGAAAACAGTTGTCATTAAGAACTGAGTCTGATATCGTCATAACAAAACATCAGGCTGAAAACAGTTGTCCTTGAGAACTGAGTCTGATATCGTCATAACAAAACATCAGACTGAAAGCAGTTGTCCTAAGAACTGAGTCGGATATCCTCATAACAAAACATCAGGCTGAAAACAGTTGTCCTTAGACTGAGTCTGATATCCTCAGAACAAATCATCAGGCTGAAAACAGTTGTCCTTAGACTGAGTCTGATATCCTCATAACAAAACATCAGGCTGAAAACAGTTGTCCTTAGACTGAGTCTGATATCCTCAGAACAAATCATCAGGCTGAAAACAGTTGTCCTTAGACTGAGTCTGATATCCTCATAACAAAACATCAGGCTGAAAACAGTTGTCCTTAGACTGAGTCTGATATCCTCAGAACAAATCATCAGGCTGAAAACAGTTGTCCTTAGACTGAGTCTGATATCGTCATAACAAAACATCAGACTGAAAACAGTTGTCATTAAGAACTGAGTCTGATATCCTCATAACAAAACATCAGGCTGAAAACAGTTGTCTTTACTGCCTGAGTCTGATATCCTCATAACAAAACATCAGACTGAAAACAGTTGTCATTAAGAACTGAGTCTGATATCATCATAACAAAACATCAGACTGAAAACAGTTGTCATTAAGAACTGAGTCTGATATCCTCATAACAAAACATCAGGCTGAAAGCAGTTGACCTTAAAAACTGAGTCTGATATCCTCATAACAAAACATCAGACTGAAAACAGTTGTCTTTACTGCCTGAGTCTGATATCCTCATAACAAAACATCAGGCTGAAAACAGTTGTCATTAAGAACTGAGTCTGATATCCTCAGAACAAAACATCAGGCTGAAAACAGTTGTCATTAAGAACTGAGTCTGATATCCTCATAACAAAACATCAGGCTGAAAACAGTTGTCATTAAGAACTGAGTCTGATATCCTCATAACAAAACATCAGGCTGAAAACAGTTGTCATTAAGAACTGAGTCTGATATCCTCAGAACAAAACATCAGGCTGAAAACAGTTGTCATTGAGAACTGAGTCTGATATCCTCATAACAAAACATCAGACTGAAAACAGTTGTCATTAAGAACTGAGTCTGATATCCTCAGAACAAAACATCAGGCTGAAAACAGTTGTCATTAAGAACTGAGTCTGATATCCTCATAACAAAACATCAGACTGAAAACAGTTGTCATTAAGAACCGAGTCTGATATCGTCATAACAAAACATCAGACTGAAAACAGTTGTCATTAAGAACTGAGTCTGATATCCTCATAACAAAACATCAGGCTGAAAGCAGTTGACCTTAAAAACTGAGTCTGATATCCTCATAACAAAACATCAGACTGAAAACAGTTGTCTTTACTGCCTGAGTCTGATATCCTCATAACAAAACTTCAGACTGAAAACAGTTGTCCTTAAGAACTGAGTCTGATATCCTCATAACAAAACATCAGACTGAAAACAGTTGTCCTTACTGCCTGAGTCTGATATCCTCATAACAAAACATCAGGCTGAAAACAGTTGTCCTTAAGAACTGAGTCTGATATCCTCATAACAAAACATCAGGCTGAAAACAGTTGTCCTTAAGAACTGAGTTTGATATCCTCATAACAAAACATCAGGCTGAAAACAGTTGTCCTTAAGAACTGAGTCTGATATCCTCATAACAAAACATCAGGCTGAAAACAGTTGTCCTTAAGAACTGAGTTTGATATCCTCATAACAAAACATCAGGCTGAAAACAGTTGTCATAGCGGACTAATCTGCTATCCTCATAACAAAACATCAGGCTGAAAGCAGTTGTCATTAAGAACTGAGTCTGATATCCTCATATCAAAACATCAGGCTGAAAACAGTTGTCCTTAAGAACTGAGTCTGATATCCTCATAACAAAACATCAGGCTGAAAACAGTTGTCCTTAAGAACTGAGTCTGATATCCTCATAACAAAACATCAGACTGAAAACAGTTGTCCTTAAGAACTGAGTTTGATATCCTCATAACAAAACATCAGGCTGAAAGCAGTTGTCCTAAGAACTGAGTCTGATATCCTCATAACAAAACATCAGGCTGAAAGCAGTTGACCTTGAGAACTGAGTCTGATATCCTCATAACAAAACATCAGGCTGAAAGCAGTTGACCTTGAGAACTGAGTCTGAAATCCTCAGAACAAAACATCAGGCTGAAAGCAGTTGACCTTGAGAACTGAGTCTGATATCCTTATAACAAAACATCAGGCTGAAAGCAGTTGACCTTGAAAACTGAGTCTGATATCCTCATAACAAAACATCAGGCTGAAAGCAGTTGACCTTAAAAACTGAGTCTGAAATCCTCAGAACAAAACATCAGACTGAAAACAGTATTCCTTACTGCCTGAGTCTGATATCCTCATAACAAAACATCAGACTGAAAACAGTTGTCATTGAGAACTGAGTCTGATATCCTCATAACAAAACATCAGGCTGAAAACAGTTGTCCTTAAGAACTGAGTCTGATATCCTCAGAACAAAACATCAGACTGAAAACAGTTGTCATTAAGAACTGAGCCTGATATCCTCAGAACAAAACATCAGACTGAAAGCAGTTGTCTTTACTGCCTGAGTCTGATATCCTCATAACAAAACATCAGGCTGAAAGCAGTTGTCTTTACTGCCTGAGTCTGATATCCTCATAACAAAACATCAGGCTGAAAACAGTTGTCATTAAGAAACATCAGACTGAAAACAGTTGTCATTAAGAACTGAGCCTGATATCCTCATAACAAAACATCAGGCTGAAAGCAGTTGTCTTTACTGCCTGAGTCTGATATCCTCATAACAAAACATCAGGCTGAAAACAGTTGTCATTAAGAACTGAGTCTTTTATCCTCATAACAAAACATCAGACTGAAAACAGTTGTCATTGAGAACTGAGTCTGATATCCTCATAACAAAACATCAGGCTGAAAACAGTTGTCCTTAGACTGAGTCTGATATCCTCATAACAAAACATCAGACTGAAAGCAGTTGTCCTTAGACTGAGTCTGATATCCTCATAACAAAACATCAGGCTGAAAACAGTTGTCCTTAAGAACTGAGTCTGATATCCTCAGAACAAAACATCAGACTGAAAACAGTTGTCATTAAGAACTGAGTCTGATATCGTCATAACAAAACATCAGACTGAAAACAGTTGTCATTAAGAACTGAGTCTGATATCCTCATAACAAAACATCAGGCTGAAAGCAGTTGTCCTTAGACTGAGTCTGATATCCTCATAACAAAACATCAGGCTGAAAACAGTTGTCCTTAGACTGAGTCTGATATCCTCATAACAAAACATCAGGCTGAAAGCAGTTGTCCTTAGACTGAGTCTGATATCCTCATAACAAAACATCAGGCTGAAAACAGTTGTCATAGCGGACTAATCTGATATCCTCATAACAAAACATCAGACTGAAAACAGTTGTCCTTAAGAACTGAGTCTGATATCCTCATAACAAAACATCAGACTGAAAACAGTTGTCCTTAGACTGAGTCTGATATCCTCATAACAAAACATCAGGCTGAAAACAGTTGTCATAGCGGACTAATCTGATATCCTCAGAACAAAACATCAGACTGAAAGCAGTTGTCCTTGAGAAATGAGTCTGATATCCTCAGAACAAATCATCAGACTGAAAACAGTTGTCCTTGAGAAATGAGTCTGATATCCTCAGAACAAATCATCAGACTGAAAACAGTTGTCCTTAAGAACTGAGTCTGATATCCTCATAACAAAACATCAGACTGAAAACAGTTGTCCTTAAGAACTGAGTCTGATATCCTCAGAACAAAACATCAGGCTGAAAACAGTTGTCATTAAGAACTGAGTCTGATATCCTCATAACAAAACATCAGACTGAAAACAGTTGTCCTTGAGAAATGAGTCTGATATCCTCAGAACAAATCATCAGACTGAAAACAGTTGTCCTTAAGAACTGAGTCTGATATCCTCATAACAAAACATCAGACTGAAAACAGTTGTCCTTAAGAACTGAGTCTGATATCCTCAGAACAAAACATCAGACTGAAAACAGTTGTCATTAAGAACTGAGTCTGATATCCTCATAACAAAACATCAGACTGAAAACAGTTGTCATTAAGAACTGAGTCTGATATCCTCATAACAAAACATCAGGCTGAAAACAGTTGTCCTTAAGAACTGAGTCTGATATCCTCAGAACAAAACATCAGACTGAAAACAGTTGTCATTAAGAACTGAGTCTGATATCCTCATAACAAAACATCAGACTGAAAACAGTTGTCATTAACAACTGAGTCTGATATCGTCATAACAAAACATCAGGCTGAAAACAGTTGTCCTAAGAACTGAGTCTGATATCCTCAGAACAAAACATCAGACTGAAAACAGTTGTCATTAAGAACTGAGTCTGATATCGTCATAACAAAACATCAGGCTGAAAACAGTTGTCCTTGAGAACTGAGTCTGATATCGTCATAACAAAACATCAGACTGAAAGCAGTTGTCCTAAGAACTGAGTCTGATATCCTCATAACAAAACATCAGGCTGAAAACAGTTGTCCTTAGACTGAGTCTGATATCCTCAGAACAAATCATCAGGCTGAAAACAGTTGTCCTTAGACTGAGTCTGATATCCTCATAACAAAACATCAGGCTGAAAACAGTTGTCCTTAGACTGAGTCTGATATCCTCAGAACAAATCATCAGGCTGAAAACAGTTGTCCTTAGACTGAGTCTGATATCCTCATAACAAAACATCAGGCTGAAAACAGTTGTCCTTAGACTGAGTCTGATATCCTCAGAACAAATCATCAGGCTGAAAACAGTTGTCCTTAGACTGAGTCTGATATCGTCATAACAAAACATCAGACTGAAAACAGTTGTCATTAAGAACTGAGTCTGATATCCTCATAACAAAACATCAGGCTGAAAACAGTTGTCTTTACTGCCTGAGTCTGATATCCTCATAACAAAACATCAGACTGAAAACAGTTGTCATTAAGAACTGAGTCTGATATCATCATAACAAAACATCAGACTGAAAACAGTTGTCATTAAGAACTGAGTCTGATATCCTCATAACAAAACATCAGGCTGAAAGCAGTTGACCTTAAAAACTGAGTCTGATATCCTCATAACAAAACATCAGACTGAAAACAGTTGTCTTTACTGCCTGAGTCTGATATCCTCATAACAAAACATCAGACTGAAAACAGTTGTCATTAAGAACCGAGTCTGATATCGTCATAACAAAACATCAGACTGAAAACAGTTGTCATTAAGAACTGAGTCTGATATCCTCATAACAAAACATCAGGCTGAAAGCAGTTGACCTTAAAAACTGAGTCTGATATCCTCATAACAAAACATCAGACTGAAAACAGTTGTCTTTACTGCCTGAGTCTGATATCCTCATAACAAAACATCAGACTGAAAACAGTTGTCATTAAGAACTGAGTCTGATATCCTCATAACAAAACATCAGACTGAAAACAGTTGTCATTAAGAACTGAGTCTGATATCCTCATAACAAAACATCAGGCTGAAAGCAGTTGACCTTAAAAACTGAGTCTGATATCCTCATAACAAAACATCAGACTGAAAACAGTTGTCTTTACTGCCTGAGTCTGATATCCTCATAACAAAACTTCAGACTGAAAACAGTTGTCCTTAAGAACTGAGTCTGATATCCTCATAACAAAACATCAGACTGAAAACAGTTGTCCTTACTGCCTGAGTCTGATATCCTCATAACAAAACATCAGGCTGAAAACAGTTGTCCTTAAGAACTGAGTCTGATATCCTCATAACAAAACATCAGGCTGAAAACAGTTGTCCTTAAGAACTGAGTTTGATATCCTCATAACAAAACATCAGGCTGAAAACAGTTGTCCTTAAGAACTGAGTCTGATATCCTCATAACAAAACATCAGGCTGAAAACAGTTGTCCTTAAGAACTGAGTTTGATATCCTCATAACAAAACATCAGGCTGAAAACAGTTGTCATAGCGGACTAATCTGCTATCCTCATAACAAAACATCAGGCTGAAAGCAGTTGTCATTAAGAACTGAGTCTGATATCCTCATAACAAAACATCAGACTGAAAACAGTTGTCATTAAGAACTGAGTCTGATATCCTCATATCAAAACATCAGGCTGAAAACAGTTGTCCTTAAGAACTGAGTCTGATATCCTCATAACAAAACATCAGGCTGAAAACAGTTGTCCTTAAGAACTGAGTCTGATATCCTCATAACAAAACATCAGGCTGAAAACAGTTGTCCTTAAGAACTGAGTTTGATATCCTCATAACAAAACATCAGGCTGAAAACAGTTGTCATAGCGGACTAATCTGCTATCCTCATAACAAAACATCAGGCTGAAAGCAGTTGTCATTAAGAACTGAGTCTGATATCCTCATAACAAAACATCAGACTGAAAACAGTTGTCCTTACTGCCTGAGTCTGATATCCTCATAACAAAACATCAGGCTGAAAACAGTTGTCCTTACTGCCTGAGTCTGATATCCTCATAACAAAACATCAGACTGAAAACAGTTGTCATTGAGAACTGAGTCTGATATCCTCATAACAAAACATCAGGCTGAAAACAGTCCTTAAGAAGTGAGTCTGATATCCTCATAACAAAACATCAGACTGAAAACAGTTGTCCTTAAGAACTGAGTCTGATATCCTCATAACAAAACATCAGGCTGAAAGCAGTTGTCCTTAAGAACTGAGTCTGATATCCTCATAACAAAACATCAGGCTGAAAGCAGTTGTCCTTAAGAAATGAGTCTGATATCCTCATAACAAAACATCAGGCTGAAAACAGTTGTCCTTAAGAACTGAGTCTGATATCCTCATAACAAAACATCAGGCTGAAAGCAGTTGTCCTTAAGAACTGAGTCTGATATCCTCATAACAAAACATCAGGCTGAAAGCAGTTGTCCTTAAGAAATGAGTCTGATATCCTCATAACAAAACATCAGGCTGAAAACAGTTGTCCTTAAGAAGTGAGTCTGATATCCTCATAACAAAACATCAGACTGAAAACAGTTGTCCTTAAGAACTGAGTCTGATATCCTCATAACAAAACATCAGGCTGAAAGCAGTTGTCCTTAAGAAATGAGTCTGATATCCTCATAACAAAACATCAGGCTGAAAACAGTTGTCCTTAAGAAGTGAGTCTGATATCCTCATAACAAAACATCAGACTGAAAACAGTTGTCCTTAAGAACTGAGTCTGATATCCTCATAAGAAAACATCAGGCTGAAAGCAGTTGTCCTTAAGAACTGAGTCTGATATCCTCATAACAAAACATCAGGCTGAAAACAGTTGTCCTTAAGAAGTGAGTCTGATATCCTCATAACAAAACATCAGACTGAAAACAGTTGTCCTTAAGAACTGAGTTTGATTTCCTCATAACAAAACATCAGGCTGAAAACAGTTGTCCTTAAGAAATGAGTCTGATATCCTCAGAACAAAACATCAGACTGAAAACAGTTGTCTTTACTGCCTGAGTCTGATATCCTCATAACAAAACATCAGGCTGAAAACAGTTGACCTTAAAAACTGAGTCTGATATCCTCATAACAAAACATCAGGCGGAAAACAGTTGTCATTAAGAACTGAGTCTGATATCCTCATAACAAATCATCAGACTGAAAGCAGTTGTCCTTAAGAAATGAGTCTGATATCCTCAGAACAAAACATCAGACTGAAAACAGTTGTCATTAAGAACTGAGTCTGATATCCTCAGAACAAAACATCAGACTGAAAACAGTTGTCTTTACTGCCTGAGTCTGATATCCTCATAACAAAACATCAGGCTGAAAACAGTTGACCTTAAAAACTGAGTCTGATATCCTCATAACAAATCATCAGACTGAAAGCAGTTGTCATTAAGAACTGAGTCTGATATCGTCATAACAAAACATCAGGCTGAAAGCAGTTGTCCTTAGACTGAGTCTGATATCCTCATAACAAAACATCAGGCTGAAAACAGTTGTCCTTAAGAACTGAGTCTGATATCCTCATAACAAAACATCAGGCTGAAAACAGTTGTCATTAAGAACTGAGTCTGATATCCTCATAACAAAACATCAGGCTGAAAGCAGTTGTCCTTAGACTGAGTCTGATATCCTCATAACAAAACATCAGGCTGAAAACAGTTGTCCTTAGACTGAGTCTGATATCCTCATAACAAAACATCAGGCTGAAAACAGTTGTCATTAAGAACTGAGTCTGATATCCTCAGAACAAATCATCAGACTGAAAACAGTTGTCTTTAAGAACTGAGTCTGATATCCTCAGAACAAAACATCAGACTGAAAACAGTTGTCCTTAGACTGAGTCTAATATCCTCATAACAAAACATCAGGCTGAAAACAGTTGTCATTAAGAACTGAGTCTGATATCCTCAGAACAAATCATCAGACTGAAAACAGTTGTCTTTAAGAACTGAGTCTGATATCCTCATAACAAAACATCAGGCTGAAAACAGTTGACCTTAGACTGAGTCTGATGTCGTCATAACAAAACATCAGGCTGAAAGCAGTTGACCTTAAAAACTGAGTCTGAAATCCTCAGAACAAAACATCAGACTGAAAACAGTATTCCTTACTGCCTGAGTCTGATATCCTCATAACAAAACATCAGGCTGAAAACAGTTGTCCTTAAGAACTGAGTCTGATATCCTCATAACAAAACATCAGACTGAAAACAGTTGTCCTTAAGAACTGAGTCTGATATCCTCATAACAAAACATCAGACTGAAAACAGTTGTCCTTAAGAACTGAGTCAGATATCCTCATAACAAAACATCAGGCTGAAAACAGTTGTCATTAAGAACTGAGTCTGATATCCTCATAACAAAACATCAGACTGAAAACAGTTGTCCTTAAGAACTGAGTCAGATATCCTCATAACAAAACATCAGGCTGAAAGCAGTTGTCATTAAGAACTGAGTCTGATATCCTCATAACAAATCATCAGACTGAAAGCAGTTGTCATTAAGAACTGAGTCTGATATCCTCATAACAAAATATCAGACTGAAAACAGTTGTCCTTACTGCCTGAGTCTGATATCCTCATAACAAAACATCAGGCTGAAAACAGTTGTCATTAAGAACTGAGTCTGATATCCTCAGAACAAAACATCAGACTGAAAACAGTTGTCATTAAGAACTGAGTCTGATATCCTCATAACAAAATATCAGACTGAAAACAGTTGTCCTTACTGCCTGAGTCTGATATCCTCATAACAAAACATCAGGCTGAAAACAGTTGTCATTAAGAACTGAGTCTGATATCCTCATAACAAAACATCAGGCTGAAAACAGTTGTCATTAAGAACTGAGTCTGATATCCTCATAACAAAACATCAGGCTGAAAACAGTTGTCATTAAGAACTGAGTCAGATATCCTCATAACAAAACATCAGACTGAAAACAGTTGTCCTTACTGCCTGAGTCTGATATCCTCATAACAAAACATCAGGCTGAAAACAGTTGTCATTAAGAACTGAGTCTGATATCCTCAGAACAAAACATCAGACTGAAAACAGTTGTCATTAAGAACTGAGTCTGATATCCTCATAACAAAACATCAGACTGAAAGCAGTTGTCCTTAAGAACTGTCTGATATCCTCATAACAAAACATCAGGCTGAAAGCAGTTGTCCTTAGACTGAGTATGAAATCTTCAGAACAAAACATCAGACTGAAAACAGTTGTCATTAAGAACTGAGTCAGATATCCTCATAACAAAACATCAGACTGAAAACAGTTGTCCTTACTGCCTGAGTCTGATATCCTCATAACAAAACATCAGGCTGAAAACAGTTGTCATTAAGAACTGAGTCTGATATCCTCAGAACAAAACATCAGGCTGAAAACAGTTGTCATTAAGAACTGAGTCTGATATCCTCATAACAAAACATCAGGCTGAAAACAGTTGTCCTTACTGCCTGAGTCTGATATCCTCATAACAAAACATCAGGCTGAAAACAGTTGTCATTAAGAACTGAGTCTGATATCCTCAGAACAAAACATCAGGCTGAAAACAGTTGTCATTAAGAACTGAGTCTAATATCCTCATAACAAAACATCAGACTGAAAGCAGTTGTCCTTAAGAACTGAGTCTGATATCCTCATAACAAAACATCAGACTGAAAACAGTTGTCCTTAGGAACTGAGTCTGATATCCTCATAACAAAACATCAGACTGAAAACAGTTGTCCTTACTGCCTGAGTCTGATATCCTCATAACAAAACATCAGGCTGAAAACAGTTGTCATTAAGAACTGAGTCTGATATCCTCAGAACAAAACATCAGGCTGAAAACAGTTGTCATTAAGAACTGAGTCTGATATCCTCATAACAAAACATCAGGCTGAAAACAGTTGTCCTTACTGCCTGAGTCTGATATCCTCATAACAAAACATCAGGCTGAAAACAGTTGTCATTAAGAACTGAGTCTGATATCCTCAGAACAAAACATCAGGCTGAAAACAGTTGTCATTAAGAACTGAGTCTAATATCCTCATAACAAAACATCAGACTGAAAGCAGTTGTCCTTAAGAACTGAGTCTGATATCCTCATAACAAAACATCAGACTGAAAACAGTTGTCCTTAAGAACTGTCTGATATCCTCATAACAAAACATCAGGCTGAAAACAGTTGTCCTTAAGAACTGAGTCTGATATCCTCATAACAAAACATCAGACTGAAAGCAGTTGTCATTAAGAACTGAGTCTGATATCCTCATAACAAAACATCAGACTGAAAACAGTTGTCCTTAAGAACTGAGTCTGATATCCTCATAACAAAACATCAGGCTGAAAACAGTTGTCATTAAGAACTGAGTCTGATATCCTCATAACAAAACATCAGGCTGAAAACAGTTGTCATTAAGAACTGAGTCAGATATCCTCATAACAAAACATCAGGCTGAAAACAGTTGTCATTAAGAACTGAGTCAGATATCCTCATAACAAAACATCAGACTGAAAACAGTTGTCCTTACTGCCTGAGTCTGATATCCTCATAACAAAACATCAGGCTGAAAACAGTTGTCATTAAGAACTGAGTCTGATATCCTCAGAACAAAACATCAGACTGAAAACAGTTGTCATTAAGAACTGAGTCTGATATCCTCATAACAAAACATCAGACTGAAAGCAGTTGTCCTTAAGAACTGTCTGATATCCTCATAACAAAACATCAGGCTGAAAGCAGTTGTCCTTAGACTGAGTATGAAATCTTCAGAACAAAACATCAGACTGAAAACAGTTGTCCTTACTGTCTGAGTCTGATATCCTCATAACAAAACATCAGGCTGAAAACAGTTGTCATTAAGAACTGAGTCTGATATCCTCAGAACAAAACATCAGACTGAAAACAGTTGTCATTAAGAACTGAGTCTGATATCCTCATAACAAAACATCAGGCTGAAAACAGTTGTCATTAAGAACTGAGTCTGATATCCTCATAACAAAACATCAGGCTGAAAACAGTTGTCATTAAGAACTGTCTGATATCCTCATAACAAAACATCAGACTGAAAACAGTTGTCATTAAGAACTGAGTCTGATATCCTCATAACAAAACATCAGACTGAAAGCAGTTGTCCTTAAGAACTGAGTCTAATATCCTCATAACAAAACATCAGGCTGAAAACAGTTGTCCTTAAGAACTGAGTCTGATATCCTCATAACAAAACATCAGACTGAAAGCAGTTGTCATTAAGAACTGAGTCTGATATCCTCATAACAAATCATCAGACTGAAAGCAGTTGTCCTTAAGAACTGAGTCTAATATCCTCATAACAAAACATCAGACTGAAAGCAGTTGTCCTTAAGAACTGAGTCTGATATCCTTATAACAAAACATCAGACTGAAAGCAGTTGTCATTAAGAACTGAGTCTGATATCCTCATAACAAAACATCAGACTGAAAGCAGTTGTCCTTAAGAACTGAGTCTGATATCCTCATAACAAAACATCAGACTGAAAACAGTTGTCCTTAAGAACTGAGTCTAATATCCTTATAACAAAACATCAGGCTGAAAACAGTTGTCCTTAGACTGAGTATGAAATCTTCAGAACAAAACATCAGACTGAAAACAGCTGTCCTTAAGAACTGAGTCTGATATCCTCGGAACAAAACATCAGACTGAAAACAGTTGTCATAGCGGACTAATCTGATATCCTGATTACAAAACATCAGGCTGAAAGCAGTTGTCTTAACGGACTAATCTGATATCCTCATAACAAAACATCAGGCTGAAAGCAGTCGTCTTAACGGATTAATCTGATAGCCTCATAACAAAACATCAGGCTGAAAGCAGTTGACCTTGAGTACTGAGTCTGATATCCTCATAACAAAACATCAGACTGAAAACAGTTGTCCTTACTGCCTGAGTCTGATATCCTCATAACAAAACATCAGACTGAAAGCAGTTGTCCTTACGAACTGAGTCTGATATCCTCATAACTGAAAGCAGTTGGAGGAAGATTTTATTGAGTGCTAAACGCGGGGACGCGTTTTCCGGGAGGAGAGGCAAATATAACCGAGTGAAATATAGACAAAATTTTACACATCAATCTTTTATTATTTTCAGTATTTTTGTACTATGTATTCTTTACAGGTTTTTAATCTTCTTTGAGGTTTAACATTCCATTTTGAACTTGTAATTAATGAGCCATTTTACCTTTTATCTTTCACTTGTGTAACTTTAATCCATTAGGCATTATTGTGTTAAAAGATATGACACCTTTTACCTGTAATTATCTGCCACTTATGCAACTTAATCCAATTAGACATTACAGTGTTAATTATAAAGAAAATATGTTAATCATGTCAAACCGTGTGTCAAATTGAATTGAGTTAATAGGTCATAATAGTTTTCATGTATAAATATGATGTTAAAATATGTTTCGTCAGTCAGAGTCGGAACTCTGTTACTGACATATCCACTATTGTAAAATTAGTCTGTACTGGATCATTAAATTATTTATCGAGTTTGAGAGTCAATTCTACACCGAAGTAAGTTCCTATGGAAAATTGGCATCCGACTAACTACAGTCATCTACATTTATTTTACGGCGTCGTCGCCTCATTCACCCGTCTCATCAACGAGACACACACTGACCAGCAAGAAGCCCTGGTCACAATATTTACATTTGACGTTTATACATGAGCATTGTTATTATTATGTTATTATTCAGTTTCCTACAAACAAGCAAAGGCTGAATCGTCAAATTTCTTGTTAACACTTTTCATGAAATTCCGTTATATATTTTCATGTCTGAATTCCTTTTCAAAACACATAAAAAGACTAATGCTGAACTATCCAAGGCAAAAGAGATATACTATTATGTCAGTAAGTGTATTTAGTTTAATGTCCATTGTATTAGTCCATAGCGTCAAGAAAATCACCAGATCCCCAGCGATTAAAATGGACCCCTAGATTTGAAGTAATAACAACACTGTCACGTGACCGTGATACACCAAGACTGGGGGAGTTCGTTATCCAAGCAGACGATCTATGTACCTCTAACAGACGCGCGATTTGAATGTCTCCATTTAGAAATGCATACATAAGAGCTGTTCTTCCGAAATTATCTTTGGCATTCACGTCTGCTTTGTTGCATAGTAACGACCTAATTAGATGTATGTGCATTCTCTTGAACTGTCCGTCCACTCTCTGGTCACAAGCTATCATTAATGGAGTAATTCCTGTCCGTAAAGAACAATTAACATTCATCCCTCCTTCTACTAATATTCTGGCCAGTTTGAAATTTTGATCAGAAATTGCTCTAAATAACTTGCTCTCCATTTGTCTTCTTGTGAATTCATCCATGAAGCCGTCATCCCTGACTAGTTCCCCAGTTCCTATCTTCGTATTACGTATTCCCATGAACAACACGCATCTTACATTTAAACCATAGCTTTTAGAATCCAAACTTCATTGTAAAGTTTGTAAATCATTTTCGATGATATTTATTGATTTGACAATTAACACCAAGACAGCATCGAATAAACGACACTAAGTTTATAACGCCCACAGACAACAACTCAAGGATATTGACACCGCTGATATGACGACATTATGATCGGAGTGGAAATAAGAAGTACGACCGAATGTTTATAGAATTAAATGGCAATGAATGAAGCACAATTTAAATGATTTTTTTTAGTTTTTGATTTTCTTTACTTCAGATTTCTATATTGATCAGATGAATAACAAATATTTTGAAAGCAGGAATAGGAAAATAAGAGCCATCAGTTGATTCTGGACATAATTAACACGTCCTGTTACATAAACACATGTATTTCACTCGTCACCTTTCAAAAGTGTTAACACCGCTTTGTTATACTCTCATAGATGTTACTAAAAATAAATAAATAAATAAATAAATAAATAAATAAATAAATAAATAAATAAATAAATAAATAAATAAATAAATAAATAAATAAATAAATTTGTTTCATGTTTAAGTTCTCCACGGGTGTACAATGAATACGTATGTAACACGATGTTTAGTAATAAAATGATAATTACTGTCAATCCGTGTTTATTTATATGTCAACTGACCAGGGCAAATCACCGATTTATTAACATCTTGAAGGAAGAATATTTGAGTTTTCCCTTATATGTCGCTGTCGGCGGAATTGATCGAGGTTGACCATATTAGTGGAATATGAAGTTACTTAACATGGGGAATATGAATTTAGTTTTTATTTCGGATATTTATACAATATATTAACACAAAGATGACTGCAAATATAATTCCATATTTATCAATTCTTTCTAATATACGGTGTAGTCTAATACCACACCAAACATTACGGAATTACTATTTCCAGCCGTACAACGACGGACATTTAAAAGGGTATACACTTCAGTGTTGTCCGACAGGAACGCTATTCTATTTACGTTACTGCAGATGCTTGTCATATTGGAAAGGTATGTAAATTGTTACTATTTACGTTACTGCAGGTGCTTAAATTGTCATATTGGAAAGGTATGTAAAATTGTTATTATTTACGTTACTGCAGGTGCTTGTCATATTGGAAAGGTATGTACAATTGTTACTATTTACGTTACTGTAGGTGCTTGTCATATTGGAAAGGTATGTACAGTTGTTATTATTTACGTTACTGCAGGTGCTTGTCATATTGGAAAGGTATGTACAATTGTTACTATTTACGTTACTGCAGGTGCTTGTCATATTGGAAAGGTATGTACAATTGTTATTATTTACGTTACTGCAGGTGCTTGTCATATTGGAAAGGTATGTACAATTGTTACTATTTACGTTACTGTTGGTGCTTGTCATATTGGAAAGGTATGTACAATTGTTACTATTTACGTTACTCTAGGTGCTTGTCATATTGGAAAGGTATGTACAATTGTTACTATCTACGTTACTGCAGGTGCTTGTCATATTGGAAAGGTATTACAATTGTTACTATTTACGTTTCTGTAGGTGCTTTTCATATTGGAAAGGTATGTACAATTGTTACATTTTACGTTACTGCGCTACTGCAGGTGCTTGTCATATTGGAAAGGTATGTACAATTGTTACTATTTACGTTACTGCAGGTGCTTGTCGTATTGGGAAGGTATGTACAATTGTTACTATTTACGTTGCTGCAGGTGCTTGTCATATCGGAAAGGTATGTACAATTGTTACTATTTACGTTACAGCAGGTTCTTGTCATATTGGGAAGGTATTACAATTGTTACTATTTACGTTACTGCAGGTGCTTGTCATATTGGGAAGGTATGTACAATTCTTACTTTTGAGATCAATGTCAGATGATTATAGCTTTATTTTCAAATTTATACTCTTTTCTATCTGATATTTTTGTTGTTTTTCATTCGATTTTGCTGTTCTTGTTTTGTGTATATACATCGTTGTACGGTAGGCTCATGAAGTTGCTATTCGTGGTCACAATGACTATTGCTATATAATATCCGGGTAATATTTAGAAACAATATCAGTATGTACATCAGAGTAATAGTTAAATACAATATCAGTACGTACAGCAGGGTAATATTTAAATACAATATCATTAGTACATCAGGGTAATATTTAAATACAATATCAGTACGTACAGCAGGGTAATATTTAAATACAATATCATTATGTACATCAGAGTAATAGTTAAATACAATATCAGTACGTACAGCAGGGTAATATTTAAATACAATATCATTATGTACATCAGGGTAATATTTAAATACAATATCAGTATGTACATCAGAGTAATAGTTAAATACAATATCAGTACGTACAGCAGTGTAATATTTAAATACAATATCAGTATGTACAGCAGGGTAATATTTAAATACAATATCAGTATGTACATCAGAGTAATAGTTAAATACAATATCAGTACGTACAGCAGGGTAATATTTAAATACAATATCAGCATGTACATCCGGGTTATATTTAAATACAATATCAATATGTACATCAGGGTAATATTTAAATACAATAACAGTATGTACATCGGGGTAATATTTAAATGCAATATCAGTACGTACATCGGGGTATTATTTAAATACAATATCATTATGTACATCGGGGTTATATTTACATGCAATATCATTATGTACATCAGAGTAATAGTTAAATACAATATCAGTACGTACAGCAGGGTAATATTTAAATACAATATCATTATGTACATCAGGGTAATATTTAAATACAATATCAGTACGTACAGCAGTGTAATAGTTAAATACAATATCAGTATGTACATCGGGGTAATATTTAAATACAATATCAGTATGTACATCGGGGTATTATTTAAATACAATATCATTATGTATATCAGGGTAATATTTAAATACAATAACAGTATGTACATCGGAGTAATATTTAAATTCAATATCAATACGAACATCAGGGTAATATTTAAATACAATATCAATACGTACATCGGAGTAATATTTAAATACAATATCAGTACGTACAGCAGGGTAATATTTAAATACAATATCATTATGTACATCAGAGTAATAGTTAAATACAATATCAGTACGTACAGCAGGGTAATATTTCAATACAATATCAATACGTACATCGGAGTAATATTTAAATACAATATCAGTACGTACAACAGTGTAATAATTAAATACAATATCAGTATGTACATCAGGGTAATATTTAAATACAATAACAGTATGTACATCAGGGTAATATTTAAATACAATATCAATATGTACATCGGAGTAATATTTAAATACAATATCAGTACGTACAGCTGGGTAATATTTAAATACAATATCAGTACGTACAGCAGAGTAATATTTAAATACAATATCAACACGTACATCGGAGTAATATTTAAATACAATATCAGTACGTACAGCAGGGTAATATTTAAATACAATATCATTATGTACATCAGGGTAATATTAAAATACAATATCAGTATGTACATCAGGGTAATATTTAAATACAATATCAGTTCGAACAGCAGGGTAATATTTAAATACAATATCAGTATGTACATTCTAATGTGATGTTTCTTGAAATGGTAAGTCATTTGCCATTCTTTATTATTTTCTTTTCATCCATGTTGAAAAAATTTTAATTGAACAAAATTTGTCAGGACGTATCATTATGATGTTAATCCTGATTGGAGGGGCCATTTCAAATCTTGCTTAGGATGTCAAAGTGACATTAATACAATTTGAGGCCCTGTCGCATAATGTCATATGACACATGAAACTTTATCCACCAAGTAAGAATTCAAGTACATTGCCCCAAGTTGGAAAGGGGGGGGGGTCGAAGTTTTCCAAATGTAAAATAAATATAAGTAACATTTAAGCATTAAAATAGAGTGGATTTAAAAATATACAAACTGTTAATAAAGTGAATATATTGGTCACTATAGTTGTAATTAAACTATTGGAAATAAGGTATGGCGGCGAGCAAATATGATTGTATAAAATTCGAATAAATAAGAAACTTAGTGAATTTGTAAAATTAAATTGATACTTTTTCTGACTAATCATTAAACACTGTTTTACCAATTAGAAATCCTAGATTGCTTCTACTTTGGGAGAATACTGGAAGACAGATTTGATAAAAACCATGCAGAAACTACAAACAAATTAGTTCTGTTCAAAAACTATTTGACAGATTGGGTTGACGATTTTTCTTATTTATTAAAAAGATGACATTGATTTCCGAAATTAGCAAATTTTGTTGCATTTGGAAATACATGATCGTCTTGTATACGGAACGCAATTACTATAGAACCTTATACATAGTACTTTATAAGGAACATACAAGATGCGTATTAAAGGACCTTATAAACGTTGGTACATGTATTTAAAAAAACATTCAATCGATTGTATCAATGCTAATGACGACAGTAAAATTATGTTTATTAATAATTATAGCGATCCCATACTCACATACTCATAGACGATCACTCTGCGAAAATGTCCCCTGAAAAAATGTCACCGTCGACCCCTGTTAAACTGTCACAGACGATCCTCCAGTAAAACTGTAACAGACGATCCTCTGCAAAATTGTCACCGCCATGATAGCCTCCCCTAGCCGCCTCATTAGGACACTGGGCAGCTCTGTATGTCCCCCCTCCACGGTGTGTAAAATGAAACAAAACTTGAGAATGAAATATCAACAGTGTGAATTCTCAAACAATGGATTCTTCTGTGAATGTTTATCTTGTTAATTGTAAAGTGTTAAAACACTTTAACAAGTTTATGGTTCGACTGAGTAAAGTGTCAAAACACTATAACAAGTTTATGGTTCGACTGAGTAAAGTGTTAAAACACTATAACAAGTTTATGGTTCGACTGAGTAAAGTGTTAAAACACTATAACAAGTTTATGGTTCGACTGAGTAAAGTGTTAAAACACTATAGCAAGTTTATGGTTCGACTGAGTAAAGTGTTAAAACACTATAACAAGTTTATGGTTCGACTGAGTAAAGTGTTAAAACACTATAACAAGTTTATGGTTCGACTGAGTAAAGTGTTAAAACACTATAACAAGTTTATGGTTCGACTGAGTAAAGTGTTAAAACACTATAACAAGTTTATGGTTCGACTGAGTAAAGTGTTAAAACACTATAACTAGTTTATGGTTCGACTGAGTAAAGCATTGTTAGAAAGTTCTTTTTAAAAAAGAACAACCTTGCATAGCTTTAAAAAATGTCGATATATTATCAACATTTTACAATGTCCTAAACTAAAGGCAGATATGATAGCGTGGAAACAACCGTTAGAAAACTAACGTTCTGTGTCAGCGCTTTTTATTATTACGGTAATTAGCACCTACATTGTCCTTAGGATAAAAGACATAAAACAAGACAGGACAATTCATTATATTTCAA
The DNA here is from genome assembly GCA_944474755.1 of Limnoperna fortunei. Taxonomy (NCBI): domain Eukaryota; kingdom Metazoa; phylum Mollusca; class Bivalvia; order Mytilida; family Modiolidae; genus Limnoperna; species Limnoperna fortunei. Next base: position 1,840,444 of record OX104120.1, read on the forward strand.
CAAGGTGAAATAAAATATAATTTACAGACGTGTTTTGTTTTATATCTTATCATATGGTACAACTTGTAATAATGGCGTATTAGTCCAAAGGTCGGTGATGGATAATACTATGATTCAATTTTAAAACATATCCATTTTATATTGTGTGCTATTAAAATAATTATTTTAATTTGTTTCCAGAATTAGAAATGAAATCCAAATGGGCTTCTGTTCGACCCAGGTCAAAGGTCACAAATAGCAACACACTTCTGTCCAAGGTGAATTATATCAACAGAGCACCATCACAAATGACAGAACCAATTTACCTAAGACATATGACAGAACCGAATTACCGAAGACAGATGAAATACACTACCCCCTTTTTGATTCCAGACACTTATAAGAAGTTAGTAAAAAACCATCAGAAATACCAGAAATCATTCGGAAATCAAAACCGAAATCCTTTCTTTGCACTGGCAAGTATTGACCCTGTTTTCAATTTAGACAAGCATCAAATAAACTTTGTCCACAATAACATTGATGATAAATTAGTTGGAACCAGGAAACCGAATTATTTACGAGCTGTACAAAGATCTTTACAAAGCGTCATTGATTCCGATGCTAATTATCGAAAGAACTATCCAATTCAAAAAGAAGTTTTATCACAAAATGGTTTAAATACTAACAGTCATTTGGAATATTCAAACCCCATTAAACATATTGAAGATATAGAGGACCTTCCTTACAATATTGCAACACAAAATATGGACTCGATATTAAAAACTAACTTCATTCACGAAAAAGGAAAAGTTCTGACAGATATGTTCAAAATGAATTTGGATACAACCGTCCATGGGAATAACAGTTTCCATAAAAGGATTATGACAGGTTCAGAGTCAATGGTCAGTGCAGGCAGTAACAGTTTGTTTGCGAACAATAATGTTATTGAGTCAGTGGCAACATCAGACTCGGTGTTAAATGGAGGAAGTGACGGGGCACTAGTTGACAAGGAACTCAATACTCAAAACACGATTGTTGATGGTCAAAATGTTGGAGATAGACACACCATTATAAATGGAGACAGTAAAGCTATTATAGAAAGCAGCCACATTCAAAATGAAGGTACTCGTAACAAAGGCGACGGAGCTAAAATTCAGCAAACAGACATAAGTATTGACAAAAACATATTTGATTCGAATACACAAATCGATAGTTTGAAAAGTGGTTTTCAAAACAATGATATAGCAATACCTCTAGGTGTCAAAGATCTGCAACAGCTTAGTAACATTACTTCAGATTCCAATGATTGGACTTTGGCCAAAGGAATATTACAAACAATTCAAGATTTTGTAGATAAGACGAATAGACATGCTGGAATAGTTCATTTACAGAGTAGCAGTAGATTGAGCAATGATCTGTTAAAGGGACAGAAAACAATGAATAATATTGGAATATTGGATATCGCTAATAACATTAAAAATGGCGTTTTATCTACTTATGACGTCACAGGATTAAAAATCCACGATAACGGCTTACACAATCAGCTAAACGGGTTTGAACCTGTTGGAATAACAGGTGGTTCAGATCTTATTGACGTTAGCCAATTAATTAATTTAGACAATGAAAAACTTCTACATCAAGGATTATCAAAGATAATTCCATTTAGCAATACAGCTTTGATAAATCTAATCACAAGTGGATTTATGCCTGTTGCTATCGGTATTGGTACAGATCACGGTGCAGAAAGGTCTAATCCTTCTGTCATCAAAGATGGAAATATTCTTACAAAATTATCAGAATTTGTCATAACTGATACTATAAAGAATAGTGGTGCCGAAATGAAGTTTGTTCCAGAAAAGAATAACAGTGGACTGGACTACAAGGCAGGCAATAAGACTGTTACAACGGTGCATGTTCCAGAGAAGAATAACAGTGGACTGGATAACAAGGCAGACAATAAGACTGTTCCAGTGGTGCATGTTCCAGAGAAGAATAACAGTGGACTGGATTACACCAATTTGATTATTGCAGACAATGAGACTGTTCCAGTGGTGTCTTTAATAAAAAACACATTACCTGATATTATACCAATGCAGACGACACTACCAGTTTCCGTACTAAATCAACACCCGGATGTAGACAAAACAACGAACCCCAATAGTATAAATTTTATAGAAATATTACCAACAGGTATGTTTGACTCAAAACAAAATGTTACGTACATGAAGGCTCAAAACGTCAAATGAGTATAACACAATCTGATAAATCGTTCCCCCCAAAATAACCCCACGCCACTCATTTTTATTTGTAGGACACAACCAGAAATAACATCACAACACCTCTTGTGTTTTATAAAAGAACCATCCGAAATAACTTCTCAATATTCTATAAAGATTGTAATTGTTGCACATTAAATTACCACACTCTAGTAAAGGCTACATTCTAATAACTTCACATAATGCTCGAATATTCCAATAGGCTCTGCCTTTATTACGCTCATATCATATTCTTATGCTGAAAAGCTCTCATTTTCTGAACTCACAGAACCCTCTTATATTCTAACATCTCCGTGTATGCGTGCACACCCTTTTGGTTCTCGCAAGCTCTATTAGTTAAATGCTAAACATATGAAGACGTGTGATGTAAAATGCTTTAGTAGTATTTGGTATATTGTTATTTCAGATATTTGTCAAGGGTGTAAAATGGATGGCGGAATTGGATATACTAACCATCCAACGCTTTGTGACCGATTTGTTATATGTTATCCAACAGAAGGTGGAAGTTTACAACCTAGGACACAGCTGTGTTCGTATGGTCTTTTCTGGAGTCAATCAGCACTTACATGCAAATTAACCAAAGATGTGTATTGCCCCCATGGTGAGTAACCAAAAATGTGTATTGTTCCCATGGTAAGTAAGAAATGTATTGTCACCATGGTGAGTAACAAAGATGTGTATTGTCCCCATGGTGGGTAACAAAGATGTGTATTGTTCCCATGGTGAGTAAGAAATGTATTGTCACCATGGTGAGTAACAAGATGTGTATTGTTCCCATGGTGAGTAAGAAATGTATTGTCCCATGGTAAGTAACAAAGATGTGTATTGTCCCCATGGTGAGTAACCAAAGATGTGTATTGTTCCCATGGTGAGTAACAAAGATGTGTATTGTCCCCATGGCGAGTAACCAAAGATGTGTATTGTTCCCATGGTGAGTAAGAAATGTATTGTCACCATGGTGAGTAACAAGATGTGTATTGTCCCCATGGTGAGTAACAAAAATGTGTATTGTTCCCATGGTGAGTAAGAAATGTATTGTCACCATGGTGAGTAACAAGATGTGTATTGTCCCCATGGTGAGTAACAAAGATGTGTATTGTCCCCATGGTGAGTAACCAAAGATGTGTATTGTCCACATGGTGAGTAAGAAATGTATTGTCCCCATGGTGAGTAACCAAAGATGTGTATTGTTCCCATGGTGAGTAAGAAATGTATTGTCCCCATGGTGAGTAACCAAAGATGTGTATTATCCCCATGGTGAGTAACCAATTGATGTGTATTGTCCCCTTGATGAGTAAGATGTGTATTGTCCCTATGGTGAGTAAACAAGATGTGTATTGTTCCCATGGCGAGTAAGATGTGTATTGACCCCATGCTAAGTGAGATGTGTATTGTCCCCATGGTGAGTGAGATGTGTATTGTCCCCATGGTGAGTGAGATGTGTATTGTCCCTATGGTGAGTAACATTTTCTTATATTTACACAATAAAATGTGTTGAAAAATGCACTTCATGTGATTGCATCATAATACAGGAATTAACAAAATATGTGAAACAACACTGCTAAAATTCCTGACCATGAAATATCTGCATTTCGAAAACTAAATGACATAATGATAGAAAAAACTCTTAAAATAATGGTTAATATATAAGCGAAGAAATACCACATCAAAGTTAAAAATCACTAATACGAAGCCATGGGACAAACAATAACAAACATTAAAAACAACACACAAATAAAAGACACGAACAAGAAAATGAGAAAACGATTTCCCAACGATAAAATGGTAAACCAACTGAAATAACAGAAGGAATAAGTTTTACGTGTTATAGTTGTCCTATTAAAAAGTACTTTTAAAATGTTATGTTATATATACCATTCTGTATTTCAGAGGTTTGTAAATCACAGAAAGATAAATATCAGTATGCAAGTAAACGGACCTGTAGATCGTACTGGGAGTGTCAAGGGGGCGTGTCAGTTCCACGATGTTGTCCATTGGGACATTCATACCTGGACGGGCGTGGTTGTGTGAAAGATCCAACATGTTTAATTCCGGACGTTGCCTGCTCTTCAGATACTAACAATTATACCATTGAATGGGGAGGTAACTGTAGTAGATTTTACCATTGAATGGGGAGGTAACTGTAGAAGATTTTACCATTGAATGGGGAGGTAACTGTAGTAGACCATTGAATGGGGAGGTAACTCTAGTAGATTTTACCATTGAATGGGGAGGTAACTGTAGAGGTCATTATCCTTTTGAATGGCCAGAGCAAAAGTAACCAAACGGGCGAGACATCAAAATTTATTATTAAAAAAATCTTTCTTTTACTTAAAATTTCATATTTGGGGCATTACACATATAATGCTAAATTACATAAAACTGGAGACAAAAGTATACGTGACCACGGATTTTTTTCGGGAATTTTACTTTAAAGTTTAAGAATGGTTTTTCTACTTTCATTTCAATGTTGTGGTCACATTGTACCACATTACACACTTTAGGAAGTGCTTCCACTGTAAAGACATTGACTGGAAAAAAATATATTCTTGTTCTACAGTAATGCCATACCTTTCAAAATATCCAACTCTTAAGTAATAGCAGTTATAAGCAAAAGCAGAAACAAAAGAGAAAATTGGGACTATTTTTTCATCCTGCCATCTTTTGACTTGCAATGGAAATTCATTACATGAATAGGATAATGACCCCTGTAGTAGACCATTGAATGGGGAGGTAACTGTAGTAGACCATTGAATGGGGAGGTAACTCTAGTAGATTTTACCATTGAATGGGGAGGTAACTGTAGTAGATTTTACCATTGAATGGGGAGGTAACTGTAGTATACCATTGAATGGGGAGGTAACTGTAGTAGATTTTACACAAAGAAATCATATTTTGATGTTCCAATAAAATATACTGATTGTGCTTATAATATTACGACAGTATATACCAACCTTGGCCTACTTACTCTTAGTATTGCCTAGTATATACCAACCTTGGCCTACTTACTCTTAGTATTGCCTAGTATATACCAACCTTGGCCTACTTACTCTTAGTATTGCCTAGTATATACCAACCTTGGCCTACTTACTCTTAGTATTGCCTAGTATATACCAACCTTGGCCTACTTACTCTTAGTATTGCCTAGTATATACCAACCTTGGCCTACTTACTCTTAGTATTGCCTAGTAAGACATTACTTTTGGTTATGAAAACGAATACGAATACGAATTTTGTTAGCTAATTAAGGGCCCACAAGGGGCATTCACAAATACAAACACATATGATCAGTATAAATAATTATAAGAAAAGATAAATGACATAATATGTAGTTATGACAGACAATTAAAACAAGTATATATAGATCTATGTAGTTCTAAGTAAGTTCTATGTAAATACGATAAGTAAAAATGCTAAAATTATGTCACATTACAATTTAAAGGAGGAAAGTCATTAAGAATTCTTATTTCTTCATTATTGAAGCACCAGTAAAATTTATGAAATTTTTGAACACTTTTAAAAAGTTTATTTTTGAGATCAGAAAACACAGGGCAGGTTGTAATGAAACGGAGTTCATTTTCAATTTCATTTAAATTACATTTTTGACAAATTCGTTCTTAATTTTTTGTTAAGGGTTTGGTATATCTACCTGTCTCCATGAATAATTTATAGTTGCTGATTCCGAATCTTGCTATGCATTTTCTTAACTCAGGTTCTTCTATAAGGTTTAGGTATTTTTCAGTTCTAAAATTGGTTTAATTTAAAGATATGTTCTAAGTTTACCATCTTCACTTATAAGATTGTCTCGAGTTTTATGCCAGTTATCAATATAAAAATGTTTCAACTGGTTTTTAAGTAAATGTTTTAAAATAATGTTTATTTAAATGACTTTGACCACTCTCAAAATCAATATTTAGTAAATGTGAAAGAGATGAGTACCAGGTGTCTGCACCAATATGATCTCAATCCTTCGAATCAGAGTAGGCATCCTTTAACAGATCAGATGGAGAAGTTACAATACGGTGCCAGTAACTTATTACTGCCTTAAAATGTGTGAATGTCATAGGAATTCTGCCAAATTCAGACATAACAGCAAAATTTGAAGATTTTTTGTTAACAAATGAAAGATATTTTAGAAAGTGCAGTTCTAACTTGATAGAAGGGAAGACACCTGGCAATCTTTGAAATTACATAGACTATCTGACTTCATACTTTTTGGACCCCATAATTCAGATCCATAATCTAAAATTGACCCAATGGTATGCTTATGAACTGTAACGTGTCTTGCCTTATTTTATATCACCGACAAAAGGTATCATGTTGTCAGTTCGTAACCTGATTATACTCAAAGAGTCAACGCTGATACAAGTTATATACCTTAAAATTTATACTACAAACTATATAATAAACAATTCTTTTATATTTAAACCATTTATATGCACACACACACCCACACCCAGTATCTCTATTATACCTATTAGCTGTCTGCTTATAAACTATTTTCATATACTTACACAACACCAATATCCACTAAATCAGACTCGAACGACCTAAATGATACTACTAAAGATATATCTAAAACCTCAGATTCCTATAACCTATGTTTGTTTGTTTGATGGTGTTTAACGCCACTTTCAGCAATTTTTCAGCTATATCATGACCTCCAGTTTTTATTGGGGGAGGAAGCCGGAGTACCCGTTGAAAACCCCCGACCTTCGGTAGGAAATCTGGCAATCTTTGTCAAATAAAGATTGGATTCGAGTACACCCTGCCCGCAGTGAGAATCGAACCCGCAATCCCAGTGTTGACAGACCACGTGATCAATAGTAGACGAAGTACGTTAACCACTCGGCCACCGAGACCACCCCTATAACCTATGTCCCATATGACCTTCCTTTATCTAATAAATATATCACCGGGATATGTGTCTCATATGGCGATGCTTCTAGATTACGACAAATAAGCGTAATGCTTTTATGCTGCCTATGGTATAGAAACCGAATGCTTAGGCTTAAATTAAAATATTGTTTGTTTGCCTTTTTCCGACCGACCGTCAATAATCGGCCCGAGTGACAAAATTTTATTGCCCTTAAATATAAAACTTTTTTTTATTATATATCGATCTTTTCCCGGAACGTCGGAGCCGTTTCCGTTAGCGATTTTTAAGTTTCTAAATAAATCGGTATCAATTAAATGCTTGCTGTTTTTTAGCTCACCTGACCCGAAGGGTCATGTGAGCTATTGCCATCACTTGGCGTCCGTCGTCGTCCGTCGTCGTCGTCGTCGTCGTTAACTTTTCTTCAAAAATTTTCTCCTCCAAAACCACTGAAGGGATTGCTTTGAAACTTTGCATACGTCATCAGTAAAATGCCCTCTACCAAGTTTGCCCAAATCATGGCCTCAGACCAACCAACATGGCCGCCATGGCTAAAAATAGAACAGAGGGGTCAAAATACAGTTTTTTGCTTATAGTTCAAAAAGTATAACAGATACAGGGAAACCGAAGAGACTTTCCTTCTTCAGCATCTAAAGCTCTACAAAACACTCCATTGGGTCAAAGTTGTATGATGGCTCCTTGTAGGAGTTATTGCCCTTTAATTGTCAAAATTGATGATTTTTGCCATTTTAGCCTCCAAATCTTGAAAATTATTAGAACTAGAGAAAAAGTTAGCATTGCTTAATTGTTCTGCTCTATGAGGGCTACAAAAATGACTTAAGGGTCAAGATTGTCTGATTAACCGTTTAAGAGTTATTCCCCTTGAACTGTTTTTTTTAATCGGTTTTCATTGATTTTTAAAAATCTTCTCCTCTGAAACAACTGAAAGTACTGCTTTGAAACTTTGTACACATCATCCGTCAAGTGTCCTCAACCAAGTTTCGAGTTTTCGACTGATAGTTATAAAAGTATAACAGGTACAGAAAATTTGAAGTGAACCTCCCTTCTCCCTATAACCATCAAAAGATCCTCCTTATAGGAGTTATTTCACTTAAAAGGTCAAAATTAATGATTTTTGCAGAAGTGTTGGGCAATTCCTTATAGCAAAGAAAAGCTGGATAAAAAAGGGTTGTTTGGTTTCAGGTTCAGGTGAGCGATACAGGCTCCTGGGAGCCTCTAGTTATTTAATATGCGTCATTTCTGTCAAACGTTTTGGGGACAATTCCGAAATGGCGCACGTGGTTCAATTTTGTTGACATGTTGCGATAGAGTTTTTTATCTCCTCGTGTAAAATTGAACGAAGGGAACAAAGTTAAACCTTTAGTTTTCAATTTAAGTCTACATGCAACTGGGCAGATGTTTTCGCCGATGTTCTGGACGCAGACGACTACGAATCGAAGAAAACAGATGTTGGTACCGTCTCTGTATTTAATAAAGCATGCACTGAAACTTTCGAACCCGACTTCCATGAGCATATATCCGAGTCCAAAACTTTGACAAGACCTTAAAGAATGTGACATTAACAATAACTCGAGACGATGTTGATTCTGGTGAAACGTCAATACCCTTGCGGAGAAAATTAGCTACAATAATGTAGCTCCTTTTTTTGACGGAGCTACAAAGCGGTCCCATTACTCACAGTGGAGCAAGCCGTGAGTGATTCACACCCGGGGGTTTAATGCATATAATAAGCTATTAAACTGTTTCACTAAATTGATAGATACTTTTTAATGTCTTTGAAGTTTAACTGATATTTCTACAACACCTAATTCGTTAGTTTTACACTTTATCCGTAATAATGGCATTGTTGTCAAAATTTGAAAATTTCAAATTTCAAATTTCAACAACCATTAAGAACAACTGTCTTTTGAGGCTTGGGTATACGAGTTGCGAATAGATTATGCTTTTTCAACAATTAATTTCAAAGAAAGGAATAAAATTATTAATTTTAATTGTCCTTTAATAACGAGGGCTTATTTTTCTTGTGTACTTAATAATTTCAAGCGTTTACTAAAAAAATCCAAAGCCACACAATTGTAAAAACTGGTCAGGAGATCACCATCACCCAGGAAGGGCATCCTCGATCTGCCACTGGTCTTGCTTTTCTTTAAAATGTTTCTGACAAATACATTTGGTCATGCTTCAATGATTTCCTATATATTCAACCAAATATATTTCACCAACTGTATTATCTTTCACTGTTTCATTGCTAGTTCAACCTACACCAATATTGATAAAATAAAATATTTTCCCTACCTACCTACCCACCCCTTCCAAGGTACAGTCGGAAAAAGGCAAACAAACAATATTTTAAGGCTGGCCTTATCCCACATCCCCTATGACATAGAACCAAGCTCGTATTGAACCACGTTATTTGGAGACTTACTGGTCTTAGACTCCGAGACAATTCTACAACATCAGACGCTGTAAGCTAGGGTTCGTGAAGTGAACGATACCTATATCGCTTTAAACCCTCATGCTTAACTTATAGGTTTCGTTCTTTGTTTCTACTTACTTCGACAGTCGTTCTGCCTCGCTCTATCTTCACATTCAGAATGACAAAGATTGAGACTGACTTGGGGGATTTTTTACGTCCTACACCGACAACTTAATGCCCTTGGTCGGACGGTGTATCTGCCCTGGTATTTATACTATGGATTATTCCAATTCCATTGGACGATTCTAACCTTGCCCACATCCTAGCAACGGGGGTTAGTAAAAATTAGTAAACTGCGTCACTATTACCTCCTTACCTAATATGCATTCTACTCATAAAACAGGTACACATAATGAATAAATCATCACAGTATTTGAATTGATTTTCAGGGGTATGTGACAAAAGACCCATATTAGGTAAAAACATGTTATATGAGAGAAAAAGCGATGGCAAGTGGATAGAACATGCATGTCCAAATGGATGGATCTACAAAGTAGAATTGTGCGAGTGTACAAAGATGATTGAATCTCCCCCTTATTATAGTTTTGAAGGCCACAGTAAGTATTGTATAGACATTTATTTTGTTCTTATTTATGACTTTTAGAAAATTATTATTTTTGCTTACTGTATTGGTTAATGTAAAGAATTTTAAAGATAATGAGCTATATAGATCAACGTGACGACTTCTCAATTGCAAACACAATCGGTACATCTCTCGGCCATTTCCATCAAGGGCCAGAAAAGTACATTCCGACTATAGGCGGAAATAACCGAGGTGATCCGATTGTTGTAAACCAACCATTTCACCTGTACCTGCACTATGATCTGGTTGTTGACGATGAATTATGACAGTTAGGCGCTTTCCGTACAAAGATACTGTTATCATTTGAACTAAAAATTAGCTGAGCAAAGTTACTTATATTATATTCTCTAATTTTTACGTAATATTTCAACCGCTTGACCCGTGTGGAAAAAATATTTCTCATCACTAGTGAATTTGTTGTTCTCAGCAGTTGATTGGTTAAAAATAATAACGTCACAATAAGAACTCATGACGTCATAAACAAAACACCTTACATTTACCGCGTATTCAAGTCATGAACGTAAAATTGGGGTTGGGAAAATTTTTAGTTCGTTTCGCGAATTTACTACTTTTTTAAAATTAGAGAAACAGAATCTTACATTAGTACTCTTGGATTATCGGATTTCTACAATCTCGATAGTTAAATTATGGAATTTTAAGTCCTCGCCAAGGCTCGGACTTAAAATTCCATAATTTAACTAGCTCGATTGGAGAAATCCGATAATCCACTCGTACCAATGTAAGATCCTATATATCTCCTCTGATCTTGAGTAGCATAACAAGTTTGTATTTCTCTATTTCTTGTCGTTGGGTTTGTTATCGATTTACTGTTTACTAACGTTTGTATTGCGTTAGTTGTTGTAAATGCAGAACGTAAGAAAGTATTTATTAAGTTTGCATATAATTTCAGAATGTGTTCCCGAGATTTATCTCCCCTTTTCTGATGACTTCTCAGATCATTCTGGAAACAATGTCTATGTGCAGATAGAAAACGTCAGTTTAACATCTGGAGCCGCCTGTTTCCATGGTAAAAGTGTCCTATCTATCCCGGCTTTTGCTAACATGGACTATGGTGCAAACTTTTATATCCATATACGTTACAAACAAATGGATTCAAGTACAAGTATTCAGTCACTGGTCTTCAATGGCGACTGTGATAGAATGCCAACTTTGATGTTGGGTACAACACCATCGGGAAATTATTTTTCATTTCTTTCTAACATAAATGAAGAGAAAAAGATGTGGGTTCTGACTAAGGTAAGAATTAAACTGGAAAACTAGTAACATGGTACTAAGGTTACTGGGTAATTTGGGTTCTGACTAAGGTAACCATTATAAGGGACGCCTAGTGATGCGGTACTAAGGTTGCTGGGTAATTTGGGTTCTGACTAAGGTAACCATTATAAGGGACGCCTAGTGATGCGGTACTAAGGTTGCTGGGTAATTTGGGTTCTGACTAAGGTAACCATTATAAGGGACGCCTAGTGATGTGGTACTAAGGTTGCTGGGTAATTTGGGTTCTGACTAAGGTAACTATTATAAGGGACGCCTAGTGATGCGGTACTAAGGTTGCTGGGTAATTTGGGTTCTGACTAAGGTAACCATTATAAGGGACGCCTAGTGATGCGGTACTAAGGTTGCTGGGTAATTTGGGTTCTGACTAAGGTAACCATTATAAGGGACGCCTAGTGATGCGGTACTAAGGTTGCTGGGTAATTTGGGTTCTGACTAAGGTAACCATTATAAGGGACGCCTAGTGATGTGGTACTAAGGTTGCTGGGTAATTTGGGTTCTGACTAATGTAACCATTATAAGGGACTTCAGTGATGCGGTACTAAGGTTGCTGGGTAATTTGGGTTCTGACTAAGGTAACTATTATAAGGGACGCCTAGTGATGCGGTACTAAGGTTGCTGGGTAATTTGGGTTCTGACTAAGGTAACCATTATAAGGGACGCCTAGTGATGCGGTACTAAGGTTGCTGGGTAATTTGGGTTCTGACTAAGGTAACCATTATAAGGGACGCCTAGTGATGCGGTACTAAGGTTGCTGGGTAATTTGGGTTCTGACTAAGGTAACCATTATAAGGGACGCCTAGTGATGCGGTACTAAGGTTGCTGGGTAATTTGGGTTCTGACTAAGGTAACCATTATAAGGGACGCATAGTGATGCGGTACTAAGGTTGCTGGGTAATTTGGGTTCTGACTAAGGTAACCATTATAAGGGACGCCTAGTGATGCGGTACTAAGATTGCTGGGTAATTTGGGTTCTGACTAAGGTAACCATTATAAGGGACGCCTAGTGATGCGGTACTAAGGTTGGTGGGTAGTAACACTGTGTAATCAATTTTATCCGTGCAAATGTATGCACACCTTTAATCTACCACTTTCATATTTCGTTTTCAAATTATTAAAAATATTGTCATTCGTCAGAACATTGGGTTTTCTACTAGTGGCGAGTATCGTGCGGATCGGAGCTGAAATGTCTGCCGGGGTCTTAATCTACATGATTCCCGAGATATTAAACTAAATGGATTGCTTGCTTTACATACATTAATTATAATGATATCATTGTATATTATAGCTCACATAAAAATATTTTATTATGATTGGCGAGCAAGCCGTATACATCGGGCTATGTATACATCTACAGCCATAAATATAAAGCGTATTTTTATCTCTTATGTGGCCATTGGGAAAACTAATCAGGCCGCTTCGTTTTTTTACAGCAACTAATGATTGGTTCGAGAAAATCGCTTTGACAGCGATTATTGATGGATAAGAAATAATCGCTTTGTTACATCGACTAATGATTGATTCGAGAAAATCACTTTGTTGCAGCGATTAATGATTGATCTGAGAAAGTCGCTAGGGACTAATGACTGGTCCGAGAAAATGCCTTTGTTACAGTGATTAATGAATAATCCGTGAAAATCGCTGTTACAGCGACTAATGATGAGCTCGAGATTTGTTAAGTTTTTTTGTTTGTTTGAATAGTGTTTAACGCCACTTTCAGCAATTTTTCAGCTATATCACGGCGTCCAGTTTTGATTAGGGTAGGAAGCCGGAGTTAAGTATTTATTAAATACGCTCTATAATTCATGGAAGTTATCAGTTTCTACGGTCATTTCAAAAAAGCAAAAGAATTAAAGAAAAGAAATAGCGACTAAACAATACTAAAAATGACCAACGAAAGATAATTGGATATTAATATTATTGATATTAAGTGCATACATTAAATATTTACAAACACTTGTAAAAATGACTGACACAAGCACGTTTGAAAGTTAAGTGCCTTGAACCACTATCAGTCTAGAAGACAGCCAATGTTTAAACAGTCTCCCAACCTTCAGTCCCGTGCTCCTCTTTGTGTGCAAGAAACACCTTTATAAACTTCAATTCCTTGCTACTCTGTCAGTGCAGGTGAAAACCATTCTTTAATCACCCTCATAATTGTCAAAGCCTTGCATCTATATCTATGTAGATGACGCCCTTCCAAACTTCAGTGCCTTCTGCCACTATCAATGCATGCAAAAGACGCACATTCTTTAAGCATCATTGAAACTTAAGTGCCTTGCTCCGCTCTCTGTAGAAGATCCCCCAAAAGTACCAGAACAAATTCATATTCAGGTTAACTGATACATGTAATACACATCGGATGTCATATATTGTACAGAGGCAATATGGTTGTCTCAAATACATCTGTTTGAAAGTGGTACACGATATATTTATATATTAAATTTACTACTCATATAAATTTAATTGATCTGACATATTGTGTCAAAAATGACAACTTAGTTACAAATAAATCATGACAAACTAGGTTACACTTACATTAATTTTTATTACATCCGGTAACAAATCACGCATGCACATATCGTGGGTGTGGATGGCATTAATTACAAAATTCATGTGTTTGTTTCACACAGCCGCCAAATTATTCTAACTGACCTCGTCTAACAGACCTGCATGTTGACATGATATAATTTTTGTCTAAATGCAATATAAGTACTACAACAGCTATTTATAAACCTACATAAAGCGAATGTTTGGTTAGAAAAATAAACAACGACTAACTGTGAAGTTCTTTCTTTCTCTTGACCTGGCGATGATAACTGATAAATTAGCATAATTGTTGATTGTTTAATGTCTACTAGAAAGTAGGGAGATTTTAGCCATTATTAGAACAATATCTTAGGAATGGAGAGAACTGTATTTTATATCATACTGCAAAGTCAGAAACTTTCGTTGTTTTTATGTTTTGTGATTTTTTTCTTGAATTTGTATAGAGGCTGCTGACAGACTGGCGGGATGTTTGGCTGAAATTAAAGAAGGGTAAAATCATTCTGCAATCAAACGACTATACAGAATATTCAAACTTAAGAGGCAAGTTTTGATATATTTACCCTATGACTGCCAATGGTAATTATCAGACGTCAGCCACGTAGAATGTTATATTGTAGTGAAGGCCGATAACCTTTTATATCCGTGTGACGGTAGCGGTAACCTTACATGTCGCTTAATAAGAATTAAAAGTTTCAAGAATTACGGCTACGTGCTTTAGCTTCTATGTTTATATATTGATGCTCGAAGTCACCAATATTGACCTGACTGCTATCAATTTCTATGCAAACCTATATTTTTAGCAAGCGCAACAATATAAAAATACAAATGTATGTTTTCTTATCGATATTTTTCTGATATTTTCTTAATGTTAACAAATTTATAGATATATATTTATATAATTTACATGTTGGATTATAACTTAAAACTTTACAACCCGAATACACAACTTGCAGTAAAAAGTTATTTTCTTTCAGGTGGAATAGCAAGGTCTGAATGTGGTATGAAACTAGGATGGGGAAGAGGTTTTGAAAACTTTATTGGTTGTATGGATGAGGTACGTTCACTAGTATGTGGAGGTTTTGAACACTTTATCTGCCTTCATACGAAAAATATGTGCTAGACATACTAATAATCTAAGTAAATAAAACGTAAGATCCTTGGGAATTTCAATGAAAACATTATTACTGAAACATGCTATCTAAATAAAAGAAGGGCTCTTATTCATGCATAATATGTTTTGTAAGTATGTAATAATTTCGTACTTGTATGCTTACATGACTGACACAGCTGACCTGGATTAGAATGTACAGAAAATTGTTCCAGTTTTCGATAAAAACCACCTCAAACGCTTGCCTTCCCGGAGCGACTGATTTCATGTGAACGCTTAACTTTCCGTAGCACTTTATTTCCTGGAAACGCTCCTTTTCCGGAGCACATGATTTCACTTAAAAATTTATATGAATTCACGTTTTCTTTATTAATGCATGACATGCAATTTACAGTGCAGCCTATTTTGGAAGAAATTATTTTTTACTTAATTTGTTATTGTATTTTATTCAAAAGGTCTCCATTTATAGATGTCAACCGGAATGAATAGTGTCATCTAGATTCAACTACCGATTATTATAAACAATATGCAGCTACCAGAATGTACCACTGTAGTAACAACGCATTTTTTATTGAAAACAATTAATGTATAACACATATGTTTATTCAGTCTACCAATATTATTCCACAACACAACATTATATGTTTCACCTAGTATGTCCATCATGACAGACACGAGTCAAGTTAATGGGATGCATATAATTAAATCTATGTAAATTATTGTATAGACCGTGTTGTATTAACTTTACCTTATTATTTATTTATATTGTTTATTCCTTATATTAACCAAACTTCTTTACATAATTTCACAGATATGGAAATCGATTTTGGCTTGTCTTGATCGTTTAATGTATGCGTATTTTAAGTATCAGTGTACTGGTACATAAGTTGGATCAAGCTAAAGATATAAACTCTGTTCAATTTGATTACAAAACGATTTCCTAATATGTATTATGATATTACCAACCGACGTAAATAACTTTTGTAATCTCATAACATAACCTTGATAGGTATATCGTAGCCTAGGACACCGGATTGTTAGATTCCACAATCCCATAACATAACCTTGATAGCTATATCTTAGCCTCTGACACCGGATTGCTAGATTCCACAATCCCATAACATAACCTTGATAGCTATATCCTAGCATCTGACACCGGATTGTTAGATTCCACAATCCCATAACATAACCTTGATAGCTATATCGTAGCCTCTGACACCGGATTGTTAGATTCCACAATCCCATAACATAACCTTGATAGCTATATCGTAGCCTCTGACACAGGATTGTTAGATTCCACAATCCCATAACATAACCTTGATAGCTATATCGTAGCATCTGACACCGGATTGTTAGATTCCACAATCCCATTACATAACCTTGATAGCTATATCGTAGCATCTGACACCGGATTGTTAGATTCCACAATCCCATTACATAACCTTGATAGCTATATCGTAGCATCTGACACCGGATTGTTAGATTCCACGATCCCATAACATAACCTTGATAGCTATATCGTAGCATCTGACACCGGATTGTTAGATTCCACAATCCCATAACATAACCTTGATAGCTATATCGTAGCCTCTGACACCGGATTGTTAGATTCCACAATCCCATAACATAACCTTGATAGCTATATCGTAGCATCTGACACCGGATTGTTAGATTCCACAATCCCATAACATAACCTTGATAGCTATATCGTAGCATCTGACACCGGATTGTTAGATTCCACAATCCCATAACATAACCTTGATAGCTATATCGTAGCCTCTGACACCGGATTGTTAGATTCCACAATCCCATTACATAACCTTGATAGCTATATCGTAGCATCTGACACCGGATTGTTAGATTCCACAATCCCATAACATAACCTTGATAGCTATATCGTAGCCTCTGACACCGGATTGTTAGATTCCACAATCCCATAACATAACCTTGATAGCTATATCGTAGCCTCTGACACCGGATTGTTAGATTCCACAATCCCATAACATAACCTTGATAGCTATATCGTAGCCTCTGACACCGGATTGTTAGATTCCACGATCCCATAACATAACCTTGATAGCTATATCGTAGCATCTGACACCGGATTGTTAGATTCCACGATCCCATAACATAACCTTGATAGCTATATCGTAGCATCTGACACCGGATTGTTAGATTCCACAATCCCATAACATAACCTTGATAGCTATATCGTAGCCTCTGACACCGGATTGTTAGATTCCACAATCCCATAACATAACCTTGATAGGTATATCGTAGCCTCTGACACCGGATTGTTAGATTCCACAATCCCATAACATAACCTTGATAGCTATATCCTAGCATCTGACACCGGATTGTTAGATTCCACAATCCCATAACATAACCTTGATAGCTATATCCTAGCCTCTGACACTGGATTGTTAGATTCCACAATCCCATAACATAACCTTGATAGCTATATCCTAGCATCTGACACCGGATTGTTAGATTCCACAATCCCATAACATAACCTTGATAGCTATATCCTAGCCTCTGACACTGGATTGTTAGATTCCACAATCCCATAACATAACCTTGATAGCTATATCCTAGCATCTGACACCGGATTGTTAGATTCCACAATCCCATAACATAACCTTGATAGCTATATCGTAGCATCTGACACCGGATTGTTAGATTCCACAATCCCATTACATAACCTTGATAGCTATATCGTAGCCTCTGACACCGGATTGTTAGATTCCACAATCCCATAACATAACCTTGATAGCTATATCTTAGCCTCTGACACCGGATTGTTAGATTCCACAATCCCATAACATAACCTTGATAGCTATATCGTAGCCTAGGACACCGGATTGCTAGATTCCACAATCCCATAACATAACCTTGATAGCTATATCGTAGCCTAGGACACCGGATTGTTAGATTCCACGATTCCACAATCCCATAACATAACCTTGATAGCTATATCGTAGCATCTGACACCGGATTGTTAGATTCCACAATCCCATTACATAACCTTGATAGGTATATCGTAGCCTAGGACACCGGATTGCTAGATTCCACAATCCCATAACATAACCTTGATAGCTATATCGTAGCATCTGACACCGGATTGTTAGATTCCACAATCCCATAACATAACCTTGATAGCTATATCGTAGCATCTGACACCGGATTGTTAGATTCCACGATCCCATAACATAACCTTGATAGCTATATCCTAGCATCTGACACCGGATTGTTAGATTCCACAATCCCATAACATAACCTTGATAGCTATATCGTAGCCTCTGACACCGGATTGTTAGATTCCACAATCCCATTACATAACCTTGATAGCTATATCTTAGCCTCTGACACCGGATTGTTAGATTCCACAATCCCATAACATAACCTTGATAGCTATATCTTAGCCTCTGACACCGGATTGTTAGATTCCACAATCCCATTACATAACCTTGATAGGTATATCGTAGCCTAGGACACCGGATTGTTAGATTCCACAATCCCATAACATAACCTTGATAGCTATATCGTAGCCTCTGACACCGGATTGTTAGATTCCACAATCCCATAACATAACCTTGATAGCTATATCGTAGCCTCTGACACCGGATTGTTAGATTCCACAATCCCATTACATAACCTTGATAGGTATATCGTAGCCTCTGACACCGGATTGTTAGATTCCACAATCCCATAACATAACCTTGATAGCTATATCGTAGCCTCTGACACCGGATTGTTAGATTCCACAATCCCATAACATAACCTTGATAGGTATATCGTAGCCTCTGACACCGGATTGTTAGATTCCACAATCCCATAACATAACCTTGATAGCTATATCGTAGCCTCTGACACCGGATTGTTAGATTCCACAATCCCATTACATAACCTTGATAGGTATATCGTAGCCTCTGACACCGGATTGTTAGATTCCACAATCCCATTACATAACCTTGATAGCTATATCGTAGCCTCTGACACCGGATTGTTAGATTCCACAATCCCATAACATAACCTTGATAGCTATATCGTAGCCTCTGACACCGGATTGTTAGATTCCACAATCCCATAACATAACCTTGATAGCTATATCGTAGCCTCTGACACCGGATTGTTAGATTCCACAATCCCATAACATAACCTTGATAGCTATATCGTAGCCTCTGACACCGGATTGTTAGATTCCACAATCCCATAACATAACCTTGATAGCTATATCGTAGCATCTGACACCGGATTGTTAGATTCCACAATCCCATAACATAACCTTGATAGCTATATCCTAGCATCTGACACCGGATTGTTAGATTCCACAATCCCATAACATAACCTTGATAGCTATATCGTAGCCTCTGACACCGGATTGTTAGATTCCACAATCCCATAACATAACCTTGATAGCTATATCGTAGCCTCTGACACCGGATTGTTAGATTCCACAATCCCATAACATAACCTTGATAGCTATATCGTAGCATCTGACACCGGATTGTTAGATTCCACAATCCCATAACATAACCTTGATAGCTATATCGTAGCCTCTGACACCGGATTGTTAGATTCCACGATCCCATAACATAACCTTGATAGCTATATCGTAGCCTCTGACACCGGATTGTTAGATTCCACAATCCCATAACATAACCTTGATAGCTATATCGTAGCATCTGACACCGGATTGTTAGATTCCACAATCCCATAACATAACCTTGATAGCTATATCGTAGCCTCTGACACCGGATTGTTAGATTCCACAATCCCATATCATAACCTTGATAGCTATATCGTAGCATCTGACACCGGATTGTTAGATTCCACAATCCCATAACATAACCTTGATAGCTATATCGTAGCATCTGACACCGGATTGTTAGATTCCACAATCCCATAACATAACCTTGATAGCTATATCGTAGCCTCTGACACCGGATTGTTAGATTCCACAATCCCATAACATAACCTTGATAGCTATATCGTAGCATCTGACACCGGATTGTTAGATTCCACAATCCCATAACATAACCTTGATAGCTATATCGTAGCATCTGACACCGGATTGTTAGATTCCACAATCCCATTACATAACCTTGATAGCTATATCGTAGCCTCTGACACCGGATTGTTAGATTCCACAATCCCATAACATAACCTTGATAGCTATATCTTAGCCTCTGACACCGGATTGTTAGATTCCACAATCCCATAACATAACCTTGATAGCTATATCCTAGCATCTGACACCGGATTGTTAGATTCCACAATCCCATAACATAACCTTGATAGCTATATCGTAGCCTCTGACACCGGATTGTTAGATTCCACAATCCCATAACATAACCTTGATAGCTATATCGTAGCCTCTGACACCGGATTGTTAGATTCCACAATCCCATAACATAACCTTGATAGCTATATCGTAGCCTCTGACACCGGATTGTTAGATTCCACAATCCCATAACATAACCTTGATAGCTATATCCTAGCATCTGACACCGGATTGTTAGATTCCACAATCCCATAACATAACCTTGATAGCTATATCGTAGCATCTGACACCGGATTGTTAGATTCCACAATCCCATTACATAACCTTGATAGGTATATCGTAGCCTCTGACACCGGATTGTTAGATTCCACAATCCCATAACATAACCTTGATAGCTATATCGTAGCCTCTGACACCGGATTGTTAGATTCCACAATCCCATAACATAACCTTGATAGGTATATCGTAGCCTCTGACACCGGATTGTTAGATTCCACAATCCCATAACATAACCTTGATAGCTATATCGTAGCCTCTGACACCGGATTGTTAGATTCCACAATCCCATAACATAACCTTGATAGCTATATCGTAGCATCTGACACCGGATTGTTAGATTCCACAATCCCATAACATAACCTTGATAGCTATATCGTAGCCTCTGACACCGGATTGTTAGATTCCACAATCCCATAACATAACCTTGATAGCTATATCGTAGCCTCTGACACCGGATTGTTAGATTCCACAATCCCATAACATAACCTTGATAGCTATATCGTAGCATCTGACACCGGATTGTTAGATTCCACAATCCCATTACATAACCTTGATAGGTATATCGTAGCCTCTGACACCGGATTGTTAGATTCCACAATCCCATAACATAACCTTGATAGCTATATCGTAGCCTCTGACACCGGATTGTTAGATTCCACAATCCCATAACATAACCTTGATAGCTATATCGTAGCCTCTGACACCGGATTGTTAGATTCCACAATCCCATAACATAACCTTGATAGCTATATCGTAGCATCTGACACCGGATTGTTAGATTCCACAATCCCATAACATAACCTTGATAGCTATATCCTAGCATCTGACACCGGATTGTTAGATTCCACAATCCCATAACATAACCTTGATAGCTATATCCTAGCATCTGACACCGGATTGTTAGATTCCACAATCCCATAACATAACCTTGATAGCTATATCGTAGCATCTGACACCGGATTGTTAGATTCCACAATCCCATAACATAACCTTGATAGCTATATCGTAGCCTCTGACACCGGATTGTTAGATTCCACAATCCCATAACATAACCTTGATAGCTATATCGTAGCCTCTGACACCGGATTGTTAGATTCCACAATCCCATAACATAACCTTGATAGCTATATCGTAGCATCTGACACCGGATTGTTAGATTCCACGACTCAGAAAATATTGAGATGTATGAATGGTATATAGTGAGATGAACAAACATTTAAGTGAATAACAAAGTCATTTCCCTTTGTACGAGTTGGAGAAAGAAGAACGAAAGTTATTCGTCTTCTTTTAATTCTGCGTATACACATGAAAACGTACATACGAAATTTTATTAGTTACATTTAATACTGATATTAAAAGGGACATTTACATGAATACTGGAGTAATTGATTGAAAGTATTGCGCGGAAAAAAACCAAAGAAAATTTAACACCCACAGGCCATTTCTGATATTTGTTTGTATTCATTTTTGTATATGTGCACCTGAAACTACTCTATTATATGTGTAATCTACTAGTGCGTACTTTGTGGATATTAATACGTTGTTGAAAAAACTATTTGCTTTACTTTGTTTTAAAACCCGCGCGGAGAATGAATATGAAAATTAACTGTTTACAGCTTACAATTTGCCTGTAAAATGGTATTTAGTTTAGAAAATGTTCTAGATGGAAAGTTACGCTCAACAAAACATAAGGAATACATTATTTGTATGAGCGAAAGGATAAATAATTAATATATGCTAATAAATAATGCATGCGTATGGTTTAACCCTCTTTAGGAACATAAGACTCTACTCATTATATGAAAATATGCATTTCAAGTCCTATTACAAAATTACAAATAAAATGGCAATATACCAAACAAAGTTAAAAATTTACTAAACAAGAGTACGACAAGTGTGTTTGGAGAAAATTTGATACATACATGGAAAAAACAATCATGGATCAATATCTGTTTCCTGTCATTTCTATGTACATGCTAAAATGAGTGGATTTACGTAAATAAAAATCATTAGGTACCTAATTGGTTTTATGATGTGTTTGTGTGCATATTAGTTTTGGTCAAATATATCCATTTGTTATGTAGTAAGTCCTTTCATTTTTGTGCATTTTTCTTCAGTTAAGCTAGTTGTATTATGTACTGGCAAGATATGACCTCTGAAATTGGAGAATGTAATGTCCAGATGCTATCAGATGGTTTAGTGTAAAGCAGTCATGTTTAACTGTCTACCCTATGATCTAGCATATAATAGTTCTTGATCTTTAGACATGATTGTTAATAAAAAGAAATATCTATACTCATAATTCTGCGAGATGCAAATTGATAGTTGGCATGACGTTTCAACCACAAGCCAAATGTTAAAACTTCATATCTGAGATCTTGGTACAGATTCGACTTTTAATTATTCCAAACCCTTTTGTTTTCCCCATTTAATAATTATATATAATTAACGAGTCCAGATTATAAAACTTACACAGAGTACAGCACTATATATCAAAGATACAGTCGGTGCCTTTTTGGACAACAGCAAATATTTCTTTAAAAAAACACGTTTTATGTACGAATTGAAGTCTATAGATGTTTAGAAACTATCAAAAAAGAAAATCCAAAAATTTAGTCCAAGTGTTAAAAAAACTGGTAAAAACTAATGCATGTAAGAGATAATAATTTAATTTAACAGTCCTTACTTTTGAAAACATTTTGTAAGAATCAAGGTCTGTATTAGTCGTCCTTTTGTCCCCGTTCCTTCCTAAAATTTTTTATTGTTTAAAATGTTATAATACTGGTACCAGTTAATATGATTTTTGATTAAGGTAGATAAGGCGGACTGATTACTTTAACTTTTATTAAATATTGCAATTACTAGTAAATGTAAAAAATATCATTAAAAGCATATCATTGTTCTAGATTTTCCAATACACTTGCAAAGATTTGTACTGAGTTTTTTTGTTTATGTTCTGTTACAATGTAATACATTGTATTGAGACGTCTTTTACTGATGATATTTTCTGGATCTTATATATAGATGTGACAATATCTAAATTAGTCTTTCTACGTTCAATTAACAATCACATACATGTACCAAGAGTATGTTATGATATCATTGTCTCTACATGATAGCAGCTTTGCTGTGGAAAAGGACATGTATTCATAATAATAATAATAATAAATTCTTTATTTAACGAAGGTAACTCATTTAACAATACAATATTAATCTCACTAGAGGTCTTCACATAAAACACACACACACACCCTCTCACACACACACACACACACACACACACACACACACAAAACAGTATATGATGTTACAGACTAATTGCATATACAATAAACAGTACAATAACAATAATAAAAGAAATTACATGTATATAAATATGTTTGGTAATGGCAAGAATGTTTACAAAACAGTTTGTGTACCTTCATTTTGAAGCTTAATAAAGTATTCTGATACTTTTACTTTAAAAGTTTCAAAGTTTTCAGCTCCCCTTATTTCAATTGGTAATTTATTCCAAACAATAATACCAGAGTATTCAAACGTTCTTTTGAAATATTCAGAATTAGGTTGTGGAATATGTATTAGTCCAGCTGTTGCAGATCTGAGAGAATATTTATATAGACCACTACATGTAGTGGTCATCTTATCACCGCTTTGTTATTTGAGACAGTTTGTAGTTTGGAAAGAGGATGTGCACACCAATACGACATACAAAACACAGATAAACCTTACCACATGTAATCTTATTTATATATTTATGTTTTTGTGAAAGTAAAAACGATACCTGAAGAGGAAATATGTTACAGTGACTGGAGTAAAATATCGGTATCACCATAGTGGTATTGTTTAGTTTCATTCATATCTTGAAGTAGTGTTAAAAAGTATCATGGTTACTCTTAAACCAAATAACACAATATGTATTTTCTGGTTTCCTTACTTATCCCTAATTTCTAGCTTCTGTCTGAACCTTTTATTTGCTATTGGTTGTTAAGAATAAAGAAAGTGTTTTGTGTGTCCTCGTATTTTCTTTATATATAACATAATTGAAATCAATGCATTTCATGTACTTGGTCACTTTTTTCAGTTCTTAGACCCGTACAAATAAATATCAAATTAACAGACACTACATATACATGTTACTTGCAACTTCTCTAATAATAACTCATACTTTATTAGTATTAATGTAGACTGTACAACAATCACTCGTGTACCATCAATAAAAAAGCAAATGACATGTTTTTGCTCACGTTCACACATATATATTTCTTCATGTATGTCACCTTGAAATATATAAAACAATTTGCAACATTGTTAACATGTACCAACAGTTTAACAAAATCATCCATTTTTTATTTCTTTTACTTTGTCTGTAATTTACTTAAAAAGGAAAGATTAAAACCGAGCGTTTTATTCATTGAAAACAAATATTGTAAAATTGAAGAACACCATAAGGTTCATAAACCAAAAAAACTGTGTTCTAGTACAAAGGCTTCACAAAGTACAGACTGTAGATTCCCTCTGCTGTAAGACAACAATTAATATTATCTTATCATTTGACACTACTGCGTATCGCATATTAACATATGAGATTTGGTACGAGACTGGAGTAATTCAAGTTTACTATGGTAAGAGTTTGTATTGGTAATATTTTCAAATAGTACGAGTTTGTTAATTTGCACGAGGCAACAAAAATTTGCCTTTAAAAACTGGACACCATGAAATAGGTGAAAATATATACCGTTCCACTGATATATCCGTCATAGCACTTCCTAAGTACATCCACTGACACCGATTTAAAAAGACATTAAACAAAAAACCTTTTTACTAAATTTAAGGAGGGGACTCTACTTACTCATCCTCTCTTATAGTTAGAATAAATATTAATTACTGGTACATGTGCAATCTTACAACCCGTGCAGACAGGCCGTACACAAATATATAGGTAGGTAAAGTATTACCAATTGCTTCAACACGACATTACATATTCCATTTGTTATAGCATATTAAATTATTACACTATAGAGCGAAAATTGGAAATAATCGTGTATGTACAACGCTATAATATTAAACCGTGGAGAAGTGGTATCTTGATAATGACAGAAGAATTTATAACAAAATTATATTTATCAGTCTAATTTAATAACGCGTAAATAAATAGCTCCTCTTAAATCACACAGTAAATATAAGCATAAAAACAATGACAATTTTTTCGACAAAAAAAGAAAACGGCTGGACAATATGTGTGCCTAGATAAGATACTGGTGTAATGAAATGAAATAGGATGAAATTTCCTTTTCTATGGCAAATTCTTTACAGTATGTGAAGAATTGACTATCTGATACACAACAACAAAATATATTTCTTTTACTGCATTGAGATTGCAATGAAATCTAAGTTAGACACTAATTCTACTTTATCAGTAAACAACATTAAACTCAGATTTAACTTATGTTGTATGATTATCTGTTCTTACTTCCAGATTGACGAGTTTTTTCTGAACTTTAGAATTGACATTTTCGTCGTAAAACCTTAATAATGACAATTTAGCAATGACAATTCAGCATAAAAAAATTTTGTTTACAAACTATATTAATATTAAGTGGTTTTTAAGGTTAGTGTTAAATACGATAACAGTCTATTGAACCAATCGGATTTAAATTATTCCAGGTATTCCTGTTTTGAATGAAAATTTTAACCACGAATCGGACGTGATCCGTATTTCGTTTTGTATTTACATCAGACAAGAGTGGCCTAACTGGGAGTTATTCTGATTAATCTTTCGCCGAAATATCAAACCTTTTTTTATCAGCCATAAATATATCTTATGAAAGTATCAAATTCGTAGAACAAAAATGGAACGTACACAAAAGGCGGTAAAGAATATTCATTTCAATACAGGTACACAATGATGCAGCCAGAAACGTGAGATTTCATTACAAATAATAACAAAAAATATATAAGATACCACAAAAAGAGGTGTGATCGACGCAAGTGATCTGAAATATTTTCTTCGTCTTTGTAGATGCAAATCATTTTCTCATCGTCAAGTTCGTTTAAGGTCGTAAACAGATATAGAGCTGCCATTATTAAAATAAAAATCTGCACATTGATTGCTATGTTGACATTTCTACACAAGCTCACCATTCATAATAATAAAAACGAATGACTGTCTATTCAATGAAATTAAATAATAACGAATACATCCGTACCATGATGAACAACAAGTGTAATCCAATACACCTGTAGCATACATAGAAACATCAATTGCTTATTGGTAATTTCAGATGTTTTGAGTCGCTTTACCTACTGTGGAGGGGATAGTAGATTAGAAAAACCAAAATTCCTATTAGACACGAACAATCTAAGTTAATTAAAATAATTATATTATGAACATCTAATATATTAAAGAAACAGTGACATTTGGCAATGTGTGTGCGTTTTCAGCTATATGATGTTCTTTCAATTAACAACCCTCAATTTTTTTAGTATCTTCTATAATAATACTTTCAGAACTGAAAATTAAAGAAAACACAGAAACAGCGTCACCTTCGTTTTAGACTTGCGGCAATGGTCATCTCAGTAGACGAATTTATGACAAACGAAATAATTTTAAAATTGTCCTCACTAATGCCGCAATTCTCCAGCTCCTTCTGCACACGGTGTCTTCAGTTTTCAATTGATCAGGGAGTCTTGAACTTAGATTGAATTGATTTTTACAACCGTCACCAATTTCTTTGAGATAGACGAATAAACTAAGGTTACATGACAAAAATGACTCGTCCGCGCCTTTAATAAGTTTTGCTATCGATACCACGTCCTTGTTAAAAATATATAGTTTGAAAGCATGATTGCAGATAGTTTTCCAAATTTTTGAATTGAAAACATAGTGATTGTGATTCGATAATCATTGGACGCACCTATTACTGACTAGTAGTGTGGATTGTCCATTACTGACTAGTAGTGTGGATTGTCTATTACTGACTAGTAGTGTGGATTGTCTATTACTGACTAGAAGTGTGGATTGTCTATTACTGACTAGTAGTGTGGATTGTCCATTACTGACTAGTTGTGTGGATTGTCTGTTACTGACTAGTAGTGTGGATTGTCTATTACTGACTAGTAGTGTGGATTGTCTATTATTGACTAGTAGTGTGGATTGTCTATTACTGACTAGTAGTGTGGATTGTCTATTACTGACTAGTAGTGTGGATTGTCCACTACTGACTAGTAGTGTGGATTGTCCATTACTGACTAGTAGTGTGGATTGTCCATTACTGACTAGTAGTGTGGATTGTCCATTACTGACTAGTAGTGTGGATTGTCCATTACTGACTAGTAGTGTGGATTGTCCATTACTGACTAGTAGTGTGGATTGTCTATTACTGACTAGTAGTGTGGATTGTCCATTACTGACTA
Source organism: Limnoperna fortunei (assembly GCA_944474755.1). Classification (NCBI taxonomy): domain Eukaryota; kingdom Metazoa; phylum Mollusca; class Bivalvia; order Mytilida; family Modiolidae; genus Limnoperna; species Limnoperna fortunei. The sequence continues at coordinate 1,868,582 of OX104120.1, forward strand.
GTAGTGTGGATTGTCTATTACTGACTAGTAGTGTGGATTGTCCATAACTGACTAGTAGTGTGGATTGTCTATTACTGACTAGTAGTGTGGATTGTTCATTACTGACTAGTAGTGTGGATTGTTCATTACTGACTAGTAGTGTGGATTGTCTATTACTGACTAGTAGTGTGGATTGTCCATTACTGACTAGTAGTGTGGATTGTTCATTACTGACTAGTAGTGTGGATTGTCTATTACTGACTAGTAGTGTGGATTGTTTATTACTGACTAGTAGTGTGGATTGTCTATTACTGACTAGTAGTGTGGATTGTCTATTACTGACTAGTAGTGTGGATTGTCTATTACTGACTAGTGTGGATTGTTCATTGCTGACTAGTAGTGTGGATTGTCTATTACTGACTAGTAGTGTGGATTGTCCATTACAGACTAGTAGTGTGGATTGTCCATTACAGACTAGTAGTGTGGATTGTCTATTACTGACTAGTAGTGTGGATTGTCTATTACTGACTAGTAGTGTGGATTGTCTATTACTGACTAGTAGTGTGGATTGTCTATTACTGACTAGTAGTGTGGATTGTCTATTACTGACTAGTAGTGTGGATTGTCCATTACTGACTAGTAGTGTGGATTGTTCATTACTGACTAGTAGTGTGGATTGTCTATTACTGACTAGTAGTGTGGATTGTCTATTACTGACTAGTAGTGTGGATTGTCTATTACTGACTAGTAGTGTGGATTGTCTATTACTGACTAGTAGTGTGGATTGTCTATTACTGACTAGTAGTGTGGATTGTCTATTACTGACTAGTAGTGTGGATTGTCTATTACTGACTAGTAGTGTGGATTGTCCATTACAGACTAGTAGTGTGGATTGTCCATTACTGACTAGTAGTGTGGATTGTCTATTACTGGCTAGTAGTGTGGATTGTCTATTACTGACTAGTAGTGTGGATTGTCTATTACTGACTAGTAGTGTGGATTGTATATTACTGAGCAGTAGTGTGGATTGTCTATTACTGACTAGTAGTGTGGATTGTCTATTACTGACTAGTAGTGTGGATTTTCCATTACTGACTAGTAATGGAAAATTGTTCATTACTGACTAGTAGTGTGGATTGTATATTACTGACTAGTAGTGTGGATTGTCTATTACTGACTAGTAGTGTGGATTGTCTATTACTGACTAGTAGTGTGGATTGTCCATTACAGACTAGTAGTGTGGATTGTTCATTACTGACTAGTAGTGTGGATTGTCTATTACTGACTAGTAGTGTGGATTGTCTATTACTGACTAGTAGTATGGATTGTCTATTACTGACTAGTAGTGTGGAATGTCTATTACTGACTAGTAGTGTGGATTGTCCATTACAGACTAGTAGTGTGGATTGTCCATTACAGACTAGTAGTGTGGATTGTCTATTACTGACTAGTAGTGTGGATTGTCTATTACTGACTAGTAGTGTGGATTGTCTATTACTGACTAGTAGTGTGGATTGTCTATTACTGACTAGTAGTGTGGATTGTCCATTACAGACTAGTAGTGTGGATTGTCCATTACAGACTAGTAGTGTGGATTGTCTATTACTGACTAGTAGTGTGGATTGTCTATTAATGACTAGTAGTGTGGATTGTCTATTACTGACTAGTAGTTTGGATTGTCTATTACTGACTAGTAGTGCGGATTGTCCATTACAGACTAGTAGTGTGGGCCACACTACTAGTCAGTAATAGACAATCCACACTACTAGTCAGTAATGAACAATCTGGATTGTATATTACTGACTAGTAGTGTGGATTGTCTATTACTGACTAGTAGTGTGGATTGTCTATTACTGACTAGTAGTGTGGATTGTCCATTACTGACTAGTAGTGTGGATTGTTCATTACTGACTAGTAGTGTGGATTGTATATGACTGACTAGTAGTGTGGATTGTCTATTACTGACTAGTAGTGTGGATTGTATATTACTGACTAGTAGTGTGGATTGTCTATTACTGACTAGTAGTGTGGATTGTTCATTACTGACTAGTAGTGTGGATTGTTCATTACTGACTAGTAGTGTGGATTGTATATGACTGACTATTAGTGTGGATTGTCTATTACTGACTAGTAGTGTGGATTGTCTATTACTGACTAGTAGTGTGGATTGTCTATTACTGACTAGTAGTGTGGATTGTTCATTACTGACTAGTAGTGTGGATTGTCTATTACTGACTAGTAGTGTGGATTGTCTATTACTGACTAGTAGTGTGGATTGTCTATTACTGACTAGTAGTTTGGATTGTCTATTACTGACTAGTAGTGTGGATTGTCTATTACTGACTAGTAGTGTGGATTGTATATTACTGACTAGTAGTGTGGATTGTCTATTACTGACTAGTAGTGTGGATTGTCTATTACTGACTAGTAGTGTGGATTGTCCATTACTGACTAGTAGTGTGGATTGTCCATTACTGACTAGTAGTGTGGATTGTCCATTACTGACTAGTAGTGTGGATTGTCCATTACTGACTAGTAGTGTGGATTGTCTATTACTGACTAGTAGTGTGGATTGTCTATTACTGACTAGTAGTGTGGATTGTCTATTACTGACTAGTAGTGTGGATTGTTCATTACTGACTAGTAGTGTGGATTGTATATTACTGACTAGTAGTGTGGATTGTCTATTACTGACTAGTAGTGTGGATTGTTCATTACTGACTAGTAGTGTGGATTGTCTATTACTGACTAGTAGTGTGGATTGTCTATTACTGACTAGTAGTGTGGATTGTCTATTACTGACTAGTAGTGTGGATTGTCTATTACTGACTAGTAGTGTGGATTGTCTATTACTGACTAGTAGTGTGGATTGTCTATTACTGACTAGAAGTGTGGATTGTATATTACTGACTAGTAGTGTGGATTGTCTATTACTGACTAGTAGTGTGGATTGTCTATTACTGACTAGTAGTGTGGATTGTCCATTACTGACTAGTAGTGTGGATTGTTCATTACTGACTAGTAGTGTGGATTGTATATTACTGACTAGTAGTGTGGATTATCTATTACTGACTAGTAGTGTGGATTGTCTATTACTGACTAGTAGTGTGGATTGTCTATTACTGACTAGTAGTGTGGATTGTATATTACTGACTAGTAGTGTGGATTGTCTATTACTGACTAGTAGTGTGGATTTCTTTTTGACAGTTTCCTTGATGTTTAGTATTTTGTTATTACTTTAATTTTAATTTTATTCCATTAGAAACTATTAAAATTAGCCGCATCTGAACGTGAACCGTAATTTTATTAGGAATAATAGATTTTTTCTGGAAAGTTGTATATATTTTTTATAAGTGGATTTATGTTTTCGATTTTACACAACAGCATAAACCGTTATAGAGAATTTGACAAAACGGACAAAGTATCATTATAATGAAGCTTTGATGTTTTAGTTTTCAATATGTTTGATTATTTTCTAAGAAAAAATGGCATTTAAAAAGCTTGTCAAATTTTAACTTTTTTTCTATTAAAAATGTGGACAGTTAAAAGGGGTTTTACCAGACTTGCATAATATAATTGTATGAACGATTTGTCATATTGTTATTATCCATGGAGGACTCGCATCTAAATATGAATGACAAGCTTTTATTATTCCAATCGAAACCTCCTACGAATTTATCCCATTTGTTAAAAATAGCACTTAGTGATAAATGTTATTACTAAATTAACAAATAATTAAGACAAGTAAAAATGAATTTCATTCATTGTTCTAAAACACGCTTCATTTTGCCTTGAGGCACAGTGGTTTAATAGTTTTACAGTTTTGACTCAGCGGTCATTGTGACGAAATTTCGCCGCGGAATTACGTCATTGTGCACTGCAAATGAACGGATTTGTACAGGAACCAGGAAAAAGAAAGTTGCTAAGTAATTGAATTATTTGGTATAAATATCTTGATAAATAAAATTTCTTTACAGTTAAGAAAACTATAGGAATCGTAACACATCTTTTTCAATACGTTGTATATTGTACTAATCATGTCAACGTTTAAAGCAGTTTTATACAGCGCGTTGTTTATCGTTTTGAATGTCACAGCAACCACACTACCGAGTCAAGGTAAGGGGGTATTGTTAAAGAAACACAACTACATTACTGAGTTAAGATACGGGTATAGTTAAAGAAAAAAACATCCACATTACCGAGTCAAGGAAAGGGTATCGTTACATTACCGAGTGAAGGTTAGCGTATAATTGAAGAAAAATTAATCTGTTGAAAGGAAGTCCTAGTTAAAAATAAAAAAAGGATTGAACATTATATTATCCTTTATGTATGTAATGTATTTGATTGTTTGAATGACATTTAACGTCTGGAAATTGCTTTGCTATATTATGGCGTTCAGTTTTTATTCATTACCTTGTAAAAACCCGGTTGTAAATATAAGATAACGTTAAAAACACAACATTTCATTTTTGTTCAAACAAGACAAAGATTTCAATCTCTGATTTGTCTGTTTATACTAACATCAATGACTCCATGTTCGTTTTAGGGTGTAAGGGTTTAATTGACTTTATCTTCCTCATTGATGGATCAGACAGCATTTCCGAGCCCGATTATAATAAAATCAAGGAGACTTTAATCACTATGCTGGATCTTCTTCATGTAAGTCCGAGTGAGGCACGGATGGGAGTTATTGTTTACGGTTCAGAAGTAACGAAACGTATACCGCTAAGTGGAAATAAGACATTGTTAAGAAATGAAATATCCAACCTTAAGCAACCTCGTACAGGAACCAACACTGCATTGGGAATTGAAGCTATTCGTCAAATGTTTACAGAGCAATACAAAGTGAAAGGCGTTCCAAAAGTTGGTATTGTTGTAACTGATGGCAATTCCTTGGATACTAGCGAAACTATTCGGATTGCTTTTCAGGCAAAGAATGATGGTATAAATATGTTTTCAGTAGGAGTATCTAATTCAATAGATAGAATGGAATTGGCGGGAATAGCTTCAACTGATCAACAGATTTTAACGGTCGACACTTTCGGAGATCTCGTCAAGTCAACGTCGAATCTTGTTAAACTTATATGTCCAAGTAAGTTAGATATATATAAGGGCACACTTAGAACTAACACATTGAGTCTACTTTTACATCAGTATTGTATTCAAGAATTGTTTTGGTAACAGAATTTTAACAGATGCCATTGTTCAATTTTGATTTAGAAAAGGCATTGCGTGCATCTATATTTAATCTACTATCTCTGACTTGTTTATGATACTTTTATTAAATAATTCGTGACCTAAATATGTGTGTAACAAATAAGCTGTGGAACTATAATTTAAACCTTTTAAAAAATAATCGTAGTCAAATACACATTTCCTATTTCTATTGCCAATGGTTATTTTTTTAACATACATAATGTAATAAATGTACGTAAACTTTTAGAGGAAATTAGATTACACAACGAAAGGATCATTAATCCATAAGGTGGTTATAATAGGGCCATCAATCCTTGGATTGTCTGGGGCTCATCAATCTATATTGTGACATTTCCCCATACTGTTTTTCTGACTTTCAACTCGATCAAAATTGCAAACAACTACTACATCGAAGATTTCAGTTGCATTATTTTATTGTTGTTGTTTAATTTCATTATTATTGCAGATTAGTCGGAGAAACGTTTATATACTACATGTCACATTTATTTCCAGGTGTATTAGATTATACCAACGATTGTTGTGAATAAAGATATATACAAAATATTATTCGTAGATTAGTTAGCCAGTTAATTTGTTCTATGCTAACATTTACATCACTGAAAAACTAAATTTTGAGTCGAATACATTAAGCAACTCCACACAAACTGATTATTCATTTATTAAACATTGATTAGAATTTGTTTTGTAGCCTCGTTTCTGACACCATGGACCACTACTACCTCCACCACTACACCACCAACCACAACTGTACCCAGTAAACTTTCAACAATGGCGCCCATAGCTGGTAAGATGTTAATACAACAAAAATAGTAGGATACTCGGAATCCTATACGTGAACATTTAAAATTCCTATTTTTCTGTATTGATATTAGATATACTTTTATTTTTATTTTAACATTCTAAGAAAGACAAAAAGAATATAAAATAATTAACTATCATTTGAATGAACTGCTGCTATCAATTTAAAATATGTATTTAATGAAATACGCCACCTTCTGTAAATATTATAAAACAATTAGCTTTACAGAAATGATTTTTTTAATTTAAGGACCATGCGACAGCTGTAAAATGATGAATGGAGTGGGATACAATCCTCATCCAGAAGATTGCGACAAATTTACTCAGTGTTATTTTGGTGAAAATAAACAAATTGAAGCTGTTTACAGACAATGTCCATTTGGGCAATACTGGGATCAAGATGTCCTTACCTGTAGACCAGCAGAGAATGTGTTCTGTCATAAAGGTTTGTAATATCCCAAAGCTGCTTATAATGAAACATGGAGACTTCTAAATGTTGATAATGAATTTATGAACAAAATGATAAAATCACTATACTTAACTTTACCGTGTCAATCCGACGGGATTTTGCCTGTCAAAATGGAAAACTGCTACCGCGTTTGGTCGAGTTTATGGTCCTTTTGTAAATCTTTTATTACACTTTTTGAAATCAACAATTATTTTCCACAGCTAAACGGCGTTGTGAAATGCGGCTGAATTTTCATTTTGAGACATCGATTTTCCATACTAAATTTTGACCTTGTTTTGAACGGAAGTGTACGTTAGGAAAATTCCATTTGTTGTCTATTCGAAATCCTTCGGGTAATGTCGTCTGCAGTTGAGGCGGGAAAAGTCTCGCGGTTTGTCCGAATACCATTTACGTTACGAAAGCAGACGAACGTTTGTAAACAACATTAGACCCCTTTAGAAACAAAAATGGCTGACTTCCTATGGAAATTCGACCTACCAAAATGAAAATTCAGCCGCATTTCACAACGCTGTTTAGCTGTGGAAAATAATTGTTGATTTCAAAAAGTGTAATTAAAGATTTACAAAAGGACCATAAACTCGACCAAACGCGGTAGCAGTTTTCCATTTTGACAGGCAAAATCCCGTCGGATTGACACGGTAAAGTTTAGTATAGTTATATTAAGGACTAGAAACAACAAAGCCTCTTAATCAATGTTCACCGGTATTATATAAAGCAAACCAACACGTCACAACACATCAAAGTCTGCGGACAATTGTGACGTCACAACACATCAAAGTCTGCGGACAATTAACATTGTGACACCCTTTTTTATCCTGAACCTATATCAGAGTGAACCTTTACATTAGAATAATATTATTTAAATCCAGATACCTTTTATTGCAGAAAAATGTAAGCTGCCTGGTTTGTTGTCTTATCCTTACCGAACAATAAAAAATAATCGTGGATATTGGAAATGTAATCTTGGAAAGTCAATGGCAATGTGCTGTCCTGAAGGTTACTTGTACAGACCTTACCAAGGGTGTGTTGAGTATGATGGAGAAACAGACCCTTGCCCTCCAAATATCTACCATGAAGGTGCATGTGACTCAAAACCTGTGTTTGGAAATCTGACACATTACGATCAGTTTGTTGAAGGCCATGGTTGGCTAAGGCGCCCATGCGCACCTGGAACTCACTATAACCCATCAGACTGTGCTTGCACCTTTCACGCCTCTTATATCCCTGGGAATAAAGGTGAGTTTGCTATTGCTTTTTTCTTGACTTCCAGTGATAAACAAACTCCAGCAAAGCAATACTTTACAATAATAAACCGATCCTAACGGCTACGTGACGATTGAATGTTCGTCAGAGAATATATAATACCCGATCACAAACACATACACGGCGAGACATACAGAGGTGGAAATTATAATTTATAAATATTACATTATAAATTGGCATTTTGCATGTGATATTATCCATCATTATACTATTTTATGAGTCATAACGAAAGAAAGCTTTGTCATTTACAGACGTGCCAGTTTACATATAAACCTGTAATGTCATGTCACCGGTTATATGTTAAACATTTAATCTTCTAAACCCAATAAAACATTGAATAATAGCAGTATTGTATTTAAATAAACTAAACACAGAAAACGGACCACAATGGTATTTCTGCAAGTTTTATTACTACAATAAAACATTAAAGAATAGAATTATTGTCATACTGTTGTCAGACGAATAAGTTTAGTGTGTAGCATCACTTCTCAATTAAAGACAATCAAACTATTAAATTAGAAGACGCCGATGCATTATCCTGTATTTTTTTAGATTGCTCAACCTAACGTGAACAATAAAACAAATAACATTACACAATTTGACTATATTTGTTTGAATGGCGCCACTTTCAGAATATTTTCTGGGTTACAGTGGCGCCCAGTTTTATTTGGAAAAGTAGTTGTCTTAACATTAGAATACTACCGAGGTCCTTAAATTTGACTTTGAGTTAGTTGATATTTGTACGCCAAATATTTTAAACGAGCAGAATTATTGAGAAGACGCTAGTAGATATTCAATTAGCATAAAGGGATCATTAAACATGTAATAGTAATTTAATGATTATTCTCTTAAGTCAAAACTATATGTTCTTTAATATAAGCTAATTTTTTTCATGACAGTTCAATGACCAATAGTACAATACTTCAATTTATCTCAACGGAATTAAACATATTACTTAGTAAAACACTATTTTAGTTACTCGTGTCTGGTAAATAAATTATTGTACCCTATGTATCTTCGTTGAATTGTATATACGCAATAATTTATTTTATATAAATTGTCTTACAGTTTGTGAACCGGAAGTGTTTATACCATTTACAAGCGACCTTAAGGACCATTCTGGTAGAAATACACATATAGATAATTATAACGTTACGGTGGACGGTAGTGGATATGGTTATTTTGACGGCAATGCAAAACTCGTAATTCCAAGATTCGCAAATTTTGAAACATATACCGATTTTATCGTGAAAATAAGATTTTTAGACATACCAAGTGATAGATTGGAAGCTTTGGTCAGCAATGGCGATAACTGTTGTGATCATATTCCATCATTGGCTTTGGTGAAGAGTAGGAGAAATGTACATTATATGGCCAAATGTGATGACGATACTGTATCTACGTTCCACCTTCCTTCAATGGTAAGTGTATTTTAGGTGTCGGTTTTATGCCACTCTCCGGCACAGAGAAAATAACTGGTTCCCAGATATAACCTCTGCCACACGTCATCATCCATTTACTGCGGGACTACATTTGTCGTCTGCTCGTGACGTTTGAAAACAAAGAATGATGTTTGTAAAATAATACACGAGATCTTAGTTATTTTTATATAGTCTTTTTATACACTTTTGATACAGTTTTACTTTGAAACTACTGCGTTTGTACGTGAAGCTTATCATCCATGAGAGATATCTCTCACAATGTCAACCAATGGTATGGCAGAGGTGATTGTGGTTGACGTAGGATACCCAGAATCCTTTGCGTGGAGATTGGTTTTATGCATGCTTTCTGCGTCTTGGTAAACTAAATACAGCCATACGTTACCTAAATGCGTAATTATAATGAAATACGTTATTTATTATTACAGCCCGGAAATTGGAATGAAGTTTACTACATTCATGATGGTTTGAAACTTGAAGGTAGAAATAATGGAATACAGAACGAGAACTGGGCGGTAGGCAAACTGAAAAAGAGCACTGCTGGTTTACAAATAGGACATGGCAGATTGTTCCAGAATTTTAGAGGATATATGGATTACGTGGCTGTTTATTTATGTAGGCCTTCATATCTGTAAAACAATATAGTAAGAAACCATGAATGGATATTTATAATACTTTTTGCACTCTGTGCGGATCCCAATGAAACTAATGGTTAAGGACTTCTTAGTCGTTGTATTATAATCTTATACTTTATTTTTCAGTATAAAGTTTAATAAGTCTTAGCGAGTACAAAGCATAAACGTTTACACATTTCTTATGTTCAAGAGGAGAAAATATTGTCAACATGCAGTCTTTTTTTCGCGCTTTGTGTCGTTGGTGCACACATAATCTAATAGATGTTTTAATATTTCGTTTTGCATGGCGGATAGAAAACTGTTTGATAATCTTGTATGGTATCATTATTATATGAAGCTGACATGGGTCTAAGACCGATTGGTGATAGATGTCGAGAAATGTTACTAGGGTGTATAAACTTCAATGCCTATAATACTTTCATTCGATATATAAATAAAATCGCTTCTCATTATAAGTCACAGTACCTGAGTAGGTCCAGATTCTGAAGATGAAAGCAGCGCATTACTTTAGAGTAATCACAGAAACTAAAGTGATATAATTTAACTACACTAAATTCGCGTTTTCTCTTATCTGATATGATCAACTGCATTCGAACATACTGGTAAGCATAATAATTTACATGCTGGAGAACTTTTGTAAATGAAATTACTTTGCTAAATGTAAAATACGTAAAGACCCAATTGTCATTGGCAATAGAAAACCTTAGAATTTTACTTACTTCAAGCGCGTTTCTCTAATTATTTTATTGGTTATTGTTAAACATTTTTATTAGTTTTACACTAAGTTCTCTTGACAAGACCTAGTTCAACCCAAATTTATATGTTCACAGAAATCGTATCCAAGCCTGTATGTGATATTATGGTTGATCTGTGATAAATAAATGTGTATATACCATGTACATATTTAAAATCGAACATGTAGCAATAAACGGTACTTTGTTATATTCTATAGACTAATTCATTTAATTGTTAGACATTTGTCGAAAATATGTATTTATTAATGTATTTCTTCTATATAGAGCAATAATGTATTGTTATTTTTTTTATTATTTTGGATTAATTATGATTTGTAATAAAATCATTTATCTTGTATATATGTGTTACCGTCAAAATATAAATCACTAGTGGTCCATTGTTTTTGCATGATAGATATACTTTTGTCAAATACTTTAATGACATCTGTACAAAAAATCGTCTTGGAATTTTAAATTATAAATGCTTTCAATACCACTTAAAACCACAATAAATATACAAGTACATTATTACATGTATCTTTTTAAGCCATGTAACATATTTAATGATAGCTACAATCTTAACTCTGCAAATTACAAGGCATAAAAAGAAAGATACGACTTTATTCTAACGTCTTCCAAATTTACAAAGTGTGAATGCTATCTGAAATTCAGTTCGATTAAAATACACTCAGAACATTTTCATGACTGCCGCCAGTATTAATTATAATAAAATGTGTAGCGCATTCCCATGTTGGGTGGGCATTTTAAAATTTTTTCAAACAAGTCCTAAAGTAACGCATTAGTTTAGAAACGTAAACGCCACCTGCTGGAGCGGACGAAATGTTGCTCCTCTAGAAAGAAACGTTGACGACTGGAAAGTTGAAATCATCACGTTTTTCGTCGAGTTTAGTGAAACGTTTCCCGTGAGTCTTGATTTTGAGACGTACATCTATAAATGAAGCGAACCTATTGGTGTCTGTTGTGTCCTTAATCTTAAGCTATTTTGGATAATGAGAAGTGGAATCACCAACTCTTGAAAAGACATCATAAATTTAACGGAAGTAAACAATTGTGCTGGCTTGCGGTGATTTTATCTAAACGTGATTGTAAGGAGTCGGCTTCATATGAATGGAGGAACAAATCGGCAAGCGATGGTTACAATTAGTTCCAATTGGCAAAGTGTAAAACGTATTAATTTTCGCTATTTTTGCGGTACCACAAAATAAGCGCAACTAAGTACCCGCGAATTATTCTATATGAATGGTTACCACAAAATCTAAGAAAATCTAGGTAAAAACATGCCCCGGATAACAATTTGACACTGAAAGGATATAACACTCGCTACTTAATATCAAAATGTGTTATTATATTCATTACATTGGTTTCATTTTCACCTACCAAAACACACTTCATACAATTTAAATCCATTTATGCAGTACAAATATGCTTTGATTAACACAACCAAAGAGTACGACACAATAGATTATAATGACATAATGAAAGAACCTATGTCAATGTACACTCTCAGTCACAATACTAATCGACGGATTTTTTTATTCCTTACTTCACTCAACCCTAATTAAAGCCTCCTTCTTACTTTGCTGCAAGCGGCGTTTTTATGCTTATATAGAGTAAAATGGGTCTGTAAATTTGGTTGATTGATTGTTTTTATGTTTGCTTTACGCTCAGCTTTATTCAAGAAAAGAACTAAGTAAAAAACAATAAAACAACCGAGAAAGTTGAACGGGACATAGGGAACTCAAGTTTGACTGCAACTGGAAAAGTATGAACAGAAAATTTAGCCTTTTGTAGCGGCTACAATGAACCTTCTCTTTTTGAAAACAATAAAAGGGAACTTTATCGTGCAAGGAGCGTGGCGCTCTCCAAACATGTCACCCACTACGGTCCGCGGTCAGGCTTTCCGTAATATGACCTGACAACCCTTGCAGAGATATGGTCTCCCCTATTCACCACCTGAGGACATGCTGGGTTGCCCTGAGGGTTGAGCACTGGGAATCCTCCCAGTATGGTCCCATAATTCGGAAGAGAAATCTTCATTGGACAAAGTAATAATTTTTTAACATGGTATCGTGTGAAACATAATCTGATTGAAATGATTGCAAAGTAAATATTTTTTATTTATTGTCAAGTGTATATCTGTGTCACAAGTGACCGTTGATTTGTTTCTTTTGTCGTAACCAATTTCCCGCTTTCTTACTTTAATTTAACTACCCCGGATATGACTAGTTACCGGAGCTTAACTACAGAAATACGACGGGTGCCAAGCATGGAGCAGGACTTGCTACCAAAGCACTTGGCCTCACACTTCCGATTTCTTGGTTTTTAAGTGAAGTGTATGTTTGGGGATTGTCCACTCTTCTGTTTAACCATTTTTTCGGTTCTTGACTTGTCGCTTTTTATGTATCATGTTCGTTTTATGAGCTGCATAAAAGGTATGTTCTTTCTGAGTAGTGGAGAAGACCTCAGTAGTCACTTATTCATTTTATGTACAATAATTTTTTAAGCTATATTTGTAATGGTGTGTTTTTGTCTGAGGTTATTCCTGGTAATAGTTTCACCAGAAAACCACCATTACCACAATATTAACATACAACATATACCTTGGAACAACTGTGTGAAGTATTTATTTATCGCAATGAATGGTATTAGCAAAAAATTAAATTTAAAAGTTAGCACAAGCATTAAATGAGTGCGCATTAATTAAGGAAAAGAAAAATACAATAGTCATGTCATGGATACCGTTGTCATGGATACAGTTGCATCCTAAATTCCATTTGAACTGCTTTATTATAGTTGCTAGATTGGTCAACAAGAATCGATAACCATTGATAAGTGACACGACAGAAAGAATAAAGCAAAAACTAACAACAACACAAGGCAAAAAGTAGAAACTTAAACGCAGTATCAAACATGGTGTGCACTTAGGTGCTCGGAACGAGTTAGCGCCTGTCATTAGACAAGGTCGAGTCGAGCCAGAAAAAAGTCAGATTCAGGAAGAGGAAAGAAGAACTAGTCAAAGAAAAAATGACTGATCGCATATGGGAGATTCATTTTCCATACCGATGAACAAAGTCTTGGTAACGATCATAAACTATTGACATCAATCTAGGACTAATAAATCCTTGATTTAAATTACCTGAAAGCTTAAAATAAGATCTTGAAAAAGATGACAAACAAGATTTTCTGTTGTTGTGACGAATTGTAAACATTCCGTACCAACCACAGCTTGTTTCTGATTTACAAAATGATGTCATGTCTCGGATGACTAAATAATATTACTTCTGTTTTCGAAAGTTTATATGAATTGAGGTTTGCGTTTAGCTTTCCAAAGTAAACGTTATTCTGACAATCGAATTTGTTATATTTTGTCTCGTGCTACATAAATGACAAACTAAAACATTTCTTTATAATTATATTTTAGGTTCTACAACTGTCTATAAAATGCAAAGTTATAATATTTGCACAATGAATAGAGTAGAATTATTAAAGTTAAGAATGTTTATTCATTATTCAATGATTTCACATTATCTTCATAATTACATGTGTGTTATAACATTCAACATTATTTAGTTTCCAAATAAAAAAGAGTTTTTATAAAGAGCAAAGTAATAATGTTTCCTTGTTGATTGCATATCATTTCACAATTTCGGGGAATTTCTAAATAACATGTAGAGAATACCAACGATTTCTTGTTTGGTTTTATTACCACACATAATTTCGGGAATTTCTCTTAGATTTGACTTTTTTAGGCGGTAACATAAGTATAACAATTTACAGAAGTAACAGTTGCTAGCCCCGTTCACCTAACATTTGAAATTCGGCTTAACAATCTACTAAATTAACAGTGCTAGCCCTGATCACCTAACATTTGAAATTAGGCTTAACAATTTACGGAACTAACAGGTACTTGTCCCGTTCATCTTACATTTGAAATTAGGCTTAACATTTTACAGAATTAACAGATACTTGTCCCGTCCACCTTACATTTGAAATTATGCTAAACAATATACAAAACAAACAGGTGCTAGCCCCGATCACCTAACATTTGGATTAAGGCTTAACAATTTACAGAACACAAATGTGCTAGTCCCGTCCACCTCACTGAACAAATTTACACAAGATATTTTGTTTTCTAATTATTCCTTGTGTTACAAAAATCAAAAATCATATCACAATATAGACTAAGATCCAAACACGTTACAAGGTAAACAAATCATATCAAGATATAGAATAAAACCCAAAATATGCTATAAAAAACAAAAATCATACCAAGATATAGAATAAGACCAAAAACAAGTTATAAAGTAAAACACAAATCATACCAAAATATAGAATAAGACCCAAAACATGTTATAAAGTAAAAAAACATACCAAGATATAGAATAAGATCCAAAACATGTTATAAAGTAAAAAATCATACCAAGATATAGAATAAGACCCAAAACATGTTATAAAGTAAAAAATCATACCAAGATATAGAATAAGACCCAAAACATGTTATAAAGTAAAAAATCATACCAAGATATAGAATAAGACCCAAAACATGTTATAAAGTAAAAAATCATACCAAGATATAGAATAAGACCCAAAACATGTTATAAAGTAAAAAAATCATACCAAGATATAGAATAAGACCCGAAACATGTTATAAAGTAAAAAATCATACCAAGATATAGAAAAAGACCCGAAACATGTTATAAAGTAAAAAATCATACCAAGATATAGAAAAAGACCCAAAACATGTTATAAAGTAAAACACAAATCATCCCAAGATATAGAAAAAGACCAAATCAAGTTATCAATAAAAACTCATATCAAGATATAGAATAAGACCCAAAACATGTTATAAAGTAAACAATTATACCAAGATATAGAAAAAGGCCAAAACAAGTTATCAAGTAAAAAATCATATAAAGATATAGAATAAGACCCAAAACAAGTTATAAAGTAAAAAATCATACCAAGATATAGAATAAGACGAAAACAAGTTATAAAGTAAAAACTCATATCAAGATATAGGATAAGACCCAAAACAAGTTATAAAGTAAAAAATCATAACAAGATATATACTAACACCAAAAATTTTATTAAGTAAAAAATAATCGATAAAAAGATTCAACAAAATATAAAGATATTCGTCCTTCCACACACATTTATTTTAGTTTCTATCTATCATTATAACTAAGTTGAATTTAACTAGAGCTTGACTTGTTTTTATCTGTTACGTTATCCTTCTTGCTATATTATTTTTGAGAATAATAAACATATTTGCTTCTTCTTATTTTTTTTGTTTATCTTAACTTCTGGAAAGTTAATTACTGGTATTATTCATAGTTGTTACCTTTCACTTTAATTTTTTATTGAATAATAACAGTGTTAAGTAAAATAAAAATGTAACCGCAGATAAAATTAAAAAACACAAACAACTAATTTGAAGGAAAACAAAACAAAGGGGAAAGGGGGGTATTAGGAACTGTCGCCAAAAATCATTTGACCTGATTGACCCCATTTAAGTCATACCAAACCTCCACTTTTATTATAACAGTAATATATGTTTATCGTTTTTTACTATGACATCAGTTAATATACGTCTGCAACGTTGAATTTTTAATCATATTTGCAATACCAAACACATCACTCGCATTTAATAGTGTAACACCTTTATACTTTGAAGTTGCCATTTGATATAATACATCTACAAGGCTGAAAGCACTCTGGTAATTAAGTAAGAAAGACAAGACAAGTAACAAGAAATATGAATTCTTCAACATATACATACATGTAGACACACGATACTGTAATAAAAAAAACAAGGAAGGAAATAAAGCAAATCATGCAAAGCACATGTATTTGACGATATATAGTCATTTGAAACAAGGACATATAGAAGCACAAGACATAAAAATCAAACACTAAATATAAAGTGCATTTCCAGAAATGTGGGTGAATTTGTGTGATACGCCAGTTGTAAATTGTGCATTCAATAAGTTGATCTAGTTCTGAAATACGTTACGACAAATATTTTTTGAAGATCTTTTTGCAGAGTATTCGACAATACCTAACAGAGCTTTTTAATACCTTCTTGCATTTACATTAGGTACCTGCACATAATACAGGGGTTGCATACCTAACAGAGCTTTTAATACCTTCTTGCATATACATTAGGTACCTGCACATAATACAGGGGTTGCATACATAACAGAGCTTTTTATACCTTCTTGCATGTACATTAGGTACCTGCACATAATACAGGGGCCGCATACCTAACGGAGCTTTTTAATACCTTCTTGCATTTACATTAGGTACCTGCACATAATACAATGGTCGCATACCTAATTGAGTTTTTTTCATACCGTGTTGTATTTACATCCAGCAGCTGCACACAATACTGGGGTCGCATACCTAACAGAGCTTTTAAATACCTTCTTGCATTGACAAGAGGTACCTGCACATGATACATGGGGCACATACGTAACAGAGCTTTTTAATACCTTCTTGCATTTACATTAAGTACCTACACATAATGCAGGGGTCGCATACCTAACAGAGTTTTTTCCATACCGTGTTGTATTTACATGAGGTACCTGCACACAGTACAGGGGCCACATACATAACAGATCTTTTTTATACCTTCTTGCATTTACATAGGTAGCTGCACACAATACATATGTCGCATACCTAACAGAGCTTTTTTGATACCTTCTTGCATTTACATGAGGACCTGCACACAATACATAGGCCGCATATCTAACAGAGCTTTTTCCATACCGTGTTGTATTTACATGAGGTACCTGCACATAATACAGGTTCCGCAAACCTAACAGAGCTTTTTCCATACCGTGTTGTATTTACATGAGGTACCTGCACATAATAAAGGGCGCATACCTAACAGAGCTTTTTCCATACCGTGTTGTATTTACATAAGGTACCTGCACACAATAAAGGGGTCGCATACCTAACAGAGTTTTTCAATACCGTGTTGTATTTACATGCGGCACCTGCACATAATACAGGGGCATCATAATTAACAGAGTTTTTTAATACCTTGTTTTATTTACATGAGGTATCTGCAGTAGACTATTTAAAGCTATATGTCCGCTGACTCAAATCTGATAAATTATTAATTTTTTTATTCAACTTCTCTGTTCTGTAATCTTGCAATACATTTAAAGAACTTCGTTTTTATGGTAGCTTCAAATATGTAATTTTCAATTAATGGATTTTTAACATAACCAAAACTCTTTTGCCTATCATCAACTCTTACACTTATTATTAAATACCTAAATGTCACCTATTTCTTATTAACTTGTAATAGTACATTTATCTGTTATTAATAGTTTTATAAGATGCTAGCTCCAGGCAGTTTACGGTATAATACAGCCGGTAATTACAATTCAATAAAGTTGTTTTTAAAGATTGCGGGCGTCTTTTTGTTTTTCTCATTCCTTAATATATCTCAAAGGTTAGCAGGTCAATGTAATATGAATAAGATTGTAAAAATCAAAAAATAAAGATCTAAATATAGCACAAACGGAATCAAAATATATTGAAAGGAATTCTACGGTGGACTCTAGTACTAACACTATTTTCAAATAGCGACATTATTGGCACATTATTGTCTTTACCACTACGACTGATAAATGTTAATTATTATCTAGAGGAATCATTTTATTTAGTTATAAAGTCTTATGAATGTAGTAAGAAAACACTATTGACATATTTCCTGTTTTTTGAATTCCGGTCTTTACTTTACATTGCCTATAATCTTCTTCATCTTAAATACGACTATAATATATACAAATGACATGCCATGTTAGTGATATCTAAACACTACACGAGGAAAACATTGATTGAATTAACGTCCAGCGAGCAATATTACCAGCTATATTAAAAATAAAACAAAATATAACAAAGCGGAAATGAAATGGACCAACACATTTTCCACATTTTTTACTGCCAATGGAAAAGTATTGAATACTTTCCTTGGTATTATGACTAAGCATTGGTCTGGACATACTATATCTTAATGGTTATGATCAATCATTTTTAACATTTGTTAAAATCCAAATTTATGATTCATTTAAGTAATTTTAATAACAATTGCCCTACAATTTTTGCTAGAGACATATTTCTTGGATACAAATCTCTTCCTGTGATGACTTAACTAGATTGATACATATTTAAAACTAATTTCATATATTTTGTATGTTTAGCTTGTTCCTTTGATATATAAGTACGTTAATATGTTTCCTGTAACGCTGTATATAAATACTATTGCTAAAACATCAAATTCCATTTAGTGGTGTATAGAAAAAGGCTGTGTAACGGATAGACAGACGTACGAACAAACAGACACCCCATCACTTTATACCCCCCAATTTTCAAGTCCGAGGTATACATACAAACACGATAATTAATGAAATAACCCAAGATGAATTAAAAGATATATGAAACAACAGAGAGACGAACAGCAGTAAATTATATATAACAAACTATGAGGTGTCATAACTGTAACTGTCTACCTTAGTATATAGACAATAACAACTGCACGACCAGGTTATGAAGTTATATAAGAAATGCACACTATCACATTTTTAAACTTAAAATTAGACAGGCTCGCACTATCATAAAAATTACTAAGATCCGGCAAAAACTATATAAAGTGTTTGTTAGACTATAAAAGGTCACACGAATAACACAAGCCATTTTATATGGTTTATTAACAATTAAGGTATTCGGACCACAATTGATCACGTGATCATATCTGGTGTCCCGAATGTCTATTGAATTCTAAGAGAGCAGTCCTCGGTAATGTTCGGCATACATCGGAAATACTATTTGAATAACTATGTTTGCTCAAAACTGTAGACACTGACTTAAAGTAAAACAATATATTCAATTTGTATCATTTATTAGCAATACATTGATGTAACAAAGCTTTATTTCTTAGTAAAATAATAAAATTAATCAATTATGGGTCAGATACTTAATTATCATAATATTCGAGAAATATTAAGTCGACGTGATTACCTCTTTATAATTGTACTTAAAATATGACTTTGTTGTTAAAAGTTTCTGTTTGTTGTAATAGTATGTCACAAAAATAGTCTACATTTTCTACAAAATTGCGCTTTAATGAATCGTTAGCAAATTTATTTTTAAGTGGCCGAATTTAATATCGTTTCTTTTTTTATTATATATATTACATGAATTTTTTTAACTTTTTTTATTTCGCATGCACATTACACATGCGTTTACACAAAGTAAATATTTTATGTTTAATGCATGAGGTCATGTAAATATTGTTTAATTCCAAATTAACAAACATGTTTTCACAACACATATATAAATCAAGTGTTCAATTCGTGTGATATAAACTTCAACTAATAACACACGAATAAGAATTAATTAACCCTTTCAATTTATTGTATACAACACATACATATTTAATTGCTAATAGGTATTGTCATGCAATAAAAAATCATGACTTTATAACAACGGAACACAATGAGCTTTGGTTTGACCATGTCTGTTGATTGTTTGAATGGCTTGTTTTGGTATGTAATGAAACTATGTATTTGTATCTGTATGGATACTTCTAGTAAAAACTTATTTAAATTGATCCACAATAATTTCTTCTTTCTCTTTACTGTCTGTTACTAGGGGTCAATCTTTTTTAAGTAGCAATACTATAATGTTGTCTTGTTGTTTGGACGTTATATATTTCCAAAATGGTTTTTAGTTTCTCGTCTTCATCTCCCTCTATGATGGCTGAATTACTATAGTCCCACTCTGTTTTCTTAATGTGTTTCCTGCATTTCCTTTTGGAATTAGCTGTATTCAGTAGTCCAGTCTTTGCATGTTTGACCTTTTTATATACTCTCTCCTTTTCTTAATCATCCTTTTAGCTTTATTGTTTATCCACGGGATTTTGTTATTTGATCTTACTATTTCTATGTTCCCCCGTGGCTTTATTTAGTAAAGTCTTAAACGTTATCCACATATCATCTGTATTTCCTAGTATTATCTCATTATTCGATTATTTCAATTGTACTTTTATCTTCGCCCAAAATGGCTTTGAGTAGATATACATTGTTTAGTAGAGTTTTCTAGTTACAAGGTTTAATGTCTATCAGTTAGTATTATGGCATGATCTGATATCCCAAGTATGATGGTTTATGCTTATGAATGATAAGTTGTAAATACTAAGTCAAGCATGTTGTTTTCTCTTGTAGGTTCTTTATGTATTTCTGTTAATACTTGTGATGTTGAGATGTTTATTAATGACTGCTGAATGTTCTTGTCTTGTGTTGTATTTCATACTTAAATATTGTTCCAGTCTATTTCTGGGCAGTTGAAGTCGCCGCCTGATTTTTCCTTCAGCTTTTTTTTTGTCTAGGATACATCTGCAATTTACAGTTAGAATTCTTAGGTTAGTCTTTTTCGGGGTTTTGAATGAAAATGTTTATTCTGACTTTGAATTTGTACTATACTTCCGTGCTGTCTGTACTTTCGGGCTGCTGGTTGCAGTTGGTACAAATGTAGAAAAAGAGTACAAAAGTGGGTCATGTAATTTAATGTGCCGAGTTCATAAGTGTGGTATGCAAATGAGGTAACATTGATGCTATAACTTTGGCAGCATAGCGATTGTACGTTTGAAGTAGTTGGTAGTCTTTTGTACACAGTTCATTGCACGATTTATGATTCCATATATTACGACCCTGTTACTGGTGTCTAGCATAGTCCGCGTGAAAATATTGATTTCTTGTTTGCTTTTTGTCCTAGGTTAGGTAAGCTGTCTCCGGCATGTTGCATTTTCCTTTCAGATAAGTCTGCGACCCCAGTATCCGGGTTTAATAGGTTGTTATTTTTTGGTTATTCCATTGTTTTTGGTTTACAATTCCTGAAATAGTTGTAAGGAACAAGGTAAATAGTAGTCCTGTAAACATGGTGGCTTCCAAGTCAAAGGTTGACAGTTCATGCTTAATTTCTGATGATTAAGCTATAAATCAGTACTGGACAGTTTACTTCAATTAGAAGTTTTATTTGAAGATTCCGAAACCACACCTTTGCAAGTATATTATCAAGGTGTAGTCCGTTTGCATACAATGTGAAGCTGGTCCTCTTGGGTTTAGTCAGCTTCCTGTGTTGCCGTTTTGACTATTGATATGAAAGTAAGGTCAATGCCAAAAGATGGTGAATAGTGGTTTTCCGCTTCGTTCATTGTTCTAACTACTGTTTAGCAGGTAGATTTGCTTAATTCTTTATCCTGTTCGTCAAATATTTCTGGTGTTTTATGTCTTCTGTATTTGTTGTAACAATGGAGTAAACAGTAGTTTCAAGTGTCGTGACTTTACAGTAGTTGTATTGATGTACAAGTTTTACAATCTTATTGTTGTATGATACGACATCGACCTTTATGTTTCCTTCTTGGGTTGTTAGTGCTATTTATTGTTTGTTTTTGGATTTTGGTGGTAAGGTAACACGTTGATATGATACTATGAGTTTTAGTTTTACCGTGTCTGTTGATTGTTTGGTAGGATTGTTTTTGGTATGTAATTAATCAATACAGTGAGTTTTGGCTTGACTTTATACTATTTTGATAATATAGTATGCTTGTTTTTGGTATGTAACAAAGCAATACAATGTGTTGTCTTATGATTTATAACAATTTTTTGTTCTGTCACTCTTTGTATACTGGTATGTTTCGACCTATATTTGCCACTTTATCATTAATTTGTTTTGGTTTGATTGTCGACTGATAGTTCGGTAATGTGATTGATGCATTGATTGATGTCTGCCTTACGTCCAGCGAGCATTATTTCAGCTATATTAAGGACGGGAACAAGTTAACAAAGTGCAAGGTGCGTGGCATTCTCCGAACACGTTACCCACTACGGTCCACGGTCAGGCTTTCCGTATTATGACCTGACAACCCCTCAAACGAGAGGGTCTCCCCTATCGCCAACCGGGGACGCGCTGGGCTGCTCTATGGCTCGAGCACTGGGAACCCTCACAGTATGGTCCCAGTCGGTAATGTGTTTAGTGCGGTTAACTATTATCGTTTTCCCATGCCATTGACCACGGGAAGTCGTGTTTGGTGTGAAATCTAATAGCTTGTTACCTTGTAAATGAGATGATTATTTTATGTGATTTGCGGTTGGTCATGTGTAGTGATTTTATGGTTGGATTTGATATGACGTCTGATTCGACATAAGCATGTGTTCTTAAGCAGATTTTCTAAATGTGCCTTTTGGCTCGTCCTCGTACCACATTAGTATGGCAGCCTTTGGATTTACTTTTGACCTTGTCACATAATTATTCACAGGGATCATAAATCGTGATTTCCATTCAGAACTCGTAATATGATCAAATGTTAGGCTTGTCTGATACGATTTTTATTTTAACATCGTTTCGTGATTGTACTTTAGCTTTTTTTGCGACCGATTTCTTGTTAAACGTTGTAATTATGCTGACGTGACGTCTGGTTTAGCTTGTCGTATGTTTGGCATTATGTTAAATTGATCCCAAGACTTTCTGGCAGCTTTGTATGGTGTGATGTCAGATTTATCTCCGTTCAACAATTGTATATTAGACTGGTTAAGTGTGATGTGTGATGTTTACTTCTAACTTGTACTTAGACGTATTGAACGTTTTTGGTGTATGTCTAGTGTTTAATGTGAATGCTGCTTAGGATTGTTTGATTGTGTTGTCTGCTTTTCCTTGTTTTATTTGTGCATCACATACGTGACTTCAACTGTGGTTTTGTCCCGTGATTGTATTAGTGATAGACTTTTCTGTATTCACGTTTGGGTTGACCGTGTCCTGTGCTGCCGTGATAGACTTTTTCAGTATTCACGTCTGGGTTGACCGTGTCCTGTGCTGCCGTGATAGACTTTTCTGTATTCACGTTTGGGTTGACCGTGTCCTGTGCTGCCGTGATAGACTTTTCTGTATTCACGTTTGGGTTGACCGTGTCCAGAGCTGCCGTGATAGACTTTTCTGTATTCACGTTTGGGTTGACCGTGTCCTGTGCTGCCGTGATAGACTTTTTCTGTATTCACGTCTGGGTTGACCGTGTCCTGTGCTGCCGTGATAGACTTTTTCAGTATTCACGTCTGGGTTGACCGTGTCCTGTACTACTTTGGTAGACTTTTAAAAAATTGTTCCCATTAATGTTGCCTCTTAGTTGTTGCTTTGTCCTATGATTTAGGGCATTTTTTAGCTGTCCTTTTTACTGAGTCTACTTTAGAATTATTGCATACTGTTTTTTGAATGCACGTGTATGCATTTTTAAGTAGAACATTATAAATAAATAAAAAATCATATAACAAGTATTTGTAATTCTAAAAATATTTCCTGAAATAAGGAAAACTGCAGACTAAAATAGAGAAACGTTTCATTAATAGATGAATGACAAAACATGTACAGAATAAATTATTGAGATTGATGCTTTAATTGTTTGTCTCATTACAGCGTAAACATAGCAAATTGAATTATAATAAATAATTACGGAAGTATGTTGAAATATTTTCCCCTGGGATTGGATAAGGGGGTGTACAATTTACATGAGTATATAAATACCGTAAAATACAAACCGAAATTTTATTTTGAGTTGTACAGACTGAGGTGACACATTTCTCTGGTGTAATATAGATATTCGCTGACAGGCAGTTATTCTCATTTATAAACCAAACATTCTTTTAATCGTAACAGATTTATGAGTTTGACGTATCGATGATTCACTATAAAAGAAGAGTTTAACAAGAAACACTACAGCTGATACAATGATGTCACGATATCTGTGTTTGTTTGGATTTATACTGGCTGTGTATGGATCATCAGAATATAATTTTAGTCAGAGTAAGTGTTCATTATGTTGAATTTATTTTAATTTTAGTCAGAGTAAGTGTTCGATATGTTGAATATGTTTTAACATTTTAATATTGACATTTAATGACTTTAATAGTGTTATAAAGAATTTGGCAAAAATGCAGTTAATATAGATCTAATTTATGTATGAAATATCTTATAAAACTTTGGGATGCAGTGAAAACTGATTAAACCTAAGTTTTCTTTTGTAATGCCTGTACGAAGTTAGGACCAATGCTGAAGTTCCTGTATTTTTGGTTGTTGGTCCCGTAGTTGCCGGTTTCTCGGACTTCGATTTGTGGAGTTTTTTGACAGT
The DNA here is from genome assembly GCA_944474755.1 of Limnoperna fortunei. Lineage (NCBI taxonomy): Eukaryota > Metazoa > Mollusca > Bivalvia > Mytilida > Modiolidae > Limnoperna > Limnoperna fortunei. Next base: position 1,893,325 of record OX104120.1, read on the forward strand.
TTCCTGGATGTTCGGTATTTTCTAATTAAGTTCTATTAAATAATAACACAGGTCTGCAATGGTGCTTAGAACAAGTTTATAATGATGCTTAGAACAAGTCTGTAATAATGCTTAGAACAAGTCTGTAATGGTGCTTTTCAGGTTTTGGTCAGAAGTATTCACAGGCAATAGTTACTCCACTTTTCAGGTTTTAGTCAGAAGTATTCACAGGCAATAGTTACTCCACTTTTCAGGTTTTGGTCAGAAGTATTCACAGGCAATAGTTACTCCACTTTTCAGGTTTTGGTCAGAAGTATTCACAGGCAATAGTTACTCCACTTTTCAGGTTTTAGTCAGAAGTATTCACAGGCAATAGTTACTCCACTTTTCAGGTTTTGGTCAGAAGTATTCACAGGCAATAGTTACTCCACTTTTCAGGTTTTGGTCAGAAGTATTCACAGGCAATAGTTACTCCACTTTTCAGGTTTTGGTCAGAAGTATTCACAGGCAATAGTTACTCCACTTTTCAGGTTTTGGTCAGAAGTATTCACAGGCAATAGTTACTCCACTTTTCAGGTTTTGGTCAGAAGTATTCACAGGCAATAGTTACTCCACTTTTCAGGTTTTGGTCAGAAGTATTCACAGGCAATAGTTACTCCACTTTTCAGGTTTTGGTCAGAAGTATTCACAGGCAATAGTTACTCCACTTTTCAGGTTTTGGTCAGAAGTATTCACAGGCAATAGTTACTCCACTTTTCAGGTTTTGGTCAGAAGTATTCACAGGCAATAGTTACTCCACTTTTCAGGTTTTGGTCAGAAGTATTCACAGGCAATAGTTACTCCACTTTTCAGGTTTTGGTCAGAAGTATTCACAGGCAATAGTTACTCCACTTTTCAGGTTTTGGTCAGAAGTATTCACAGGCAATAGTTACTCCACTTTTCAGGTTTTGGTCAGAAGTATTCACAGGCAATAGTTACTCCACTTTTCAGGTTTTGGTCAGAAGTATTCACAGGCAATAGTTACTCCACTTTTCAGGTTTTGGTCAGAAGTATTCACAGGCAATAGTTACTCCACTTTTCAGGTTTTGGTCAGAAGTATTCACAGGCAATAGTTACTCCACTTTTCAGGTTTTGGTCAGAAGTATTCACAGGCAATAGTTACTCCACTTTTCAGGTTTTGGTCAGAAGTATTCACAGGCAATAGTTACTCCACTTTTCAGGTTTTGGTCAGAAGTATTCACAGGCAATAGTTACTCCACTTTTCAGGTTTTGGTCAGAAGTATTCACAGGCAATAGTTACTCCACTTTTCAGGTTTTGGTCAGAAGTATTCACAGGCAATAGTTACTCCACTTTTCAGGTTTTGGTCAGAAGTATTCACAGGCAATAGTTACTCCACTTTTCAGGTTTTAGTCAGAAGTATTCACAGGCAATAGTTACTCCACTTTTCAGGTTTTGGTCAGAAGTATTCACAGGCAATAGTTACTCCACTTTTCAGGTTTTGGTCAGAAGTATTCACAGGCAATAGTTACTCCACTTTTCAGGTTTTGGTCAGAAGTATTCACAGGCAATAGTTACTCCACTTTTCAGGTTTTGGTCAGAAGTATTCACAGGCAATAGTTACTCCACTTTTCAGGTTTTGGTCAGAAGTATTCACAGGCAATAGTTACTCCACTGACATCAAATGTTAATCACCTTGAAGTCGGCATGCCTGAAAGTATTAGCATTAAATTAGAACTTCTAAACAACAAGGAAGGACCCATTACCATGCAGCTTGAAAGAAATAAAGAACAGCCTGAATTTAAACCAGTGTTTGTTGTAAGAGATGATACAGATGGTCCGCTAACTCTAGTTAAAGAAAACCTCAGTATAGAACAGGTAATCCACCTTATTATCTTTTCATTATCTTTATTGTATTGATGTCTGAACGTTGTTCTTCGTGATTGCATCTATTGTGTGTTGTTTTTTTTTTTGGTTCAACCATCCATAGCAAAATATGTCAGTATACTGTGTATTGTCTTGGTTAATCTATTTAACTTATCGTGTACTGTACGGGTTAGAAATGTTAAAATATCTTTACATGTACTGTACGGGTTAGAAATGTTAAAATAGTGAATGTATGTGTAGGATATTGTGATATTTATCTTAACCTGTATTGTAAGGGGAAAATTAGTTAATTTATGTTAACGTATACTTTACGGGTTAAAATGGAATTTATTTGTCTTTGATACAGACTTAATCACGTTGAGCCGTGAGGTGAGCCCGTGTCAAAACAAAATGACCTATATTCCTTTATATATCAGTAAATTTTCATGCTGATCCATTAATTCGGTAAATATATGAAGGTACGTTGTTACTTTTTTTATCAGCGGTACATATGAAAGCGAAAATGTACAAAATAGCGATAACTTAATAGACAATTTTACAACTACACAAGTGGCCTCGGTGGCCGGAAGGTTAAGGTAGTTTTAGTCATGTACTATTGATCACGTGCCTGTCAATACTGAAGTTGCTGGTTCGAGTATCTCTGCGGGAAGGGTGAATTCGACTCCGATCTTAATTGACAAGAATTGCCAGTTTTCCAAACGACGGTCGCGGTTTTCTCCGCAGACACCGGCATCCTATCCAAATAAAACTGGACGCCACGATATCGGCCTAAAATTGCTGTAAGTGACATTAAACACAATTTAAAAGACTTTGTTCACAGAAATTTAATAATAGAAATTTCGATAGCATGAACACAACGATTTATTTGATTGTTAAAATCTTCTTTTTAATTCAAATTTAACCTGAACTGTCATTCAAATATTAAATGAAAGTACTTTGTATTCTTTCGTGCATAATAAAAAATGTATCCCTTCTTTAAACGACCATTGTCAGACATATTGATTGATGCTATTAGCTGTAAATGTGAATTTTAATGAATTCATTTCCATTGAATTGATTTTAATTGCAGTAACTTAAGTTTTTAAAGAATAATTTGGAATTTTATATTCGATGTTTGACGGAAAAGGGTACAAGAAATCGTAAAATCTTGATTTATATCGCTTCAGGGTTAAGAATTCTAAGTGTGTCATAATTTTACGGTTACAGTACAAATCTAGACCGTTAATTATCATTTATATGTCTATAATGGAACTTAGGTGTTTTTTAAATTAAAATTATATGAATATATTAAATCCAAAAACAATGTACGAAATGAACTAAAATATATCAAAATTAAGATTGTATATTGGTATCGGGTCTCTATGCCCTATCTGCATCTTTAATTAAAACTACTAACATTATGCGTTGTTGTGTTGCCATATGAGTCATTAAATAATATTTTTCAGAACATCGGTGTCTACCAGAGTATGGATGGTCTGGCGGCCTATACCATTACCTGTGACGGCTTAGAGTACGGGATGTGTAAACCTATACTTGTAAGTGTCTGCAATGTAGAGCACCGCACCTGAGTGCACCCATGGATTTATATTGGATTCTGGTTACTCATTTTCTGTTTTTGTGTTTTTGGTTTTTGTTTTGCGCTGTATATGTTTGTCTATATCCAGATTTGTAATTGTCCCTTGTCAAGGCTCTTGTTGTCCGGTCGGTTTCCTTTGGGAATTATTGTTCACTTTGTAACTACTTTAAAACCGGCGTTTCTAAAAGTGATATTAATTACTTATATATTAATACATAATAAGTACATGCTGACTTTTGTTTATAAACGTTTTGTTAGCGTACCTAGAAGTATGTTAAAAGAATGATATTGTAATAAAAGTGCTCCACTACGATCGTTACAGCTTGGATCGATAAATCTGAACGGAACAGAATTTGACATAAAACCAACCGAAAAGGAAGGTACATCAGGAACCGGATACCTATACGATGTTTACAGCAGAAAAAAACCAGAGGGAGATGGAAAAAGGTGTGTCGCAGGAGGTAATCAAATCTTATAAAAACACAAAAAATATCAAAGAACAACGAATTGTTATTTTTTGTAGAAACTGTAGCATTCGACGAAAGATTCCCGCGGTTGTTTTTATCACTATTCTCACTGAAACACCCGCGGTTCACTCTGTGTTTCATTTTTTTATTCCGTCAGCTTTTTTCATTGGTTTGTTCACGAATTCATAAATATTTTGTAGCCAATAAATGCGATGCCTCATTCAGCTATTCGACATCTCGGTATGATAAAAACGTAAAAACTACAATTTTAAGCACAAACTATATATTTTTTGTTGATAATAACGTAGATTCCGATATAAATAAATCCACGGGAGGAGTGGGACGCTATCATGACGGTGCAAAACACACCCCTATGTGGAAAACATATCAACTGCTTCTTTTTTTCTTCAGAAAATCAGGAAATTGCTGCAATATCAACGACATTTCAAAACAAGGTAAAAGATGGAGAATTCGAAGGATTAGCCATGAGAAACAGATTTCGCTTCGCTCATTATGAAACGTCTCAGCAGAATGATCGATCATCGCCAATACATAACCAACATAATCCACCAACGGTTTCCGCCAGTAACTTTGCTGTAGGTCTCCTCATTATGGTGGACGAAATCATATACAAAAGGTAGATATCAAATAATTATCTGGTAAAAGCTCACATTGTTTTTACCTGGAGATTTAATTAATTTAATACCGCACATGTTTTGCTTATGGTGGGAAGTCACAGGAAAATCGTTTTCATGTTCAGTGCATGTCAAAGCATTCTTGCATTAAATTATATAAGTTTTTGCCCCAGTAGATTCTTATGATAAGAGAATAAAATCGAATGAAGCCGACATGAAAATTAAACAAAACACATTTCTTCGTATCTACATTAAATATTCACACAAAGTGAAATTGGAACACTAAAAACAGTTCTAGATGGTACGACGATAAGTAAAAGTACAGAGTTCCCTATAAGAATTCCATTTTATTCCAGGACGTTTATAAACATTTATTTAATGCAATATAATTTTTCTAGTTTAATATCTTTCATATAAGTAGATCGTGGTCTTGATGTGACATAGTTCCCACTATATAATTATTAAATATTTTTGTTATAGATTCTACAGTATGACTTTTGGATATAACCATTCCCAAAGAGATTTTGGCGCAAAAGCATTGATACGCCAATATTATGCACACATTGTAAACGCGGTATGTATATTTTATAGTCAATTTCACTTTATTGACCCTTGACGGAAGTCGAGCGATGTTCCGAATGTGTCAATTTGTTATGTTTTCAAAACAACTTTTAAAAATTTCAATAACAGATCTGCGTTATCCTTAAAACAATAAGAACTTATCATTTCAAAAAGGAAATATTCGACTATTTTCTATAACTAAATATATAATAATATATAATTAATTAATATATACAAAACATTAATATAAAGTATCAATTGACACCTGAGTATGTTTGTTTTTAGATGGACCTTCGTTATAGGAACATAAGACATCCGGTATATGAAATCCGTATTGTTGTAACTGGGTATCTTATCGATGACGTAAGTATGACGTATCTTTGTGGACGTATCTATTTAATAAGACAAGGAATACAGTGTTTTGACTATAATATGAACATGAGTTTTATAGAAAATTTTCAGAAAGATTTCCTGTATCGGAAAAGTTCAAATGTCTTCTTTTAAGAAATGACAAAGCCATTGTCCTTTACAAAAAAATTATTTTTATTTTAAAGGAAAATCCGAAATGCTAGCTTCAGTAGGACTTTACAATATATAAAATCTACGGTGTAAACTTTTGTTGAATGCTTCTCTGGTCTGCACATCCAAATTTGTTGATTCTAAAAAAGATAATTTTGTATGCAGTATTATTTATGTCAGCTTATCTGTGTCTTATAGCTGCCATAAGGTTCAAAAAGTTCAATACAGCCTGTAAGCTATGATTGAAAAGTACAAGTGACACCATGGTGTCTTTATAGGTTATTTACGTTTTTTGAAACGAGATGCGTTTTCTCGTTCATATCTCATCGAAATGCGTCAGCCCTGAGATGAGATGACGAGAAAATGCATCGAGTTTCATAAAACATAAATAATATGTTTATCGCTGTTTTGTAACATTGTGACTTCACAGTGTTACTTAACGACGTCTTGCCAGCGAGCTGAGATGGGCCCATCTCAAGCTAGAAGAGTGAGATGGAATAATATCGCACACAAAGATCAAAGGAAAATACTGCAAAATAGCGATAAAAACTATACGACATGCTTACGTGCTGTACATGTATGACGTAAAAAAATATTGACTGAAGCTTCTTTGACGCACTACAACAGTATATGACATTACTGCACATAACATGGAATAACCGCTGTAAATAGATATCAGCATGCTTTAAACTGTGTCTCGTAATAACATAATCACACATACAGAATGCATGGTCTGCGACGAACTGATGCTCTGCATAAAATTTGTCTTGTTAAACTTAATCCACAGTTTACACAAAATCATACTGAAGATCTTGACATTATGCAGTGACAACCAACAACACATTGACCTAAGAATACATTTAAACGTTTCTTTTAGAATCATTTGATTGACATATGGAGCGATCAATCTGAAGCAGCCGTTGAAGATGTGATGTATAAAGCTATACAGTGGAGAAAACTGATGATGGCGGACCTTCCTCCACATGACCATTTAATGGTGTTCACTGGGTAAGTAATCACATGACCATTAAATGGTGTTCACTGGGTAAGTAATCACATGACCATTTAATGGTGTTCACTGGGTAAGTAATCACATGACCATTTAATGGTGTTCACTGGGTAAGTAATCACATGACCATTAAATGTTGTCGGGTAAGTAATCACATGACCATTAAATGTTGTCGGGTAAGTAATCATACGACCATTAAATGTTGTTGGGTAAGTAATCATATGACCATTAAATGTTGTCAGGTAAGTAATCACATGACCATTAAATTTTGTCGGGTAAGTAATCATATGACCGTTAAATGTTGTCGGGTAAGTAATCATATGACCATTAAATGTTGTCGGGTAAGTAATCATATGACCGTTAAATGTTGTCGGGTAAGTAATCACATGACCATTAAATGTTGTTGGGTAAGTAATCATATGACCATTAAATGTTGTTGGGTAAGTAATCTTATGACCATTAAATGTTGTCGGGTAAGTAATCACATGACCATTAAATGTTGTCGGGTAAGTAATCACATGAACATTAAATATTGTCGGGTAAGTAATCATATGACCGTTAAATGTTGTCGGGTAAGTAATCATATGACCATTAAATGTTGCCGGGTAAGTAATCACATGACCATTAAATGTTGTCGGGTAAGTAATCATATGACCGTTAAATGTTGTCGAGTAAGTAATCACATGACCATTAAATGTTGTTGGGTAAGTTTCTACATGGTGTTAAATAAGTAAGTTACTTTGTGACCTCTTGGTAGACTTTATTATCTATTATTTCATGTTTGATTGGTCGATTGTTGTTGTTCATTTGTGGATAAACGTATCTAGTGTTTGAATACATTTTGCTGTAAAATAGTGTGTTCATTTAAATAAAATGAGATGCTCCACTTGAAAATGAAAATCTGTCTTAAATGGAGGCCTTAAATTGGTGGAATTTTTAAAGAATTAAAGCTGTGTTTACAGGATTCATCGTGTATGAACTTCCCTATTCACTCACAAACTTAATGTGAAGCCCTTCAGGATTCATTTAGTGTGTGAGTAAGTTGGTCTCGTTCATACAATTATTAATGCATACTTCAACAATTAATGTAATAACTACCATCTTGATGGGAATCTTTTATGTTACAAGATTTTTCTTTTAATTTCAGTCGAGATCTGTACACCAAATTCTCCAAAGACTATTCTGTTACAGGTAAGCTTAATGATAAATGTTTTGGTATTCTATCAACATAACTGAAGCTATTATTTTAAATCTGAGATCATGTAACCATTTAAGTAGATATTTCTGTAACTTTACTTTATTTATTTGTGATCCATCTCTTTAGATGATGATACTATAATTCACCAGAATTTATTAATGAAATGGCTAATTCTTGAACTAATAAAACTTGTGTTATTGCTTAATGAATATTTGAATCATTACTCAGAAGGATATCACACTCATCATCACATCGATCACATATAGCGCATCAATTTTTCTCTATTTAATTTCTTTTGTTTTCTGTCTTCCTTTCATATTTGTCATCTAAAGTTGTGTTATGTCTCCAACAAACATAATATAATTTGTATTGTATTACAATGTACGCTGGTCTATCAATATATTTGTGTAACATACTGTATACTAGAGAAGACATTATAAGTTTGATTAACTTGTGCCTTATCCAATTTGCATGTTTGAGCAAATAAAATATGTTTAAACTAAAATGAATATTTGTCAATAATGTGTTTATTGTAGGCTTTGCCAGTTTGGAATCTGTATGTAGACACGACAGTTTGTCTATAATTGAGGATAAAGGAGGCTTTGATTGTATAATAACAGCTACACACGAGTTAGGTCACAGGTCAGTGTGTTACCTTTTTATTAGTTCATCGGTTCTCAATTACACTTGTTTGAAATGTTTTTTACCAAACTGCAATCGCTGGAATTCGTATTATAACCAGAATACCCCTACGAGAGGGTATCCCCTATACGTCGTTTTCAAGATAGGTAGGTAGATGTATCCTATCATGTGATGAATGATATCACGTGATTTTATTCAGGGCATTTTCCTCAACGCACCGTCATTTAACATCGTGTGAACGTCATAAAACGGAATAAAACTTGACCCCTTTCCATAAATTTTATGTTTAGCGTTGGTTTGCACCCCGGCACAACACAACCCAGGTTACGTTTTGCATCGTCTTTCTTATGCCGTCCCATTTCGTATCAAGTGTTGCCGTTTTATATTAAAAGTGCCCTAAATTTTTTATGACGTCACGTGCCAGTATTACAATTTTCACCTCCTTTTACGAGAGCGATTATATCTTGAAAACGACGTATCCGCCACCTGGTGACGCGCTGGGCAGCTCTGTGGGTCGAGCACTGTGAACCCTCACAGTATGGTCCTAGTATTGGATAGTAAAATAATTTTTTAAAAAGTCTGCCGATTTTCAATTTTTTTCTCTTTTATATCAGTAAGTAAAAACGTTAGTAGCTAGAACTATTTATTATTTACAGCTTGGGGGCCAGACATGACGGCGACAGAAACATATGTACCCCACATGACAAATATATAATGACTTCAATTGGTGGTGACGTCACTATGCAAACCAGACTCAACCCTTTTAGATTTTCGGAGTGTTCGAAGAGTTACTTTTTAGACAGACTACAAACCTTGTAAGTTGTACTTATAGTTCATATATAAAGTGTCCCAAAATATAGCATTTATACAAACAAACAAAAATTTATATCCACACTTATAAATTTATGAAAATCTTTAATTGTCTTTAAACTAATTTATACTTTGATTAAATCAAACATATCGATGATCTGTAAGAATCTATCTACAGTTTTCCAAAGTGTTAACTTCTTTATGTTCTCAAGCGCGTAGATATACGGCGAGTATGCGGCTGAATCCGCATGATTTTGACAACAACTTGCAGTGTATCCCTGCAATCAAGAAATTGTCCATTTTCAGTACTAAATAAAGCCCTTGGAACTCTCCAAAATCCACCAAATTGTACCATTATTTTCAACATTTAAAGGGGTATGCCCGGACCCCTCTAGTAGTTTTGTGAATGTAATATCTACACCCCTGGGTCTCTACAGTATACATTATTTTTTAGGAGTAACCAAGGATACAACTGTATGTCAATACGCAAATCCTATTATGATCCACGAGAGTTCGCTGGTCTGACGAGTGTCACTACTGGGCAGGTATTCGGTCCCAATCAGCAGTGTCAAATGAAACTCGGCGAGGATTCTTACTATGGATGGGTGAGTCAAAACTACATGCAAGTCATTGTACACAAACGACAAAACTCAATGCTGCATTAGTCACCGCGTCTATGACTGTGTTGCAGTGTTTTGAGTTTGGTCAAGCTTATGCTGCTGTAGATCCAAAATGGTGCATATTTAAATCAACAATTATTTTCCACAGTTATTCAGCATTTTGAAATTCGGGTGTATTTTTATTTTCAATTTTCATTTGATATAGTTTGCGGTGGAGACAAGTAAAGTCTCGCGGTTTGTCAGAATACCATTGAACGTCATTGTGAACAACGCAAGGTCCCTTGAAAACGCAACGTAGCAAAAGTCGAGGAAATTTGTGTGTGACATGTAAACAATAAAGGCGTCGTATAAAGTATAAACGTGATATCGTGGAAACATTATTTCTCTTGGATTTTCGCAATACAAAGGTACAATATGGAATAATAAAAAAACGCAAGCAAAACACGGGGTGTGATGTTTGAAATGGCTGCCACAGGAAGATATTTTGAATATTTAAATAGAGGTTTGTTTTCAATGAGTTTGAAGGACGTCATATTATAATCATCTTTATTTATGACAGGGAGGAAATCTTGGATCATTTAATGACATCTGTACACATATGGCATGTAAAACTAACAAGACAGCGACCAGTTATAACTTGTACAATGCAGCCAGGGGAACTTCGTGTGGGTATAAAAAGGTATGTAACGTATAGAGTTTTTTATTTATAATACTGTAAGTTTACAACAGTTAGATCAATTAGACATAAAGAATATATATAAAATACTAACACAATTAGTTGTGTAACTGCAGATAATGTATCACAAAATACTAACATGAACAACTTTGTTCAGTATCACTTAAACTCGTGTAACTAAACTCTGACCTAGGCAGCCAGGATAATGTATCACAAACTAATAATATGAACAACTTGTTAGTATCACTTAAACTCATGTTACTTAACTCTGACCTAGGCAGCCAGGATAATGTATCACAAACTAATAATATGAACAACTTGTTAGTATCACTTAAACTCATGTTACTTAACTCTGACCTAGGCAGCCAGGATAATGTATCACAAACTAATAATATGAACAACTTGTTAGTATCACTTAAACTCATGTTACTTAACTCTGACCTAGGCAGCCAGGATAATGTATCACAAACTAATAATATGAACAACTTGTTAGTATCACTTAAACTCGTGTAACTAAACTCTGACCTAGGCAGCCAGGATAATGTATCACAAACTAATAATATGAACAACTTGTTAGTATCACTTAAACTCATGTTACTTAACTCTGACCTAGGCAGCCAGGATAATGTATCACAAACTAATAATATGAACAACTTGTTAGTATCACTTAAACTCATGTTACTTAACTCTGACCTAGGCAGCCAGGATAATGTATCACAAACTAATAATATGAACAACTTGTTAGTATCACTTAAACTCATGTTACTTAACTCTGACCTAGGCAGCCAGGATAATGTATCACAAACTAATAATATGAACAACTTGTTAGTATCACTTAAACTCATGTTACTTAACTCTGACCTAGGCAGCCAGGATAATGTATCACAAACTAATAATATGAACAACTTGTTAGTATCACTTAAACTCATGTTACTTAACTCTGACCTAGGCAGCCAGGATAATGTATCACAAACTAATAATATGAACAACTTGTTAGTATCACTTAAACTCATGTTACTTAACTCTGACCTAGGCAGCCAGGATAATGTATCACAAACTAATAACATGAACAACTTGTTAGTATCACTCGTGTAACTAATGTTGTTATATAATAACTGTTTCAGTGGTGTATTGATGGCGAATGTGTTCACGACAATGAGGCTCCTGCAAGAGAAGGTAAATATTCTATTATCAGTACATGACCACCGACTAATACGGCTTCATCCCAATAAAAATGGACGCCATGTTACGGCTGAAAAATTGCTAAAAGCAGTTTAACAAAAAAAGTATATAACCGTATTACCACCGTATGTAACTCTTGATTTAAGTAATCTCTTGTAGGACATGACATAAACATGTAAAGAGGGGTCCTGGTCACGATTTATATCAAGTGTGAACAACAGAATGAAGGTTATAACAAAATATCGAACACCAAGTAAACTATCAAAAAAGACAGACCACAAATCAATATCCGAGAAACCGGCAAACTCCAGATCCAACAACCATAAATATTGTAACTACAGCAATGGTCCTAACTTGTGACAGGCATTTCAAACCAGCCGCTTCCATTTCTGTAGTATGCGAGTTAGTTAGTTGATTCAAATAGATGGGTATCATATACCACTAGTCAGTAATAGGTGTATCCAACAATCATCGTAGCACATTCACTGTACACTTAATTCAAAAATTGGGAAAACGATCTGTTACCATATTTTCCAACTAGATAGAATAGTTTTTGACAAGGAAGTGGTAATAAAGGATTTGCAATAGTGGATTTTATGTACCTTGGTGTACGTTTTAAGAGAGATGATGACTTATGCCATATTAATGTTTGCATCAAGTATTCTAAACATTACAACAATGTTTAGAATATAGTGTAAAATCAATGATTTCATACATTTTCCTTTACTTGTTTTATTGACATTTCAGAACATTGTGTCCATGGCGATTCATTGCGGTCTTTTGCTGCCTATCGTTCATGTTCCCATATGGTGGCATCAGATCCGTCAAAATGTATGGACAACTACTACCGGCAGTTTTGTTGTGAATCTTGTAAACAGTATGGTCTAAATACATTTAGTCTATCCGGGGTTAACCCTGTACAACACAGAGCACAGATAATGTCAATACCTGTAACACATCACATGACACGTGTATTACCGAATTCGTTTTCAGCACGTAGTGCACAAGGCGACGTAGAATCACGTCATCCCCAGGTTCAAACAGATTTTCAGCAACCATATCCGATGTTTTCCTCATCTCAGGTAAACATTAGAGACTTTAATCAGCCGCATCAAATTCATAAACATGCAGGAACGAATACAAACGAATTTAGAGTGTTCGCTGTTTCTAACAGTATTGGTATGGACCCATCCAGGACGTATAGAACGGACCATACAGTACGACCACGTCATTTTTATCACGGTGATCAAGAATATCAGGCACAAAGTCACGTGACTAATGCTGTGAACTCGATTTCACATCACAATCAAATAAATTCATTACAACCAGCATCTATAAATGCGCACGATTTAACATCATTTAGGAATTTAATTTTACGAACTTTACAGTTACTTGCGCGAACAAATACTAATGACTATAACAGTCCAGCTGACACTTATATCAACAACGAGCAAACTGGACAGGGCTACTACGACTCACCAGGGGTGTCTGGACAGGGCTATTACGACTCGCCAGGCGGATTCTTCCATATGCACGACATTCAACGAAACATTGATGAACAAACAACTCCAATACCTACTGAATCGAATGTGACGTCATCATTAAAATCTAAACTTGGTTTTACTGTGTCAGCCGATGTTAAAACCACGACTCCTAAAACATTACCGAAACATTTGCCGATTGTCAATCAAATTCCGATAACAGGAACAGATGTGACTTTAGGCATAACAAGTAATCCACCGGAAGTTACCACCATGCCAGTGATAAGTAATCCACCAGAAGTTACCACCATGCCAGTGATAGCAGTTGGACTGTAGTGACATGTTAAAACAGGAAAGTCAATTAGTCGATTCAGACACATAGGGCAATGTATTGGAAGGGGCTACCCATGACCAAAATACGATGGAAGTGTATTGGAGGGGTGCATAATACAATATTGTATTGGCTGCCCGTATCCATAATACAAGAAAGTATATTGGACTGACTGTTCGTATCCATAATACAAGGTAGCTGCCCGTATCCATAATACAAGGTAGTATATTGGACTGACTGTCCGTATCCATAATACAAGGTAGTGTATTTGATCGGCTGCCCGTATCCATAATACCAGGAGGTGTATTGGATTGACTGTCCGTGGCAGCTTATACATGGGTAGTGTTTGGATGTGGCTACCCGTGTCAGTAAGTCAAAGATACTATAAAAGATGTCGGTTGACAATCATTATTTAATATCTCAGGATTTGTTCAGAGTAATTGTGATTGTATTTGTCAATAGATGGAAAGGATTTAAATGTGAAGACTAAAGATTACGAATTCCAAATAAATGTTACAAAATAGATGCCCTCTCTCATATTGCTTTGCAGGACAGAACGACCGTCTTCAGTTGACGTATGAAAATGTATTATTATTATTATTGAGATTACGACTGTTGGAATGACCTACGTGGTTGTTGATACTAATGAAACGGTTGGTGTGATGTAAGACGCGAGAGGACATCGTATGCACAAAGCTTAACTCAGTCTAGCATACCTGAGATCACTCAAGCGTACCTGAGGTCAGTCGAGCGTACCCTTGGTCAGTCGAGTGTACCTGAGGTCAGTCGAGCGTACCTGAGGTACTCTGTGATATCCATTTCAGTACTTTTTCGCTGTTTTTATTGTCAATTATTTATACAATACATTTGTTAATTTTTACTACAACTGTTAGTAGTTATTATATCTACTGGTGTACTAGGTATCTCTTTACATAAGAAGATATAAAATACCTAAAACAATCATAAGCCACACGTGCCTAAAAATAAAAAATGAAACACAGACAAAAAATACCGTCGAGAACAGAAAACTTAGGTGAGCATCACGACCCCAATAAAATCTGAGGGTGAACTCGTGTTGCGTTCCGGAAGGGTCAGCAGTTCCTTCTGCACACGAGGCACACGTCTTGTTACCGGGGTAATATTCATAGACCAGTAAAAGGATTCATAGAAACGTGAAAGAGATGCACCAAAGTTAGATTTTGTCAACGTATTAATGATAAGTCCTTTGTTAATGTTTGTTTGTTTTGTTTGAATGGTGTTTAACGCCACTGTCAACAATTGTTCAGCTATATCATGTCGTCCAGTTTTATTTGGGGGAAGAGGCACGAGTACCCAGAGAAAATCTCTAATCTGTCGTGGGAAAACTGGCAATCTTGGTCAATTAAGATTGGAGTTGAGTAGATCCTCAATCTCAGTGTTGAGTGACAACGTGATCAATAAATTAAGACGTGGTGTGTCATTATAGTTACATTATATATGTATTTGAATGGGATATTACATGATTCGTTTTATAGCTACATCCTTATTTTACTTGATAGATGTCGCTATTTATCTATTTAAAAAAAGGTCGAAAAATTAAAGAATTGAAAGCACTAGAAAATGTCAAGGACAGACAAAACAATAGATAAACAAAAGAGGGTCAACAACAAAACGAATGGACAAAAATAAAAAAATTAAAAAACAAACAAAAACTAAGTGACAATAAAAACCAAGGGCAAATCCAGGTGATATGAAAAGATAATCAACTCCTGCTTCACGTGTGGCACCCGTCGTGTCAGTAAGGTTAAAAATCTGGTTATTAGTCATACAAGGGGTAGTCATAAGAAAGATGGAAAGTGTTTACACTAAACTGTACAAATAAATGGGCAATGGGGTCAAAGGCCAATGACACATATATTCTGTAACGGTCTTGATAGCAAATGTTAAATTTTCGAAGTGATGACTTCAATCTTACCCCTTGTTAAGTAGCTTTTCTGTTAGCAGATACCCTCTATCAAGGAAATCTGGATAGGAAATACATATAGCTACTCGAGTACCCCATCATTGGGGGATGTAATATTCCTTATGACAGATATCTTCTCGAGTACCTTATCATTGGGAGATGTAATATTCCTTATGACAGATATCTTCTCGAGTACCTGATCATTGGGAGATGTAATATTCCTTATGACAGATATCTTTTCGAGTACCTGATCATTGGGAGATGTAATATTCCTTATGACAGATATCTTTTCGAGTACCTGATCATTGGGAGATGTAATATTCCTTATGACATATATCTTCTCGAGAACCTGATCATTGGGAGATGTAATATTCCTTATGACAGATATCTGCTCGAGTACCTGATCAGTTGGGAGATGTAATATTCCTTATGACAGATATCTTCTCGAGTACCTGATCATTGGGAGATGTAATATTCCTTATGACAGATATCTTCTCGAGTACCTGATCATTGGGAGATGTAATATTCCTTATGACAGATATCTTCCCGAGTACCTGATCATTGGGAGATGTAATATTCCTTATGACAGATATCTACTCGAGTACCTGATCATTGGGAGATGTAATATTCCTTATGACAGATATCTTCTCGAGTACCTGATCAGTTGGGAGATGTAATATTCCTTATGACAGATATCTTCTCGAGTACCTGATCATTGGGAGATGTAATATTCCTTATGACAGATATCTTCTCGAGTACCTGATCAATGGGAGATGTAATATTCCTTATGACAGATATCTTCTCGAGTACCTGATCGTTGGGAGATGTAATATTCCTTATGACAGATATCTACTCGAGTACCTGATCATTGGGAGATGTAATATTCCTTATGACAGATATATTCTCGAGTACCTGATCATTGGGAGATGTAATATTTCTTATGACAGATATCTACTCGAGTACCTGATCATTGGGAGATGTAATATTCCTTATGACAGATATCTTCTCGAGTACCTGATCAATGGGAGATGTAATATTCCTTATGACAGATATCTACTCGAGTACCTGATCATTGGGAGATGTAATACTCCTTATGACAGATATCTGCTCGAGAACCTGATCAGTTGGGAGATGTAATATTCCTTATGACAGATATCTTCTCGAGTACCTGATCATTGGGAGATGTAATATTCCTTATGACAGATATCTTCTCGAGTACCTGATCATTGGGAGATGTAATATTCCTTATGACAGATATCTACTCGAGTACCTGATCATTGGGAGATGTAATATTCCTTATGACAGATATCTTCTCGAGTACCTGATCAGTTGGGAGATGTAATATTCCTTATGACAGATATCTTCTCGAGTACCTGATCATTGGGAGATGTAATATTCCTTATGACAGATATCTTCTCGAGTACCTGATCAAATGGGAGATGTAATATTCCTTATGACAGATATCTTCTCGAGTACCTGATCGTTGGGAGATGTAATATTCCTTATGACAGATATCTACTCGAGTACCTGATCATTGGGAGATGTAATATTCCTTATGACAGATATATTCTCGAGTACCTGATCAATGGGAGATGTAATATTCCTTATGACAGATATCTACTCGAGTACCTGATCATTGGGAGATGTAATATTCCTTATGACAGATATCTTCTCGAGTACCTGATCAATGGGAGATGTAATATTCCTTATGACAGATATCTACTCGAGTACCTGATCATTGGGAGATGTAATACTCCTTATGACAGATATCTGCTCGAGAACCTGATCAGTTGGGAGATGTAATATTCCTTATGACAGATATCTTCTCGAGTACCTGATCATTGGGAGATGTAATATTCCTTATGACAGATATCTTCTCGAGTACCTGATCATTGGGAGATGTAATATTCCTTATGACAGATATCTACTCGAGTACCTGATCATTGGGAGATGTAATATTCCTTATGACAGATATCTTCTCGAGTACCTGATCAGTTGGGAGATGTAATATTCCTTATGACAGATATCTTCTCGAGTACCTGATCATTGGGAGATGTAATATTCCTTATGACAGATATCTTCTCGAGTACCTGATCAATGGGAGATGTAATATTCCTTATGACAGATATCTACTCGAGTACCTGATCATTGGGAGATGTAATATTCCTTATGACAGATATCTACTCGAGTACCTGATCATTGGGAGATGTAATATTCCTTATGACAGATATCTTCTCGAGTACCTGATCAATGGGAGATGTAATATTCCTTATGACAGATATCTACTCGAGTACCTGATCATTGGGAGATGTAATATTCCTTATGACAGATATCTTCTCGAGTACCTGATCAATGGGAGATGTAATATTCCTTATGACAGATATCTACTCGAGTACCTGATCATTGGGAGATGTAATACTCCTTATGACAGATATATGCTCGAGAACCTGATCAGTTGGGAGATGTAATATTCCTTATGACAGATATCTTCTCGAGTACCTGATCATTGGGAGATGTAATATTCCTTATGACAGATATCTTCTCGAGTACCTGATCATTGGGAGATGTAATATTCCTTATGACAGATATCTTCTCGAGTACCTGATCATTGGGAGATGTAATATTCCTTATGACAGATATCTACTCGAGTACCTGATCATTGGGAGATGTAATATTCCTTATGACAGATATCTTCTCGAGTACCTGATCAGTTGGGAGATGTAATATTCCTTATGACAGATATCTTCTCGAGTACCTGATCATTGGGAGATGTAATATTCCTTATGACAGATATCTTCTCGAGTACCTGATCAATGGGAGATGTAATATTCCTTATGACAGATATCTTCTCGAGTACCTGATCATTGGGAGATGTAATATTCCTTATGACAGATATCTACTCGAGTACCTGATCATTGGGAGATGTAATATTCCTTATGACAGATATCTTCTCGAGTACCTGATCAATGGGAGATGTAATATTCCTTATGACAGATATCTACTCGAGTACCTGATCATTGGGAGATGTAATATTCCTTATGACAGATATCTTCTCGAGTACCTGATCAATGGGAGATGTAATATTCCTTATGACAGATATCTACTCGAGTACCTGATCATTGGGAGATGTAATACTCCTTATGACAGATATATGCTCGAGAACCTGATCAGTTGGGAGATGTAATATTCCTTATGACAGATATCTTCTCGAGTACCTGATCATTGGGAGATGTAATATTCCTTATGACAGATATCTTCTCGAGTACCTGATCATTGGGAGATGTAATATTCCTTATGACAGATATCTACTCGAGTACCTGATCATTGGGAGATGTAATATTCCTTATGACAGATATCTTCTCGAGTACCTGATCAATGGGAGATGTAATATTCCTTATGACAGATATCTACTCGAGTACCTGATCATTGGGAGATGTAATATTCCTTATGACAGATATCTTCTCGAGTACCTGATCAATGGGAGATGTAATATTCCTTATGACAGATATCTACTCGAGTACCTGATCATTGGGAGATGTAATACTCCTTATGACAGATATCTGCTCGAGAATCTGATCAGTTGGGAGATGTAATATTCCTTATGACAGATATCTTCTCGAGTACCTGATCATTGGGAGATGTAATTTTCCTTATGACAGATATCTACTCGAGTACCTGATCATTGGGAGATGTAATATTCCTTATGACAGATATCTTCTCGAGTACCTGATCAATGGGAGATGTAATATTCCTTATGACATATATCTTCTCGAGTACCTGATCATTGGGAGATGTAATATTCCTTATGACAGATATCTACTCGAGTACCTGATCATTGGGAGATGTAATATTCCTTATGACAGATATCTGCTCGAGAACCTGATCAGTTGGGAGATATAATATTCCTTATGACAGATATCTTCTCGAGTACCTGATCATTGGGAGATGTAATATTCCTTATGACAGATATCTTCTCGAGTACCTGATCAATGGGAGATGTAATATTCCTTATGACAGATATCTACTCGAGTACCTGATCATTGGGAGATGTAATATTCCTTATGACAGATATCTACTCGAGTACCTGATCATTGGGAGATGTAATATTCCTTATGACAGATATCTACTCGAGTACCTGATCATTGGGAGATGTAATATTCCTTATGACAGATATCTTCTCGAGTACCTGATCAATGGGAGATGTAATATTCCTTATGACAGATATCTACTCGAGTACCTGATCATTGGGAGATGTAATACTCCTTATGACAGATATCTGCTCGAGAACCTGATCAGTTGGGAGATGTAATATTCCTTATGACAGATATCTTCTCGAGTACCTGATCATTGGGAGATGTAATATTCCTTATGACAGATATCTTCTCGAGTACCTGATCATTGGGAGATGCAATATTCCTTATGACAGATATCTTCTCGAGTACCTGATCAATGGGAGATGTAATATTCCTTATGACATATATCTTCTCGAGAACCTGATCATTGGGAGATGTAATATTCCTTATGACAGATATCTACTCGAGTACCTGATCATTGGGAGATGTAATATTCCTTATGACAGATATCTTCTCGAGTACCTGATCAATGGGAGATGTAATATTCCTTATGACAGATATCTACTCGAGTACCTGATCATTGGGAGATGTAATATTCCTTATGACAGATATCTGCTCGAGAACCTGATCAGTTGGGAGATGTAATATTCCTTATGACAGATATCTTCTCGAGTACCTGATCAATGGGAGATGTAATATTCCTTATGACAGATATCTTCTCGAGTACCTGATCATTGGGAGATGTAATATTCCTTATGACAGATATCTACTCGAGTACCTGATCATTGGAAGATGTAATATTCCTTATGACAGATATCTTCTCGAGTACCTGATCAATGGGAGATGTAATATTCCTTATGACAGATATCTACTCGAGTACCTGATCATTGGGAGATGTAATATTCCTTATGACAGATATCTTCTCGAGTACCTGATCAATGGGAGATGTAATATTCCTTATGACAGATATCTTCTCGAGTACCTGATCAATGGGAGATGTAATATTCCTTATGACAGATATCTACTCGAGTACCTGATCATTGGGAGATGTAATACTCCTTATGACAGATATCTGCTCGAGAATCTGATCAGTTGGGAGATGTAATATTCCTTATGACAGATATCTTCTCGAGTACCTGATCATTGGGAGATGTAATTTTCCTTATGACAGATATCTTCTCGAGTACCTGATCATTGGGAGATGTAATATTCCTTATGACAGATATCTTCTCGAGTACCTGATCAATGGGAGATGTAATATTCCTTATGACATATATCTTCACGAGTACCTGATCATTGGGAGATGTAATATTCCTTATGACAGATATCTACTCGAGTACCTGATCATTGGGAGATGTAATATTCCTTATGACAGATATCTGCTCGAGAACCTGATCAGTTGGGAGATATAATATTCCTTATGACAGATATCTTCTCGAGTACCTGATCATTGGGAGATGTAATATTCCTTATGACAGATATCTTCTCGAGTACCTGATCAATGGGAGATGTAATATTCCTTATGACAGATATCTACTCGAGTACCTGATCATTGGGAGATGTAATATTCCTTATGACAGATATCTACTCGAGTACCTGATCATTGGGAGATGTAATATTCCTTATGACAGATATCTACTCGAGTACCTGATCATTGGGAGATGTAATATTCCTTATGACAGATATCTTCTCGAGTACCTGATCAATGGGAGATGTAATATTCCTTATGACAGATATCTACTCGAGTACCTGATCATTGGGAGATGTAATACTCCTTATGACAGATATCTGCTCGAGAACCTGATCAGTTGGGAGATGTAATATTCCTTATGACAGATATCTTCTCGAGCACCTGATCATTGGGAGATGTAATATTCCTTATGACAGATATCTTCTCGAGTACCTGATCATTGGGAGATGCAATATTCCTTATGACAGATATCTTCTCGAGTACCTGATCAATGGGAGATGTAATATTCCTTATGACATATATCTTCTCGAGAACCTGATCATTGGGAGATGTAATATTCCTTATGACAGATATCTACTCGAGTACCTGATCATTGGGGGATGTAATATTCCTTATGACAGATATCTTCTCGAGTACCTGATCAATGGGAGATGTAATATTCCTTATGACAGATATCTACTCGAGTACCTGATCATTGGGAGATGTAATATTCCTTATGACAGATATCTGCTCGAGAACCTGATCAGTTGGGAGATGTAATATTCCTTATGACAGATATCTTCTCGAGTACCTGATCATTGGGAGATGTAATATTCCTTATGACAGATATCTTCTCGAGTACCTGATCAATGGGAGATGTAATATTCCTTATGACAGATATCTTCTCGAGTACCTGATCATTGGGAGATGTAATATTCCTTATGACAGATATCTACTCGAGTACCTGATCATTGGAAGATGTAATATTCCTTATGACAGATATCTTCTCGAGTACCTGATCAATGGGAGATGTAATATTCCTTATGACAGATATCTACTCGAGTACCTGATCATTGGGAGATGTAATATTCCTTATGACAGATATCTTCTCGAGTACCTGATCAATGGGAGATGTAATATTCCTTATGACAGATATCTACTCGAGTACCTGATCATTGGGAGATGTAATACTCCTTATGACAGATATCTGCTCGAGAACCTGATCAGTTGGGAGATGTAATATTCCTTATGACAGATATCTTCTCGAGTACCTGATCATTGGGAGATGTAATATTCCTTATGACAGATATCTTCTCGAGTACCTGATCATTGGGAGATGTAATATTCCTTATGACAGATATCTACTCGAGTACCTGATCATTGGGAGATGTAATATTCCTTATGACAGATATCTTCTCGAGTACCTGATCAATGGGAGATGTAATATTCCTTATGACAGATATCTACTCGAGTACCTGATCATTGGGAGATGTAATATTCCTTATGACAGATATCTTCTCGAGTACCTGATCAATGGGAGATGTAATATTCCTTATGACAGATATCTACTCGAGTATCTGATCAGTTGGGAGATGTAATATTCCTTATGACAGATATCTTCTCGAGTACCTGATCATTGGGAGATGTAATATTCCTTATGACAGATATCTTCTCGAGTACCTGATCATTGGGAGATGTAATATTCCTTATGACAGATATCTTCTCGAGTACCTGATCATTGGGAGATGTAATATTCCTTATGACAGATATCTGCTCGACAACCTGATCAGTTGGGAGATGTAATATTCCTTATGACAGATATCTTCTCGAGTACCTGATCATTGGGAGATGTAATATTCCGTATGACAGATATCTTCTCGAGTACCTGATCAATGGGAGATGTAATATTCCTTATGACAGATATCTTCTCGAGTACCTGATCATTGGGAGATGTAATATTCCTTATGACAGATATCTACTCGAGTACCTGATCATTGGAAGATGTAATATTCCTTATGACAGATATCTTCTCGAGTACCTGATCAATGGGAGATGTAATATTCCTTATGACAGATATCTACTCGAGTACCTGATCATTGGGAGATGTAATATTCCTTATGACAGATATCTTCTCGAGTACCTGATCAATGGGAGATGTAATATTCCTTATGACAGATATCTTCTCGAGTACCTGATCATTGGGAGATGTAATACTCCTTATGACAGATATCTGCTCGAGAATCTGATCAGTTGGGAGATGTAATATTCCTTATGACAGATATCTTCTCGAGTACCTGATCATTGGGAGATGTAATTTTCCTTATGACAGATATCTTCTCGAGTACCTGATCATTGGGAGATGTAATATTCCTTATGACAGATATCTTCTCGAGTACCTGATCAATGGGAGATGTAATGTTCCTTATGACATATATCTTCTCGAGTACCTGATCATTGGGAGATGTAATATTCCTTATGACAGATATCTACTCGAGTACCTGATCATTGGGAGATGTAATATTCCTTATGACAGATATCTGCTCGAGAACCTGATCAGTTGGGAGATGTAATATTCCTTATGACAGATATCTTCTCGAGTACCTGATCAATGGGAGATGTAATATTCCTTATGACAGATATCTACTCGAGTACCTGATCATTGGGAGATGTAATATTCCTTATGACAGATATCTTCTCGAGTACCTGATCAATGGGAGATGTAATATTCCTTATGACAGATATCTACTCGAGTACCTGATCATTGGGAGATGTAATACTCCTTATGACAGATATCTGCTCGAGAACCTGATCAGTTGGGAGATGTAATATTCCTTATGACAGATATCTTCTCGAGTACCTGATCATTGGGAGATGTAATATTCCTTATGACAGATATCTTCTCGAGTACCTGATCATTGGGAGATGTAATATTCCTTATGACAGATATCTACTCGAGTACCTGATCATTGGGAGATGTAATATTCCTTATGACAGATATCTTCTCGAGTACCTGATCAATGGGAGATGTAATATTCCTTATGACAGATATCTACTCGAGTACCTGATCATTGGGAGATGTAATATTCCTTATGACAGATATCTTCTCGAGTACCTGATCAATGGGAGATGTAATATTCCTTATGACAGATATCTACTCGAGTATCTGATCAGTTGGGAGATGTAATATTCCTTATGACAGATATCTTCTCGAGTACCTGATCATTGGGAGATGTAATATTCCTTATGACAGATATCTTCTCGAGTACCTGATCATTGGGAGATGTAATATTCCTTATGACAGATATCTTCTCGAGTACCTGATCATTGGGAGATGTAATATTCCTTATGACAGATATCTGCTCGACAACCTGATCAGTTGGGAGATGTAATATTCCTTATGACAGATATCTTCTCGAGTACCTGATCATTGGGAGATGTAATATTCCTTATGACAGATATCTTCTCGAGTACCTGATCAATGGGAGATGTAATATTCCTTATGACAGATATCTTCTCGAGTACCTGATCATTGGGAGATGTAATATTCCTTATGACAGATATCTACTCGAGTACCTGATCATTGGAAGATGTAATATTCCTTATGACAGATATCTTCTCGAGTACCTGATCAATGGGAGATGTAATATTCCTTATGACAGATATCTACTCGAGTACCTGATCATTGGGAGATGTAATATTCCTTATGACAGATATCTTCTCGAGTACCTGATCAATGGGAGATGTAATATTCCTTATGACAGATATCTACTCGAGTACCTGATCATTGGGAGATGTAATACTCCTTATGACAGATATCTGCTCGAGAATCTGATCAGTTGGGAGATGTAATATTCCTTATGACAGATATCTTCTCGAGTACCTGATCATTGGGAGATGTAATTTTCCTTATGACAGATATCTTCTCGAGTACCTGATCATTGGGAGATGTAATATTCCTTATGACAGATATCTTCTCGAGTACCTGATCAATGGGAGATGTAATGTTCCTTATGACATATATCTTCTCGAGTACCTGATCATTGGGAGATGTAATATTCCTTATGACAGATATCTACTCGAGTACCTGATCATTGGGAGATGTAATATTCCTTATGACAGATATCTGCTCGAGAACCTGATCAGTTGGGAGATGTAATATTCCTTATGACAGATATCTTCTCGAGTACCTGATCATTGGGAGATGTAATATTCCTTATGACAGATATCTTCTCGAGTACCTGATCAATGGGAGATGTAATATTCCTTATGACAGATATCTACTCGAGTACCTGATCATTGGGAGATGTAATATTCCTTATGACAGATATCTACTCGAGTACCTGATCATTGGGAGATGTAATATTCCTTATGACAGATATCTACTCGAGTACCTGATCATTGGGAGATGTAATATTCCTTATGACAGATATCTTCTCGAGTACCTGATCAATGGGAGATGTAATATTCCTTATGACAGATATCTACTCGAGTACCTGATCATTGGGAGATGTAATACTCCTTATGACAGATATCTGCTCGAGAACCTGATCAGTTGGGAGATGTAATATTCCTTATGACAGATATCTTCTCGAGTACCTGATCATTGGGAGATGTAATATTCCTTATGACAGATATCTTCTCGAGTACCTGATCATTGGGAGATGTAATATTCCTTATGACAGATATCTTCTCGAGTACCAGATCATTGGGAGATGTAATATTCCTTATGACAGATATCTACTCGAGTACCTGATCATTGGGAGATGTAATATTCCTTATGACATATATCTACTCGAGTACCTGATCATTGGGAGATGTAATATTCCTTATGACATATATCTTCTCGAGTACCTGATCAATGGGAGATATAATATTCCTTATGACAGATATCTACTCGAGTACCTGATCATTGGGAGATGTAATATTCCTTATGACCGATATCTGCTCGAGAACCTGATCAGTTGGGAGATGTAATATTCCTTATGACAGATATCTACTCGAGTATCTGATCAGTTGGGAGATGTAATATTCCTTATGACATATATCTTCTCGAGTACCTGATCAATGGGAGATGTAATATTCCTTATGACAGATATCTACTCGAGTACCTGATCATTGGGAGATGTAATATTCCTTATGACAGATATCTGCTCGAGAACTTGATCAGTTGGGAGATGTAATATTCCTTATGACAGATATCTTCTCGAGTACCTGATCATTGGGAGATGTAATATTCCTGATGACAGATATCTTCTCGAGTACCTGATCATTGGGGGATGTAATACTCCTTATGACAGATATCTGCTCGAGTACCTGATCAGTTGGGAGATGTAATATTCCTTATGACAGATATCTTCTCGAGTACCTGATCATTGGGAGGTGTAATATTCCTTATGCACATGCTGCTAGAATATTGCCACACAAAAATGGAAAATTCACAATAGGAAATTTAAATAATCACTCAACAGTTCTCAACAGACCTTTTTTGGTTGTCAATTTCTAGATGTAGATAAGGTACGATACGGCTACATGTAAATGAACAGCTGCATGTAGCTGTCTCTGTGGTGTCCTTGATTTCAAGTTCAATGGGATAGATGCGGTCAAGTCACCATATTTTGGATTATTCAATAAAAGCATATTTTACATTTTTGTGTGACAATATTTTTTCAAACATGTAAAACTTGACTTGTATATGTTTTGAATCTACTAACTAAGAAATAATCTGATAATTTTGAGATTGGAATGTACATTGTGTTGGATTTGTAGGTCAAGGAAACTTATTAATTCTTGTTTACTGTACTGATAAGTAATACATAGATAAAAGATCGCATATTAAAGTGCATTTCACATGTACAAAGGGTCCCTAATTTGTACACAAGCTGATGGTATAGGAAATGTTGATAATGAAGTAGTAGCTATCTAATAGCAAATTCAAAAGGACTTGTGGCAAGTCTAACCTAATTGCAAAAATACACTATTCATACAGTTAAATGAATATTATAATGACTACTCATTTTCGTAAATTTTTAAATGTATGTAGCGCCATTAGTGTCATTTATTTTTATTTTTATTTTCTTAAGCTTAAATTGGTTCTATATTGAGATTTTTTTGTATTTTCAACTTCTTACCACGAACACTCACACGCATATATACACGCAAAACATTCACATTGAATATCATCTAGTATCATATTCATACATCATCATCAACTTAATTCATCTTTGGACACCCGGCATTATTTTGTAATTCATGCTAACTTGTGTCATATGATGGAATTATAGTAAATAAACATTGGTTAACTTTACTGTAGTCTGTTTATTTTGGAAAATAGATGGGAGGCAGTACATTCAAGTTTCACTCGAGCTGCTATAGTTTTTAGACATATGGAGAAAAATGACAACATTCATATAAAAAATCATCATTCCTGTAGGAGTCATTTGAAAATATCAGATCAAATAAGTAAATTGTAGGCCTGTATGGCTGAACATATTTGCTATTTACAGTTTCACTCTAGCTGTTATAGTTTTCAAGTTACAGGACAAAAACAGAAAATTTCATAAAGAATCGCAAAAGTCTGAAATGGCCAGGTTGCAAAGCAAGGGACTTAATAAATAGGGAATGGTTTACAATTTTTTGGAAGAAGGTTAAAAATGTAGGAATTGATTACACAAAACTTGCACCGTCTTCTGCAAATGTTCTGAAAAATGACTAAGTTCCCAAGGCAGCAAAATTAGAAAAACAATCCTGGAACACTTTCATAATAGCAGGTGCACAACTCCAATACATGTGCAATCTTTCTGTGAAGTTTCAGACTTCTGGGTTGAAAACTGTACGAGGAGTTGATTACAGAAAGTAGAAAACTCCATTTTCCCCACCCGCCAGCCCACCCATCCGCACGACTTCACCATAATATAACCTGAGTTGTACTTTGTGCGAACCGCCCAAAAATTGCAATTTACGGGCAATAACTCATATAAGGAGTCATCTGACAATTTTAGACCAATAAAGTGAATTGTAGGACTGCTGATCATTTTTACCATTTGCAGTTTAATTCTAGCTCTTATAGTTTTCAAGTTGTATTATTAATACCAAACATTTTGTCAAACATCGTCATTAAAGGGAAATAACTCCTACAGGAACCCATGACACAACTTGACACTAATAGCAACTATAGGAGACCTTGATGTGCTGATCAATTTGAAGTAACAGTTTTCTCTATAGCTATTATAATTTTAGAGATATTGACACCCATGTTCCATTTTTAGTAACAGTGACCATCTTTGTCCCTTGATCAACACTCTAGATACAAATTTGAAACTAGGAACCCTAAGGATGATTGTGGCCAAGTTTGAAAAAAATTGGCCCAGTGGTTTCAGGGGAGGTCCAGGTGAACTAAAACAACTAGTTTGCTCCTTCAGTTTAAATATATACCATTTCTTTGTTTATAAATCTACTATCTCATGCGAAAATATGATTGCAGCTAGTTTTCCCTATTTTTGAATTGAGTACATATTGATTGTTCTGAGGTAATCATTGGATACACGTATTACTGACTAGTGGTGTATGATACCCAAGCATTTTCATCAACACATCAACTCATTACAGTAATGGAAGCGGAGGTTTGGCATGTCATAAAACCTGGTTTAACCCACCATTTCTTTTGAAATGCCTGTACCAAGTCAGGACAATTGCTGAAGTTGTTATATTTTTGGATGTTCGTTATCAACTTTTCAGGTTTCTTGGACTTTGATTTGTGGATTGTGTTTTTTTTAGTTTCCTTGGTGTATTTTGTTATTAGCTTCATTTGTTATGATCTAAAAATAAAAAATTTGTATTTAGGTTTGCCATACTTTTTACTTAAGCAAAGTTGAATCAGTTCTTTGTGTAGAAAGATTAATTTGATTGATTAATTTCTTTCTATTTCATCTTTCTGATGACTGTTGGGAACATGAGGAAGGCAAAAGAAACCTGGATTGAGGAACAATGTCGACTTAGAGAGGTAGTTTGAATTTGATCCAATTGTCATTACTGTAAATCTATTTATATCCAAAACCATGATTAAATGCCCACCATATAAATAAATAAATATATATAATTATTATAATACTGTGTAATTTAAAAGATTTGATTAGTCAAATCAGGTCACATGATTAAACTGTAAATTGTTGGTAAAATAAGATTTTCCAAAAATAAACTTGAAAAAGTTTGATGAGTAACTGTTTCTAAACTTAGAAAGTTGACAGGCTAAGACTTTCTAAAAATAAATATGTGCTTCCCAATTCTTTAAAAACCTCATTCTGATTGGGCGTATAGATTTGCAAAGAGCCAATCAAAACTGTTCTTACAAACAACTCATTCAATTTGACTAAAAGAATGAAAAATCTACAAAACATTTCCATGGTATTATAATAAAACAATTATAGCCTTTTAGGGTTCAGTCGATACATGTTTTTATCGACCTCACCAAAAGGCTATAATTGTATAATATATATACTGGTCCCAATTTACATGTGGGTACCAGATAATTTTGCATATATTTCTTTAAATAAAAATGATCCATCAATATTCAGTCAAAAACATCTTTTTATTTGTAAAATCTGAACATATTGACACTAAATTAACATAATCAGCTGATAAATGATAAATGCAATCAGTTATATATGGGTTCTGCATTCAAGTAAAACTTTACTGCAAAAGCAAAGCTTTCTTTTAATATTAACAACAGACTTTATAGAAATACATTGGATCTTTGCATTGAAATAGAGTTTTTTAGAGCAACAAATCATTTTTCTTGTCCAACAAAATAATAATAAGAATAAAAACTAACTGGACATTTCTGTTAGTTACAAATATAAATGCAGCTACATTGCCAAACAACTTAACTAAATTTCATCCAATCAAAATTGTAGAATGTTTTGTTGTCATAGTAACTGACCTTTATAATTATAGTTTTTACTTAATTGTACATGTAGAAATTCCACCTTACTTTTCAACAAAGAAAAAAATAAATTCTAACAATTAACAGATCTAACAAACAATAACAGGTGAGGCAATAATATATCTACTACAGTGAAACTTCTCTAAACCGGCCATCTCTAGGACAGAGCAGAATGGCAGGTTTACAGAGGTGGCCGGTTTAGTGACGTTTAGACTTTAGTGAAATCTACCCAAATTTCAGTTACCGCCCTATTGAGTACAGAGTTGAGGTCCTTATAATCATTTTTACTTTATCGTTAAGTTATCATAGCATGTTTCATTTGAGAGAAGTTAAAACATTCAATGGTATATAATGCCGAGAAACATTAACTTCTAACAAAAAAAAAATAGATCACTCGAGT
Organism: Limnoperna fortunei; assembly: GCA_944474755.1. Classification (NCBI taxonomy): domain Eukaryota; kingdom Metazoa; phylum Mollusca; class Bivalvia; order Mytilida; family Modiolidae; genus Limnoperna; species Limnoperna fortunei. Next base: position 1,923,699 of record OX104120.1, read on the forward strand.
TTCACTTCGGTGATTCCGCTTGTACAGTAATTTTTATTTTCAAACCGAAATTTATTAGCTTGGACAAATATCACACTAAAATGTCAGAAATTACTCTTAAATGGTCATCAATATGTACGGATTAGTGCTTGTTTGTGTACACAACACTTAACACTAATTAAGGCCTCCAAAGGTAAACTATTATGTAATGATTTCCTGTTTCTTCAGTGATTTATGACATGTAATTTATATAACTGGCCGGTAAAGTTGGGTGAAATTTACTTGGCTAATTAAAGCAAAACTTTAGAAAAGTGGCAGTAGTCCGGTTTGTAGAAGTGGCCGGTTTTGTGAAGATAATTTACATCAACTTTAATGGGTAATGGCCAGGACTTTTTAAAACGTCCGATTTGAAGGGGAAACCGGTTTTCTGAGGGTCCGGTTTAGAGAAGTTTTATTGTACTGGGAGATAACATTTTCTTAGTCCAAGGGCCATATCGTAGGAACGGAGCAATATTGGAGCCTGATCTGTAACTAAACATGGTTGAATCACATACCAAATATGGACTCAATATATGCAAGCGTTTAGAAAAAAGTCCTGAAAATATGTGAGTGATGCAGTGACGGAATGCAAACCTAAAGTCCCCTTCAGCCGGTAGGGACCTAAAGACGGATGCACCATGGAGTTCAAAAAGGTCAAATATTATAAAATGATATATAATTGTGAAAAAATCTTTTTTGAATTAGTCTCTGACATTTTCCCAGTCTGTTATTAACATATCCCAAAACTTTTAATTTGTAGGTCAAGGTCACACACAGGATCGTGAGAGGTAACTCTTATTATAACATAATCACACAACCATTCTATTGTCAATCATTATAGAATAACTTTCTTTATACAGGATTTAAACATTTATAAATTTACATGTTCAGATCAATATTTTCACAATCTGTACATATCACAAAATATCCAATCCTTGCTTGACTTGTGTCGTCATCCTTTCTCCAACATGTTCTTCAAGTCGTCAAAAATCTATAACATAACAGCATACGGGTAATTTATGTTGTAACAAATCACACAGTAAACAAACAGGGGTTATCCTGGGAAATCTAATAGAACCTGTAATTTGTCACAATCAACAACAATATATGTCAACAACAAAAATAAAATAGTTTTCAAAAATAAACTTTTTACATATCGCTAGAATGATTAAATTGGCAACCAGTAGAATCTAAAGAATGACATAGTGTTAAATTTCACAAATTATATTAATAGACAGATGTCTATAGTAAGTGTTGACGTAGGGTGTAGAGTGTTTTTTGCGCTACAAATGAAAACTGCTTACCGCGTATGGTTCAGCTTATGCTCCTTTTGTAGATCAAGAAGGGAACTTTTTGAAATCAATAATTATTTCCCCGAGATATTCAGCGTTTTGAAATAAAACAGTTTTTTTTTAATTTTGAACGGGCGATTTTCCATACTAAAATTTGACCTTAATTAGAACGGAAGTGTACTTTAGGAACTATCGATTGTTATCTACTCGAAATCCTTCCGGTGATGTCGTCTGCAGTTTAGGCTGGAAAAGTCTCGCGGTTTGTCCAAATACCATTGAACGTCACAAAAGCAGACGAACATTTGCAAACATCGTAAGGTCCCTTTAGAAACAAAAATGGCTGACTTATTATGTGAAATTTCCGTAGCAAAAGTCAAGGACGATTTGTAACAACTTAACAACAGAGGCATACTATAAAACATGGACAGGTTATCGTATCTACATTTTTTCTACTGAATTTTCGTAATAACAAGGTAAAATATAGAATAATAAAAAAATGCTAGCAAACAATTTTTTCCAAGGGGGGTTGGCATTTAGTATAATGTGGCATTTACAAAAATGAAGCGTCAGTAAAAATAGGGTAACTTTGCCGTGTAATAAACGGATACATTAATCCTGCAATTTCCGTGCCAAGAACCATCCCTGTTAAGTACCTGTACTGTAAGTGCTGCTAATTTAGGAATGAATATAACATTGCAGTATATGACTTCAATATCAAAAGTCATATACTTAACTTGATTATTTGCTCAATAAAGCTTTATTACGAAAATCTTATTTTTATCATTTATTATCTCCTTAGCTTTCTGTTGTTCAAGCATTTATCTAGAATTTCAGTATCATCTAACTCTGTGTTACCTCCCCTGACAATATCAATCTACTTACCTTTAGCACCCATGTTCTGTTGTTCAAGCATTTGTCATGAATTTCAGTATTATCTAACTCTGTGTTACTTCCCCTGACAATATCAATTTAATTACCTTTAGCAACCATGTTCTGTTGTTCAAGCATTTGTCATGAATTTCAGCAATATCTAACTATGTGTTAGCTCCCCTGAGGATATCAATCTACTCACATGTAGCACCAATGTTCTATTGTTCCAGCATTTGTCATGAATTTCGGCATTATCTAACTGAGTGTTACCTCCACTGTTCATAACAAATCTACAAACCGTTAACACCCATGTTCTGTTACTCAAGCATTTATCTAGAATTTCAGCATTATCTTACTGTGAGTTACCTGCCCTGACGATATAAATCTCCTTACCTTTAGCATATCTGTTCTATTGTTCAAGCATTTGTCATGAATTTGAGCATTATCTAACTCTGTGTTACCTTGCTTGACAATATCAATCTACTTACCTTTAGTACCCGTGTTCTGTTGTTTAAGCATTTGTCATGAATTTCAGCATTATCTAACTCTGTGTTACCTCCCCTGACAATATCAATCTAAAAACCTTTAGCACCCATGTTCTGTTGTTCAAGCATTTGTCATGAATTTCAGCATTATCTAACTATGTGTAAGCTCCTCTGAAGATATCAATCCCCTATCTTTAGCGCCCATATTCTATTATTCAAGCATTTGTCAAGAATTTCGGCATTAACTAACTCTGTGTTACCTCCCCTGACGATATCAATTTACTTACCTTTAGCACCCATGTTCTGTTGTTCAAGCATTTGTCAAGAATTTCAGCATTATCCAACTCTGTGTTACCCTCCCTTACAATGTCAACCTAAAAAACATCAACAAATCATCAGACATAATTTTTAGATTTCTGTTAATTATTCATGAAATGTAAATGAAATGAAACTAAGGTTATCTAACCAATACACTGAACCATGTTTTAAAAATACCACTACACCACTTCATGAAATTTAAATAATCTTTAACAGTATCTTTGATAGTTATCCCCCACTACACCACTGCATGAATCTTTGATAGTTATCCCCCACTACACCACTGCATGAATCTTTGATAGTTATCCCCCACTACACCACTGCATGGATCTTTGATAGTTATCCCCCTCTACACTACTGTATGGATCTTTGATAGTTATCCCCCACTACACCACTACATGGATCTTTGATAGTTATCCCCCACTACACCACTGTATGGATCTTTGATAGTTATCCCCCACTACACCACTACATGGATCTTTGATAGTTATCCCCCACTACACCACTACATGCATCTTTGATAGTTATCCCCCACTACACATGGATCTTTGATAGTTTTCCCCAACTACACCACTGTATGGATCTTTGATAGTTTTCCCCCACTACACCACTGTATGGATCTTTGATAGTTATCCCCCACTACACCACTGGATGGATCTTTGATAGTTATCCCCCACCACACCACTGGATGGATCTTTGATAGTTATCCCCCACTACACCACTGTATGGATCTTTGATAGTTATCCCCCACTACACCACTGTATGAATCTTTGATAGTTATCCCCCACTACACCACTGTATGGATCTTTGATAGTTATCCCCCACTACACCACTGCATGGATCTTTGATAGTTATCCCCCACTACACCACTGTATGAATCTTTGATAGTTTTCCCCCACTACACCACTGTATGGATCTTTGATAGTTATCCCCCACTACACCACTGTATGGATCTTTGATAGTTATCCCCCACTACACCACTGTATGAATCTTTGATAGTTATCCCCCACTACACCACTGTATGGATCTTTGATAGTTATCCCCCACTACACCACTGTATGGATCTTTGATAGTTATCCCCCACTACACCACTGTATGGATCTTTGATAGTTATCCCCCACTACACCACTGTATGAATCTTTGATAGTTTTCCCCCACTACACCACTGTATGGATCTTTGATAGTTATCCCCCACTACACCACTGTATGGATCTTTGATAGTTATCCCCCACTACACCACTGTATGAATCTTTGATAGTTATCCCCCACTACACCACTGTATGGATCTTTGATAGTTATCCCCCACTACACCACTGTATGGATCTTTGATAGTTATCCCCCACCACACCACTGCATGAATCTTTGATAGTTATCCCCCTCTACACCACTGTATGGATCTTTGATAGTTATCCCCCACTACACCACTGTATGGATCTTTGATAGTTATCCCCCACTACACCACTGTATGGATCTTTGATAGTTATCCCCCACTGTATGGATCTTTGATAGTTATCCCCCTCTACACCACTGTATGGATCTTTGATAGTTATCTCCCACTACACCACTGTATGGATCTTTGATAGTTATCCCCCACTACACCACTGTATGGATCTTTGATAGTTATCCCCCACTACACCACTGTATGGATCTTTGATAGTTATCCCCCCAATACACCACTGTATGGATCTTTGATAGTTATCCCCCACTACACCACTGTATGGATCTTTGATAGTTATCCCCCTCTACACCACTGTATGGATCTTTGATAGTTATCCCCCACTACACCACTGTATGGATCTTTGATAGTTATCCCCCCAATACACCACTGTATGGATCTTTGATAGTTATCCCCCACTACACCACTGTATGGATCTTTGACAGTTATCTCCCACTACACCACTGCATGGATCTTTGATAGTTATCCCCCCAATACACCACTGTATGGATCTTTGATAGTTATCCCCCTCTACACCACTGTATGGATCTTTGATAGTTATCCCCCACTACACCACTGCATGGATCTTTGATAGTTATCCCCCCAATACACCACTGTATGGATCTTTGATAGTTATCCCCCACTACACCACTGTATGGATCTTTGATAGTTATCCCCCTCTACACCACTGTATGGATCTTTGATAGTTATCCCCCACTACACCACTGTATGGATCTTTGATAGTTATCCCCCACTACACCACTGTATGGATCTTTGATAGTTATCCCCCACTACACCACTGTATGGATCTTTGATAGTTATCCCCCCAATACACCACTGTATGGATCTTTGATAGTTATCCCCCCAATACACCACTGTATGGATCTTTGATAGTTATCCCCCACTACACCACTGTATGGATCTTTGATAGTTATCCCCCACTACACCACTGTATGGATCTTTGATAGTTATCCCCCTCTACACCACTGTATGGATCTTTGATAGTTATCCCCCACTACACCACTGTATGGATCTTTGATAGTTATCCCCCACTACACCACTGTATGGATCTTTGATAGTTATCCCCCACTACACCACTGTATGGATCTTTGATAGTTATCCCCCACTACACCACTGGATGGATCTTTGACAGTTATCTCCCACTACACCACTGTATGGATCTTTGATAGTTATCCCCCACTACACCACTGTATGGATCTTTGATAGTTATCCCCCACTACACCACTGTATGGATCTTTGATAGTTATCCCCCACTACACCACTGTATGGATCTTTGATAGTTATCCCCCACTACACCACTACATGGATCTTTGATAGTTATCCCCCACTACACCACTGTATGGATCTTTGATAGTTATCTCCCTCTACACCACTGTATGGATCTTTGATAGTTATCTCCCACTACACCACTGTATGGATCTTTGATAGTTATCCCCCACTACACCACTACATGGATCTTTGATAGTTATCCCCCACTACACCACTGTATGGATCTTTGATAGTTATCCCCCACTACACCACTGTATGGATCTTTGATAGTTATCCCCCACTACACCACTGTATGGATCTTTGATAGTTATCCCCCACTACACCACTGCATGGATCTTTGATAGTTATCTCCCACTACACCACTGTATGGATCTTTGATAGTTATCCCCCCAATACACCACTGTATGGATCTTTGATAGTTATCCCCCACTACACCACTGTATGGATCTTTGATAGTTATCCCCCACTACACCACTGGATGGATCTTTGATAGTTATCCCCCACTACACCACTGTATGGATCTTTGATAGTTATCACCCACTACACCACTGGATGGATCTTTGATAGTTATCCCCCACTACACCACTGTATGGATCTTTGATAGTTATCTCCCTCTACACCACTGTATGGATCTTTGATAGTTATCCCCCACTACACCACTGTATGGATCTTTGATAGTTATCCCCCACTACACCACTGGATGGATCTTTGATAGTTATCCCCCACTACACCACTGTATGGATCTTTGATAGTTATCCCCCACTACACCACTGTATGGATCTTTGATAGTTATCCCCCTCTACACCACTGCATGGATCTTTGATAGTTATCCCCCTCTACACCACTGTATGGATCTTTGATAGTTATCCCCCACTACACCACTGTATGGATCTTTGATAGTTATCCCCCACTACACCACTGTATGGATCTTTGATAGTTATCCCCCACTACACCACTGGATGGATCTTTGATAGTTATCCCCCACTACACCACTGTATGGATCTTTGATAGTTATCTCCCACTACACCACTGTATGGATCTTTGATAGTTATCCCCCACTACACCACTGTATGGATCTTTGATAGTTATCCCCCACTACACCACTGTATGGATCTTTGATAGTTATCCCCCACTACACCACTGGATGGATCTTTGATAGTTATCCCCCACTACACCACTGTATGGATCTTTGATAGTTATCTCCCTCTACACCACTGTATGGATCTTTGATAGTTATCCCCCACTACACCACTGTATGGATCTTTGATAGTTATCCCCCACTACACCACTGGATGGATCTTTGATAGTTATCCCCCACTACACCACTGTATGGATCTTTGATAGTTATCCCCCACTACACCACTGTATGGATCTTTGATAGTTATCCCCCTCTACACCACTGCATGGATCTTTGATAGTTATCCCCCTCTACACCACTGTATGGATCTTTGATAGTTATCCCCCACTACACCACTGTATGGATCTTTGATAGTTATCCCCCACTACACCACTGTATGGATCTTTGATAGTTATCCCCCACTACACCACTGGATGGATCTTTGATAGTTATCCCCCACTACACCACTGTATGGATCTTTGATAGTTATCTCCCTCTACACCACTGTATGGATCTTTGATAGTTATCCCCCACTACACCACTGTATGGATCTTTGATAGTTATCCCCCACTACACCACTGTATGGATCTTTGATAGTTATCCCCCACTACACCACTGTATGGATCTTTGATAGTTATCCCCCACTACACCACTGGATGGATCTTTGATAGTTATCCCCCACTACACCACTGTATGGATCTTTGATAGTTATCTCCCTCTACACCACTGTATGGATCTTTGATAGTTATCCCCCACTACACCACTGTATGGATCTTTGATAGTTATCCCCCACTACACCACTGTATGGATCTTTGATAGTTATCCCCCACTACACCACTGTATGGATCTTTGATAGTTATCCCCCACTACACCACTGTATGGATCTTTGATAGTTATCCCCCACTACACCACTGTATGGATCTTTGATAGTTATCCCCCACTACACCACTGTATGGATCTTTGATAGTTATCCCCCACTACACCACTGTATGGATCTTTGATAGTTATCCCCCACTACACCACTGGATGGATCTTTGATAGTTATCCCCCACTACACCACTGTATGGATCTTTGATAGTTATCCCTTACTACACCACTGTATGAATCTTTGATAGTTATCCCCCACTACACCACTGTATGGATCTTTGATAGTTATCCCCCACTACACCACTGTATGGATCTTTGATAGTTATCCCCCACTACACCACTGCAGGGATCTTTAATAGTTATCTCCCACTACACCACTGTATGGATCTTTGATAGTTATCCCCCACTACACCACTGTATGGATCTTTGATAGTTATCCCCCACTACACCACTGTATGGATCTTTGATAGTTATCCCCCACTACACCACTGTATGGATCTTTGATAGTTATCCCCCTCTACACCACTGTATGGATCTTTGATAGTTATCCCCCACTACACCACTGTATGGATCTTTGATAGTTATCCCCCACTACACCACTGTATGGATCTTTGATAGTTATCCCCCACTACACCACTGTATGGATCTTTGATAGTTATCCCCCCAATACACCACTGTATGGATCTTTGATAGTTATCCCCCCAATACACCACTGTATGGATCTTTGATAGTTATCCCCCACTACACCACTGTATGGATCTTTGATAGTTATCCCCCTCTACACCACTGCATGGATCTTTGATAGTTATCCCCCCAATACACCACTGTATGGATCTTTGATAGTTATCCCCCCAATACACCACTGTATGGATCTTTGATAGTTATCCCCCACTACACCACTGTATGGATCTTTGATAGTTATCCCCCACTACACCACTGTATGGATCTTTGATAGTTATCTCCCACTACACCACTGTATGGATCTTTGATAGTTATCCCCCACTACACCACTGCATGGATCTTTGATAGTTATCCCCCACTACACCACTGTATGGATCTTTGATAGTTATCCCCCACTACACCACTGTATGGATCTTTGATAGTTATCCCCCACTACACCACTGTATGGATCTTTGATAGTTATCCCCCACTACACCACTGTATGGATCTTTGATAGTTATCCCCCACTACACCACTGTATGGATCTTTGATAGTTATCCCCCACTACACCACTGTATGGATCTTTGATAGTTATCCCTTACTACACCACTGTATGGATCTTTGATAGTTATCCCCCACTACACCACTGTATGGATCTTTGATAGTTATCCCCCACTACACCACTGTATGGATCTTTGATAGTTATCTCCCACTACACCACTGTATGGATCTTTGATAGTTATCCACCACTACACCACTGTATGGATCTTTGATAGTTATCCCCCACTACACCACTGTATGGATCTTTGATAGTTATCCACCACTACACCACTGTATGGATCTTTGATAGTTATCCCCCACTACACCACTGTATGGATCTTTGATAGTTATCCCCCACTACACCACTGTATGGATCTTTGATAGTTATCTCCCACTACACCACTGCATGGATCTTTGATAGTTATCCCCCACTACACCACTGTATGGATCTTTGATAGTTATCCCCCTCTACACCACTGTATGGATCTTTGATAGTTATCCCCCACTACACCACTGTATGGATCTTTGATAGTTATCTCCCTCTACACCACTGCATGAATCTTTGATAGTTATCCCCCACTACACCACTGTATGGATCTTTGATAGTTATCTCCCTCTACACCACTGTATGGATCTTTGATAGTTATCCCCCACTACACCACTGTATGGATCTTTGATAGTTATCTCCCACTACACCACTGTATGGATCTTTGATAGTTATCCCCCACTACACCACTGTATGGATCTTTGATAGTTATCCCCCACTACACCACTGTATGGATCTTTGATAGTTATCCCCCACTACACCACTGTATGGATCTTTGATAGTTATCCTCCCACTACACCACTGTATGGATCTTTGATAGTTATCCTCCCACTACACCACTGTATGGATCTTTGATAGTTATCCCCCACTACACCACTGTATGGATCTTTGATAGTTATCCTCCCACTACACCACTGTATGGATCTTTGATAGTTATCCCCCACTACACCACTGTATGGATCTTTGATAGTTATCCCCCACTACACCACTGTATGGATCTTTGATAGTTATCCCCCCAATACACCACTGTATGGATCTTTGATAGTTATCCCCCACTACACCACTGCATGGAATTTAATTCATCTTTCACAGAATCTTTGTCATATGGTGGCATCGTGCAACTGATATTTTATATTTTGATTGGAATGATATCTTGTGCTTCCAAAGCAAGACAAAAACTTTCTTTTACCTTTGTCAAACACCCTTTTATCATCTTGCTCTTTAGATAAACCTTTGCCAGACACCTTTCGTTCAGATTGTAATATAGACAAAACTCTTACCTTTGCCAGACATCTTTTGTACAGATTGTACTTGAAGTGATGTAAACTGTGATAAGCTCCAATATAATTAGACGCTGTTCTGCCTACAAGAAATTCCTGTAAAAAATGAGTGGAATAAGTTTTCACAACCATGTGAACTTTATACAGTTGATTGTTCTGTCCTCTGACACAATCTTCTGAAATTCTTTGTACAGAAAAAGATGCAAAAATGTATTAACTTTATCCTATAATTATTATGACAAAATATTGTTCATGGTTGTAGTAAACCTATTCTTCAAGTACTCTGATTAATATTTCAAATAAAACTTAGAAATCTTAAATTGTGACAAACATCTAATTCTCATGAAAATTTGATAATTTTCACATTTATTTTGCTGTTATTTGCAGACATAATAACTTACCACACTGCCCTGTATGACAGAACTGTCTTGGATTATAATCAATAACTTACCACACTGCCCTGTATGACAGAACTGTCTTGGATTATAATCAATAACTTACCACACTGCCCTGCATGACAGAACAGGCTTGGATTATAATCAATAACTTACCACACTGCCCTGTATGACATAACAGTCTTGGATTATAATCAATAACTTACCACACTGCCCTGTATGACATAACAGTCTTGGATTATAATCAATAACTTACCAAACTGCCCTGTATGACATAACAGTCTTGGATTATAATCAATAACTTACCACACTGCCCTGTATGACAGAACAGTCTTGGATTATAATCAATAACTTACCACACTGCCCTGTATGACAGAACTGTCTTGGAATAACTTACCACACTGCCCTGTATGATAGAACTGTCTTGGATAAACTTCAATAACTTACCACACTACCCTGTATGACAGAACTGTCTTGGAAAACTTACCACACTGCCCTGTATGACAGAACTGTCTTGGAAAACTTACCACACTGCCCTGTATAACAGAACTGTCTTGGATTATAATCAATAACTTACCACACTGCCCTGTATGACAGAACTGTCTTGGATTATAATCAATAACTAACCACACTGCCCTGTATGACAGAACAGTCTTGGATTATAATCAATAACTAACCACACTACCCTGTATGACAGAACAGGCTTGGATTATAATCAATAACTTACCACACTACCCTGTATGACAGAACAGTCTTGGATTATAATCAATAACTTACCACACTGACCTGTATGACAGAACAGTCTTGGATTATAATCAATAACTTACTACACTGCCCTGTATGACAGAACAGTCTTGGATTATAATCAATAACTTACCACACTGCCCTGTATGACAGAACAGTCTTGGATTATAATCAATAACTTACTACACTGCCCTGTATGACAGAACAGTCTTGGATTATAATCAATAACTTACCACACTGCCCTGTATGACAGAACAGTCTTGGATTATAATCAATAACTTACTACACTGCCCTGTATGACAGAACAGTCTTGGATTATAATCAATAACTTACCACACTGCCCTGTATGACAGAACAGTCTTGGATTATAATCAATAACTTACCACACTGCCCTGTATGACAGAACTGTCTTGGATTATAATCAATAACTTACCACACTGCCCTGTATGACAGAACAGTCTTGGATTATAATCAATAACTTACTACACTGCCCTGTATGACAGAACTGTCTTGGATTATAATCAATAACTTACTACACTGCCCTGTATGACAGAACTGTCTTGGATTATAATCAATAACTTACCACACTGACCTGTATAACAGAACTGTCTTGGATTATAATCAATAACTTACCACACTGCCCTGTATGACATAACAGTCTTGGATTATAATCAATAACTTACTACACTGCCCTGTATGACAGAACTGTCTTGGATTATAATCAATAACTTACTACACTGCCCTGTATGACAGAACTGTCTTGGATTATAATCAATACCTTACCACACTGCCCTGTATGACAGAACTGTCTTGGATTATAATCAATAACTTACCACACTGCCCTGTATGACAGAACTGTCTTGGATTATAATCAATAACTTACTACACTGCCCTGTATGACAGAACTGTCTTGGATTATAATCAATACCTTACCACACTGCCCTGTATCACAGAACTGTCTTGGATTATAATCAATAACTTACCACACTGCCCTGTATCACAGAACTGTCTTGGATTATAATCAATAACTTACCACACTGCCCTGTATGACAGAACTGTCTTGGATTAACTTACCACACTGCCCTGTATGACAGAACTGTCTTGGATTATAATCAATAACTAACCACACTGCCCTGTATGACAGAACAGTCTTGGATTATAATCAATAACTTACCACACTGCCCTGTATGACAGAACAGTCTTGGATTATAATCAATAACTTACCACACTGCCCTGTATGACAGAACAGACTGGATTATAATCAATAACTTACCACACTGCCCTGTATGACAGAACAGTCTTGGATTATAATCAATAACTTACCACACTGCCCTGTATGACAGAACAGTCTTGGATTATAATCAATAACTTACCACACTGCCCTGTATGACAGAACAGACTGGATTATAATCAATAACTTACCACACTGCCCTGTATGACAGAACTGTCTTGGATTAACTTACCACACTGCCCTGTATGACAGAACTGTCTTGGATTATAATCAATAACTTACCAAACTGCCCTGTATGACAGAACTGTCTTGGATTATAATCAATAACTTACCACACTGCCCTGTATGACAGAACTGTCTTGGATTAACTTACCACACTGCCCTGTATGACAGAACTGTCTTGGATTTCTTCTAATGTAGTTTTATTGTAAGGCTGGCCAAACAAATGGACAGACTTCACAGCATTCTGTGTAGCATTCTCTGTTGCCTTAAATGACATAAGCAACATAAATAACACAGCTGTCGGAGTTTCATGACTAAATGTTGTTTTTTTTTAAAATTAAATATTGCTAATTGTTTTGATAAATTGAAAGATTGGATTTACATGGTTTTCATGCTCTCTACATTTATATTATGGTAACCAGTTTACAGCTTAATCCTGGTAACCAGTTTATAACTGTATCATAGATATATGGTTACCAGTTTACTTTATGATGGTTTGTTTGTTTGTTTAAATGGTGTTTACCGCCACTTTCAGCAATTTTTCAGCTATTTCATGGCATCGTTTTTATTGGGAGAGGAAGCTGGAGTACCCTGAGAAAACCCCAGACCTTAGGTAGGAAAACTGGCAATCCTTGTTAATTAAGATTGAAGTCAAGTTCACCCTGCCTGCAGTGAGACTCGAACCAACAACCTCAGTGTTGACAGACCACGTGATCAATAGTAGACGAACTATCTAAACAACTTGGCCACCGAGGCCTCTCTTTAGGATGGTAATAACCAGTTTAAAGCTATTTGATAGCAGCCTGCTTTATATATTAGATGCAGGTAAAATTTCCCTTATTGTAGAGCTATCCATTTTGGTTTCAATTGGTTCAGTAGTCACAAGAGATTTTAGTGGGTATTTTCCGTATTGATTGATTGGATGTTTGCTTTACATCCAGCGAGCAGTATTTTAGCTATATTCAGGATAATAACAAGTAAACAAACAATAATTCAATTGGGGACACATGGATCAAAGGACCAAATTTCTGAATGCCATTGGAAAAGTTTGGGGTATGGATAGGGGCAGAAAATTTAGCCTTTTGTATCGGCTACAAGGAGCCTAATCTTATCTACTAAATGGGTCTTTATTGTGAATGGAGTGTGGCACTCTCAAAACACATTACCCAATATGGTTCACACTTGGGCTTTCACTATAATAACCCCCAAATGAGAGGTCATTCCCTATCTACCACCCTAAGACGCACTGGGCAACTCTGTGGATCGAGCACTGAGAACCCTCCCAGGGCTTTCACTAATATAACCCCCAACGAGAGGTCATTCCCTATCTGCCACCCTAAGACGCACTGGGTAACTATGTGGATCGAGCACTGGGAACCCTCCCAGGGCTTTCACTATTATAACCCCCAACAGACCCACTGGGCAACTCTGTGGATCGAGCACTGGGAACCCTACCAGGGCTTTCACTATTATAACCCCCCAACGAGAGGTCATTCCCTATCTGCTACCCTAAGACCCACCGGGCAACTCTGTGGATCGAGCACTGGGAACCCTCCCATGGCTTTCACTATTATAACCCCCAACGAGAGGTCATTCCCTATCTGCCACCCTAAGACCCACTGGGCAACTCTGTGGATCGAGCACTGGGGACCCTCCCAGGGCTTTCACTATTATAACCCCCAACGAGAGGTCATTCCCTATCTGCTACCCTAAGACCCACTTGGCAACTCTGTGGATCGAGCACTGGGAACCCTCCAAGTATCGTACCATTATTTCCCTAATTAACATTTAAATTGTAGAAATTACCTGACATAAACTTTTGAGATGAGGTCTCTCTACTTCCCTGATATGTGGCCTTAATTCAGCAGCTTTCTAAAACACAAAAAAAAAGCATCTCCTTGGAAAAAATTATATATTTTATATAGGCATTCATTTCCATAGTTCGATAATGTTAAATAATACAAATCAATTTCCATATATCTGTAAAGTAACAACAACTAAATAAATTTCTTTGAAAAATTTTCAAAAACATTATTTTAATTTTGTTTGACTGGAAATTAACACCACTTTCAGCAATTTTTCACCTATATTATGGACATGGTATCCAGTTTTTATTGTGGGAGGAAGCCAAAGTACCTGGAGAAAACCCCCAACCGGTGCTAGGAAAACTGGTAATCCTTGTCAATTAAGATCGGAGTCGAGCACACCTTGCCCGCAGTGAGACTTGAACCCTCAACATAAGTGTTGGCAAACCACATAATCAATAGCAGACGAACTACCTTAAACACTCGGCCCCCATGGCCCATTTTCAAAAACAAGTTTTTACCTTAAATTCTTGTTTCCAGCGGACCTTACTACTGATTTCCAGGAGCTTCTTGGAGATTATGTCATCAATCTTATTTAAAGGTTTCATGTAGAAATCCTCTGAAAGAATCAAAATATAGTTCTTATTCTCTATTCTAATATCTTGGTAAGTTTTTGCTTAGAATTTAACAATGGTATTTTAGCATGATTCTTTAATACAGAGAAATGAAGTGTTTTTTGACATAACATAAGTTACCAGTATTGACAAACACTATTCAAACATGGCATCAAGTTTCCACAATACTACTTTGATGTTAAATTCGTTAATATATGATTGGTTAAGATAATCCACTGGATAATCAAGGGCTGTTCCAAGGTAGAGGGCCTAGTTTGAAGGGTTGTTCCAGGGAAGAGGGCCTAGTTTAAAGGTTGTTCCAAGGTAGAGGGCCTAGTTTGAAGGGTTGTTCCAAGGTGGGGGCCTAGTTTGAAGGGTTGTTCCAGGGAAGACGGCCTTGTTTGAAGGGTTGTTCCAAGGTAGAGGGCCTAGTTTGAAGGGTTGTTCCAAGGTGGGGGCCTAGTTTGAAGGGTTGTTCCAAGGTAGAGGGCCTAGATTGAAGGGTTGTTCCAAGGTGGGGGCCTAGTTTGAAGGGTTGTTCCAAGGTAGAGGGCCTAGTTTGAATGGTTGTTCCAAGGTGGGGGCCTAGTTTGAAGGGTTGTTCCAAGGTAGAGGGCCTAGTTTGAATGTTTGTTCCAAGGTAGAGGGCCTATTTTGATTGGTTGTTCCAGGGAAGAGGGCCTAGTTTAAAGGTTGTTCCAAGGTAGAGGGCCTAGTTTGAAGGGTTGTTCCAAGGTGGGGGCCTAGTTTGAAGGGTTGTTCCAGGGAAGACGGCCTTGTTTAAAGGGTTGTTCCAAGGTAGAGGGCCTAGTTTGAAGGGTTGTTCCAAGGTGGGGGCCTAGTTTGAAGAGTTGTTCCAAGGTAGAGGGCCTAGATTGAAGGGTTGTTCCAAGGTGGGGGCCTAGTTTGAATGGTTGTTCCAAGGTGGGGGCCTAGTTTGAAGGGTTGTTCCAAGGTAGAGGGCCTAGTTTGAAGAGTTGTTCCAAGGTAGAGGGCCTAGTTTGAAGGGTTGTTCCAAGGTGGGGGGCCTAGTTTGAAGAGTTGTTCCAAGGTAGAGGGCCTAGTTTGAAGGGTTGTTCCAAGGTGGGGGCCTAGTTTGAAGGGTTGTTTCAAGGTGGGGGCCTAGTTTGAAGGGTTGTTCCAAGGTAGAGGGCCTACTTTGAAGGGTTGTTTCAAGGTGGGGGCCTAGTTTGAAGGGTTGTTCCAAGGTAGAGGGCCTAGTTTGAATGGTTGTTCCAAGGTGGGGGCCTAGTTTGAAGGGTTGTTCCAAGGTAGAGGGCCTAGTTTGAAGGGTTGTTCCAAGGTAGAGGGCCTAGTTTGAAGGGTTGTTCCAAGGTGGGGGCCTAGTTTGAAGGGTTGTTCCAAGGTAGAGGGCCTAGTTTGAAGGGTTGTTCCTGGGAAGAGGACCTAGATTGAATGGCAGCTCCATGTGATAGAGCTGTTTGAAGGACTTTTCCAGGGTAGAAAGCATATTTTGAAGTACCTTTCCAGGGGAGAGAGCCTAGTTCAAAGGACTTTTCCAGCGTAGGGAGCCTAGCTTGAAGGGCTGTTCCAGGGGAAAGAGCCTAGTTTGAGAACTTTTTCAGGGGAGAGAGCCTAGTTTGTAGTGCTGCTCAAGGGGAGAGGGCCTAGATGGAATGGCTGTTCCATGGGAGAGAGCCAAGATTGAAGGGCTGTTCCAGGGGAGAGCCTAGAACGAATAATTGTACCCTGGCTTTATTTTTTGGCGAGGTTACAAATTTAGTCCCATTACTCATAATGTAGCAGAGCGGGAGTGAATCACACCTGGCACTATGATGTCCAAATGAAGTTGCATATACATGTATATAATAAGACATGGTCGATCTTGATATCTTTCGACAGTGTCACCATTTGTTTTTTATAGGTTTCATGTTTAAAATAGATCATTATTGATACGTGATGATAGTTATTGCCATTTTTAATAACCCGCTGTATTAATTGACACTCGTGTCTCTTTTTAATGCGCGTGTCATCTTGTGTAGGTATATGTTTCTTATTGGACATCAAAGTGACAGGAGTGATTAAATCCGTCTCTGCTACATTAGGAGACTAATGGGACTGTAACCTTGTCCAAAAAAACGCAAGAGTATGATTATTCGTTCTACAAGACCTCAGGTTAAATTTTCAGTCCAAGGGTCATAATTTTTTCAAAAATCATAGGACCAGAAGGAAATTCACACTTGATCTGTATTTGATAATGATTGACTCACACACCATATACATGTAGCTCAATATCTGCAGACGCTTCGAAAAAAGTCAGGAAAATTCTTAATTTTAATACATTTTCGTTGAAGTCCAAGGGCCATAACTGCATAAAAAATCAAACAGATCTATACTGACCTCCACTCTCGTGTATTGCACCAAGAAAGCCTGGCTCCATGGCCTGACTCAGAAACACTTGTAAATACACATTAAACATGTCTGCCAATGGGTCTTTTTCATACTCTGTCTCTTTACTGTAATTAAAACAACAATCTTATGTTCTGCATTTCAACAAGAATATGAAAGCTCAACAGAGAGGAAATGGTCATAATTTGTTCATTTGTGGTTTAAATTTTAATTAAGGTTAACCTGTTATGGTCACTTAAATGAGACCTCCTGTACTCAGTTATACTAACCTTAAATCCAGTTTTGGTTTAGGACGATCCTCTTCTAACACCTGGACAACAAACTGACTGTCTTTTACTGAGGTCCTTACTATGGGTATTGATCTGGTCCTTACAGGTATATAGTTCTTCTCCATATTTGGTAACCAGCTCGAATACTATAAAACAAGTTCAAAGCACTAAAAGTACTTTTACACTAAGGAATAATATTTATATGAAATTTTAATAAAAAAGGCAAAGATTTAACAGTCTCATTTTCTCTTAGTCTATAAATAACTTACAGTTGATAAAGATCTGTGGTAGATTTCCCCTTTTTCTATAAATAACTCATATTTTCTCATCATTTTGCCAGCTTCTATCTTCCATATTGGAAAGCCTTCAAAATTATTTATATCTTTTTCATTGATGACAAAGGATCCCATCTGTAAATAAACACATACAAGTAACTGATACATAAGACTGATGAATAACATAAACAACTTATGATACATTCTGCATTATTTGTATATCAGGAATATTTTGTCTCTTTTTTAACAAAGCTCATTTTAAAAAATAGGAAAAGATATTTTGTTTCAAGCAAAGCAATCTGTCAAAAAACCTAATCTATATCAAGAAAGGTTGTCTGTGTCAGGAAATAAAATCTGTATCAAGAAATGCTGTCTGTGCCACATAAGGAAATCTGTCTCAAGGAAGGATATGTATTTCCAGAAAGGCAGTCTGTGCCAAATAAGGAAATCTGTCTCAAGAAAGGATATGTTTCCAGAAAGGTAGTCTGAGCCACGGAAGGAAATCTGCCTCAAGAAAGGATATGTGTTTCCAGAAAGGCAGTCTGAGCCACAGAAGGAAATTTGTGTCAAGAAATAAAATTGGTGTCAAGATAGGCCAGCTGTGTCAAAAGAAATGCGTTATGATAGGTCAAGTGTGTCAAGAAATAAAATTGGTGTCAAGATAGGCCAACTGTGTCAAGAAAGGAAATGTGTCAAGAAATAAAATTGGTGTCAAGATAGGTCAAGCGTGTCAAGAAAGGAAATGTGTCAAGATTGGCCAACTGTGTCAAGAAAGGAAATGTGTCAAGATAGGACAAGTGTGTCAGATAAAATTGGTGTCAAGATAGGCTAACTGTGTCAAGAAATAAAATTGGTGTCAAGATAGGCCAACTGTGTCAAGAAAGGAAATGTGTCAAGATAGGCCAACTGTGTCAAGAAAGGAAATGTGTCCAGAAATAAAATTGGTGACAAGATAGGCAGTATTTATCAAGAAATAAAATCTGTGTAGAGAATGGCTAACTGTGTCAACAAAGGAAATTTGCGTCCAGGAAGAAAATTTGTGTCCAGAAATGTAATCTGTGTCAAGATAGGCTGTCTGTAACAAATAAAGAAAGGCAATCTGTCTCATTGTGTCAATCTAACTTTGGCAAACTTACAACAAATGCTGGTGAGTCTTCCTTTTCTTCTTCCGTGTCAGAAGAATGAGGACTAGGCACAGGAGGATGAGCGGCTGTTGGAGCGGCCTGCTCCACTTTACGAGTCTTAGCTGGTGTAGGTTTTCCAGACTTTATAACTTGTTTTGGTTTTCTGAAATTTAGATAAATTTTAATGTATTTTTAATATTTAACATCTGAAAATCGAGATAAGTTATCACAGTTTTGGTTGGCATTTTGAATAATTTGTCATTTGTCCAACAAAATAAAATTTATCATATGTCATGAATATTAATTAACAGTACAAACAATTTCTATTGGTTATTTGTGAATCTGCTCCAAAGGTCAACATAGGTCATGTAACAAAAACGTTCACATGACCTCTGTTGACTTTGGAGATGTACATTTTCTCTACCACAACTAATTAACAAATAAATATCATCTTAATTGTTTATAAATAATGTTCCTACAAATAAATTTGTCTTATTTGTCAAAAATAAACGAAACTATTTTTTCAGTATTATAAAATGATTGATTACTGCTATAATTGTCAATGGTAGGAAATGAGGAACCCCTCGACCTGGACTATCACTGACTTGACCTGACCTTGACTGTTAGCCTCGGTCAGGTCAACTTATTTCAAGTCCAGGTGTTGGGGTCCATTATTTCCTTCTATTGACCAATAAAGCAGTAATTAACTGTATAGTGTCAAAGTCATTAATGAAGTTAGGCCAATACAGATATTGTAAAAATGCTAAAAAAACATACAATTTCATAACAAAACTGTTACACGTGTGTAAATGACTTTTATTTAACTAATTCAAATTTTCGAGACCAACTTACACTTTGCCCCTGGTAACCCTTGATCGACCTCTCCTTTGAGACCCATGATAATCACTCAAACCTGGTTCTTTTTCCTGTAAATGCATATAAATCATGATGGAACTCTTGGAATTCTATTAATGATATAACAATAAAGTATGGTGTTAAACTGTTTGTCACCAATTAATACTCTCAGAGATCTCAGTATTCCTGTCAATACTGATGAATTCCCTGTACAAATAAAGGTTGTCATAGATACAATTTCTTTTAATAGTTTGATAAGAAAACATTATCACTGCAGTAATTTTCATTGCTGACCCTCAGGTCATGTTTTAATATATGTACTCTTTAGTTGTCTATTGTGGTATCACATGTCTGTTGCTATAGTAATATATCCTAAATTCTCAGCACTAGTCTGACTGGGTTGGCTACATGATCATATGAGGTATGGGACCAGTTTAATCTCTGATGGAGCTATACAAAAAAAACTACTTGGAAGCAGTTAAAGATAAAAATGTCTTTTGTGAAAATATAGCAGTTACCAGTTACCAAACCAGAGGCCCAGAGGCTTCAATGGCTGAGAATATAATATCCACAGAAGTCATACAGGAAACCTACATATACAGTGAATTCATAATATATACATGTTGTATTATTATACCTAATGAATGTTATATACAGTCAATTTCTATTGGTTATAATTGTGCATGTGATTAAAATTCTTTTTCCACTACATTATCACCAACTCTGCTCCAAAAGTCAAAATATGTCATGTGAAAATTGTTAACTTGTCAATATCTGTCACATGACATATTTTGGATGAGAAGTACATTTCACTACCACAACTAATTTGAATAAATGGATATTATCTTCAGACACATAAAAATAAATTTATTTGTTTGTTTTTTTAAAAAAAAAAAAGGAATTTGTTTTGTTAACCAAAAAATTGCAAAAGTCTGAAATGGCTGGGTTGCAAATCCAAGTGCCTTAATAACTAGGGAATGATTTACAATTTGTTGGAAGACGGTTTTAGGTCTGTGTTAAAAAATGTAGGACAAGTTGATTACACAAAATAGGTACCGTCTTCTGCAAATGTTCTGAAAAATGAGTAAGTTCCTATGTCTGGAAAATTAGGAAAAAATCCTGGAACAATTCCATAATAGCAGGTGCACAACTTCAATGCATGTGTATTCTTTCTGTGAAGTTTCAGAGGTCTGGGTTTAAAACTGTAGGAGTTGATTACACAAAATTGGTACCATCTTCTGAAAATGTCCTGAAAAAAAGTTCCCATGTCTGGAAAATTAGGAAAAAAATCCTGGAATAATTCCATAATAGCAGGTGCACATCTTCAATACAAGTTTCAGAGATCTGGGTTGAAAACTGTAGGAGGAGTTGATTACACAAAATAGATACCCTATTTTCCCGGCCCGCCATCCCACCCGACTTCACTATACTATAACCCGGGTTTGCACTTCGTGCAACCTGGCCAAAAACTACTTTATTTAGGATAATAAAACGATTGATTACTGCTTTATTTGTCAAAAGTAGGAAATAATTAACCCTCGACCTGGACTCTCGCAAACCAGACATGACCTCACCTGTTGGCCTCCTTCAGGTCAGGTCACCTTGAGTACAGGTCTTGGGGTCCATTATTTCATGCTAGTGTCCACTAAAGCAGTAATTAATTGCATTTTAAACACCATAATCAAACGAACCAGTACACCCTTTCTTTATCTGTTCAGTAAGAAAATAAATACACAGATAATATACCTCTGCAAACGGTGTCCAAGCAGGATCAGAATCGGAGTCATAAGTTTCTGGACCAGCATCATCTGCCTCACTGTCACTATCCCTAAATTTCTCTAAAATATTGAAGAAGATAAACTCGAAACAACAGTAGTTACACCATGTTTAAAGACACAAATTTACAAACGAAAAAAAACTAATGATCATTAGCTGTTATTCAATAGTCTGTGGGACACATGACAAATATATATATATGTTTAAAATATACATGTATTGAAGACTTAAAAAAATTATAACTACATAATGCATTACATTTAATCCATCATTTTCATTGAGCATGGTCCAACACATGATCTTTCCATTCTAAATGAACCAGTTCACCATAACAATGGCAATAACATTACACAGTGGCGTAGTAATATATAAATACGAAATTTTAAATTTTGTCATGAATTTCCCCCATTTTATATTGATCTAAAATGTATTTTTAAGAATTGAATGCATATTACTGAAGTTTCATTGACCTACATGTACGACAGTGTTGACTGCGCACACATTTTCATTATGAACATTGACCTATACGACAGTGTTGACTGCACTCATATTTTCATTATGAAGTGCTACTGTACTTCACTGAAAATGTGCATAGGTCTATGATTTCAGACTTCAATGAAACTTGACGAGAATGCATTCAAATTCTTACATGATGATGAGGTTTAAAACAGGAAAAATGTAAGGTACTGTGTTATCGACATAATTATGCTTTTATTGGATCGATAAAATTAACCAAAAAAAAACCCCCAATCTTACTTTGTAGGACTTTTTCTTTAGCTTTCCGTGTGGTCAACCTCCGTACAGGTACCACAGGTGATGGTGTCCTCTCCTCTTGTGAAGATTCTACCTGATATTCCTCTCCTGAAGATTTCATTTTTTCATCCTCACTTTCTGCATAGTCTAGAGAACGTTTTTGTTTGTTTGATAGTCTTTTACTCTTAGTTTTTTTAGGTTTTGGAGGCGAGACGGTTTGTAATTTAATTGTCATTTTCAATCCTGGATTTTGGTCGTTTCCACTTTCAATATTTTTAACAGAACATGTTATTTGAGGTTCTTCGTCATTAGATTCAGGTCCTGGAGTGCTCATTGTCATTCTAGAACTGGTATCCTCATTAGATTCAGGTCCTGGAGTGCTTGCAGCACTATCGCTACTTTTCTCCACTGATGTCTGTCTCGGAGGGCGTTTGGGTTCTGGAATATATTTTGGCAGCTCTGGTTTTTTCACAACAGACGTATTGACACTTGATAACGTTTCTGGTTTCTTACCTTGAATAAAACTCAGGAAAGAATCCATAAAGGCATTGTTTTTATTTATGGCACTTTTTGCAGACTTACTGATCTCTAATGGAAGAGCTTCAATCATAACTCTAGGCTGAAGATTTAGTTTTTTCTCAACAGATAGTTGAACTTTGACCTGGGGTTTCTCAGTGTCAGGGGGTTTCTTAAGATGTAAAAATTCATCATCCTCATCTATGGGGTTAATAACAGCCACAGGTGGCTGAATAGGTTCTGCCACCATAGGTGGTTGACAGGGTTCCACACCGGTAGATGGGTGACTGGGTTCTGCTAAAAAGGGTTTGTTTTGATGATTTTCATTACGGTATGTCTCAAACTGTTTGTCTAATGAGTGATTATCTGTTATAAGGCTAGATAAGGCAGCTTCATCTACAGTAGATGTACTCACAGCAGTTCCACAGTTATTAAAGTTAAACAGATGTCCAGAGTACAAACCAGAATCCATCGTGTTCAATGTATCATAATCACTGCTGGAATTTAGTTGTTCCACAAAAGACTGCTGACTAGAATGTGCATTGAATGGGAATTCATGATTACCCATGATCCTCTCTTCAGGTATCAGAGGAATGTTACAATCACTGGCCATATAACCTTGTGAACTGTTCGATAACATGAAACTGTTACTTGTAGGAATTCCATGAGGGCTGTAAGTATCTCCATGAATTGTTGAGTTAGTGTTTGTTTGTACTATATCGTCCATGATGGTCCCACCTACCACACAGTTAAAATTTCCATTTTTATTTGGACTAATGGGATAACTGTTGTCTAACATTTCTCCTGAAAAACTACTTGTTAGCTGTGAATTATGACTTACGGCCGGACTGGTAAATGAATGTCCATAAATACTTCCAGACATATGCTTGTATGTGTTTCTATGGAAACGGCTGTGCTGTTCTTGCTGAATATAACTATCAACCAATTTATTTTCCCCGGCTGGTTTTGTGTCAACTATCGAGGTAGTTTCTTTCTTCTTCCTTCCTCTACCTCTGGGTTTTGTTGTAGAATCAGCCACTGCCTGAATAGTTACCGATTGTGGTTTCTCGGCTGGTGATGGCGTGATATGATATGGGATTGAATGGTTGTAAATGCTGGATGTAACCGGTTCGTTCTGGTTTAGTCCATAATTCTGTGAAGAGTTGTCACTGTTATAAGCAAAATGTTCTGGATTTCTGTAAGACTGTAGCTTTGACAACTGACTTCCAAAATGGCCTGTCTGCTGAACTGATGTCCCTGAACTTATTGGGTTATATTCTGACTCACTTTTCACTGTTTGGCTATAATGGTAGTCTGATGAGACAGACCTGTCTGTATTTGATGGCACAAGGAAACTCTGCTCGTGTCTTATCCTTTCAAATGGTTGAACATTAAACAAATGTGTTGATGATGAATGGGAAGATTTTGACAAGGGAAAGCCTGGAATATTCTGAAAGGATCCTTGGTGAGCAGGTGGAGGTCGCTGGTTACCTGGAGACAAATCAGTTGGAAGTTCTCCAAAATAGTTCGTTGATGTCTGGGTCAAACCAGGTATGCTCCAATTTCTAGCTTTATCATCAGCAGTATTTAAAGGTTTAGATGGTCCTAAGGGGTCAGTAATCAGACCTGTTGATTTGTACAGACCAGAATGATCCACATTGAGTCCTGTTAATGAATGAGCATGGGATGACAAGGCACCAGCAGACAAACCTGAAAAAACAAATAATAATTTATACATCAAAATAAGGGTTTACAAGATGTGTATAAATGTTTTCTTGTTTGTTTGTTTGTTTGATGGAGTTTAACGCCAATTTCAGCAATTTTTCAGCTATATCATGGCGTCCAGTTTTTATTGGGGGAGGAAGCCGGAGTACCCAGAGAAAACCCCTGACCTGCGGAAGGTAAATGTTTTCTTGCCATCTGTGTATAAATGTGTTCTTAATACATAACCGTGTTATTATTGCACTACAGATCGTGTGGATTCTCTGCTTCCCATGCGCCCACTCTGTGACCATGTATAATGCCTACGGTGGGCCAAGTGCCCACTCTGTGACCATTTATAATGCCTATGGTGGGCCAAGTGCCCACTCTGTGACCATGTATAATGCCTACGGTGGGCCAAGTGCCCACTCTGTGACCATGTATAATGCCTACGGTGGGCCAAGTGCCCACTCTGTGACCATGTATAATGCCTATGGTGGGCCAAGTGCCCACTCTGTGACCATGTATAATGCCTACGGTGGGCCAAGTGCACACTCCATGTATCCCTCCCAGTAGTCAATTAAGATAACATTGTGGTTTAAGACATTTCTATATCCCTCAATCCATACTCAGTATAACATATATATCATCCGCCCACATGTATAGGTGGACATGACACCACCTGATAGCAGGGGGCCCACCTAGTCACGGACAAGGTGCACATCCACTTTGGGCATGTGGGAAGCAGAGAATCCATGCGATCTGTAGTGTACATAAATACATTCTTGCCATCTGTGTATACATGTACTCTTATTACAACAAGTGTGGACTGTGAGCACGCTCACAAAGTGATACCCCTGCTTCACTTTCAAGTCCAATTGTCTCCCCTTAATGATATCCGAGGTCAATAAAAATCCTTCATGCACATCTAAATATAATGTACTTCCTTTATGCTAAGTTTCATTAAATTTTATCAAGCGGTTTAGGAGGAGTTGCGCTTACAAGGGATGTGGACAGATGGACAGACAGACAGGGTGATTACGATATACCCCCACAAACAAGTTTGTGGGGGTATAAAAATAAATTCTTGTCATCTGCATATGTATCTTTGTATTGGTGTGATCTCAGCATTTATATAGGTAAATGTATTATGGTACTGTTCCAGTGTTCCAGCTAGGATTTAAAAATAGAGGGGCGCATGAGAAGGGCACTTTTTCGTGTATTTTCATATTTTTTAGTGTGATTGCTGTTGTTGCACTTTTGTTGTTATTGTTATTTAAATAAGTGTTCTTTTGCTGTTTTGCACCTTTGTTTTTCATTTTAAAGCAAAATTTTAAATATATTTGTGCATTTAATGTACTGAAAAGTGATTGCCAAAATACTATTTGTTACTGTGGTTCAATCTTTCAACAAGCAGCATTGTATTTGCAAGTTCCTGAACTAAGTTCATATCCGCTCCGGAGATTTCCGTATTTTCAGTTGGTTTGTACTGGTTGCCGCGAGTATTTTTACTTAACGCTATTTGAACATAGAAAAAGGCAATCGGGTACCAGCTTTCACTTTTTGTTTAAAAAAAATGGCGTGTTCAATGATGAAAATTGCGCGGTGACAAATATTCGAAGATATCTATCGCAAAGGGCAATAAAAACGGTTTTAGATATTTCCGGTCTGGATCATAATTAAGACAAATGGCCAAAAACAGTGACCACGCATTTTTGAAGTGTCAAAACTTGAAATGTTAACTGTGTACCAGTCCCCACTGTCTAGCACTAATTATATAATCAAAATTATAAGGAAACGAGAATAGTCTAATGAGTTAATTAGCTATAAAAACACTATAATAACTATTAATTTTAGAACAGAAAATTAATTGGAGCAATAGAGTGATAAGGGGCACTAATCGGGACACAGGGGCGCCCGAGAGGGGCACAGGGGCGCGGTAATTTTAGGGCGGGGCGCGGCGCCCCTCTATTTCACCCTAGCTGGAACACTGCTGTTCTGTAGTGTGACCTATGATACCAGACTGTTCAGTACTATCTGTTACCTACATTATTAACCCGGTGTATGGAAACTTTACCACTTGAAAGTACTTCTATTCAGACTGAGGCAGAGCCAAAGGCTTTCCAGAAGTACTTTCAGGTGGTACAATTTCCATACACCGGGGTTATAACATAGGTAATGGATTTATTCCCGGCTTACAAGTGTAAGAGGCTGTCATCAGAAATAAGCTAATAATCACAATTGCTCACAAAGAATTATACGTTTTCCATGCAGAAAATGCCCATTTCACCAAGTCAGACTAAGCAGGTTTAATAAGTTTTTATTCGGTTTTTCATTATTTTTTCTACTTTTTGGTATTTTGGCGCCAAGAGTCAAGTTATCATAACTTCAAAAATGATGTCAAGTTCCGATTTCATCCATATTTACGTTTGTCAGTGTGAATGTAGTGCATCTGCAGAGTTTGAAATGAAGTAAAAATACAAATATAAAAGACTGGAAATATTCCTTTGTGGAATAACATACACTGGTACATACATTAGCAACGCTAAAACAATAACCCTGCGACATAAGCAATGCAGCCGGTGGCATGGGATTTGCACATATGGGTAATCAACCAACCAACAGTTTGCATTTGTTACAAGCTGGGGATAATCGTGCATCTAATACCCATAAGATACCTGACTGTTCACTAGTGATACATCTAATACCCATAAGATACCTGACTGTTCACTAGTGATACATCTAATACCCATAAGATACCTGACTGTTCACTAGTGATACATCTAATACCCATAAGATACCTGACTGTTCAGTAGTGGTACATCTAATACCCATAAGATACCTGACTGTTCAATAGTGATACATCTAATACCCATAAAATACCTGACTGTTCAGTAGTGATACATCTAATACCCATAAGATACCTGACTGTTCACTAGTGATACATCTAATACCCATAAGATACCTGACTGTTCACTAGTGATACATCTAAAACCCATAAGATACCTGACTGTTCAGTAGTGGTACATCTAATACCCATAAAATACCTGACTGTTCAGTAGTGGTACATCTCATACCCATAAGATACCTGACTGTTCAGTAGTGGTACATCTAATACCCATAAAATACCTGACTGTTCAGTAGTGGTACATCTCATACCCATAAGATACCTGACTGTTCAGTAGTGGTACATCTAATAACCATAAGATACCTGACTCTTCAGTAGTGGTACATCTAATAACCATAAGATACCTGACTGTTCAGTAGTGGTACATCTAATAACCATAAGATACCTTACTGTTCAGTAGTGTTACATCTAATACCCATAAGATACCCAACTGTTCAGTAGTGATACATCTAATAACCATAAGATACCTGACTGTTAAGTTGTGTGGTACATCTAATACCCATAAGATACCTGACTGTTCAATAGTGGTACATCTAATACCCATAAGATACCTGACTGTTCAATAGTGGTACATTTAATACCCATAAGATACCTGACTGTTCACTAGTGATACATCTAATACCCATAAGATACCTGACTGTTCACTAGAGGTACATCTAATACCCATAAGATACCTGACTGTTCAATAGTGGTACATCTAATACCCATAAAATACCCGACTCTTCAGTAGTGGTACATCTAATACCCATAAGATACCTGACTGTTCAATAGTGGTACATCTAATAACCATAAGATACCTGACTGTTAAGTTGTGTGGTACATCTAATAACCATAAGATACCTGACTGTTCAGTAGTGGTACATCTAATAACCATAAGATACCTTACTGTTCAGTAGTGGTACATCTAATACCCATAAGATACCCAACTGTTCAGTAGTGGTACATCTAATAACCATAAGATACCGCAGTGTTCCAGCTAGGTGGAAATAGAGGGGCGCCGCGCCCGCCCTAAAATTACCGCGCCCCTGTGCCCCTCTCAGGCGCCCCTGTGTCCGGATTTGTGCCCCTTATCACTCTATTGCTCTAATTAATTTTCTGCTCTAGAATTAATAGTAATTATAGTGTTTTTATAGCTAATTAACTCATTAGACTATTCTCGTTTCCTTATAATTTGATTATGTAATTAGTGGTAGACAGTGGGGACTGGTACACAGGTAACACTTCAAAAATGTTATTACCTTAAAAATTTGCATGGTCACTGTTTTTGGCCATTTGGCTTAATTATGATCCAGACCGGAAATATCTACAACCGTTTTTATTGCCATTTGCGGTAGATATCTTCGAATATTTGTCACCGCGCCATGTTTATCATTGAACACGCCATTTTTTTAAAAACAAAAGTGAAAGCTGGTACCCGACTGCCTTTTTCTATGTTTAAATAGCGTTAAGTAAAAATACTCGCGGCAACCAGTACAAACCAACTGAAAATACGGATATATCCGGAGCGGATATGAACTTAGTTCAGGAACTTGCAAATACAATGCTGCTTGTGTTGAAGTTACAACCACAAACATTGAAACACAGTAATAAATAGTATTTTGGCAGTCACTTTTCAGTTGATTAAATGTACAAATATATTTAAATATTTTACTTTAAAATGAAAACAAAGGCGAAAAACAGCAACAGAACGCTTATTCAAATAACAATAACAACAAAAGTGCAACAACCTCAATCACACTAAAAAATATGAAAATACACGAAAAAGTGCCCTTCTTGTGCACCCCTCTATTTTTAAATACTAGCTGGAACACTGGATACCTGACTGTTAAGTTGTGTGGTACATCTAATAACCATAAGATACCTGCCTGTTAAGTTGTGTTGTACATCTAATAACCATAAGATACCTGACTGTTAAGTTGTGTTGTACATCTAATAACCATAAGATACCTGAATTTTAAGTTGTGTGGTACATCTAATAACCAAAAGATACCTGACCATCATGCAATGTGGTACAATTTTAATATCACTATAAATAAATAAACCTGATTGTTCAGCAGGATGTAAAGGTAACTCAATTCTAGGAAGAGTTGAGTAAACAGAACTGAAAGTCCTCCATTGGTCTGGATCCATACCATTAACTTACATCCATGTTGTCACACCTTTGATAATGTCTTCCACCTCTTTATATACCTGCAAATAAGTCAATAATAAATAACATCAAATTAAAAATAACTCCTGCTGTTGGAGTCATTTACTCAAAAGGTAGGCATTTATATTTATTTTATGCAAAGTGATACAAGGTATAAAATATGAAAATAAAGGCCCACCACATATGTCCAATACCACACAAGGTATAAAATATGAAAATAAAGGCCCACCACATATGTCCAATACCACACAAGGTATACAAAATGAAAATAAAGGCCCACCACATTTGTCCAATACTGTCATTGTATTTACTGTAAATATGACCAGTAACAATATTCATTATTAAAGAATGTTTCTGAAAAATGTCCATGAATTAATGTCCCATAACTTAGAAATGGTACGGTACCACATGGATTCTTCGGGCCTGTTCAGATTCAGAGGTTGTGTGTGGGAGATTTTGTCCACCTGGTAAATTTTACAAGGGGTATTTTGTTTGCCAACATAGATGCTAAATTACATGGAAGGGATTATAAGGTCTGACCATGTCTAATTCATATATACTGTATGTCTAGCAAATGTTTTAGTTTTTTTAATTTTAAGTTTATTACTGTCTTATTGTCTAATTATATCTACTAGTGACTTCTGTTTTAATTGTATATTCATTACATGCACATGATTCTTTTGACTGTTGTTTTGCTAACCATGTGAAATGCCATTGAATAATAAAATTCTATACACTATCTTGATGTTTTTTAATTTATATATATTTACTGTGGCAATATACAATCACTTGATAATCCAATTAAAGTGTTATAAACCAATTAGGTAATGATGTGTTAATAACCAATTAAAATAACAATTACACTGATTAGATTTATACCAATTTACCCGCATACAAATTCAACGGTTTAAACAAATTATATCGACAAACTTAACAAACATTTATTTATTTCTATATTTTCTGATGGTCTGTTTTGGTTATGGGATGAAACATAATCATGTAATGGATTCAAAACATTACCATTGTCATTTTGTACTTGCTGTCATCAAATATATCAGCGATGGATTTCACAAAAAGTCGTAATTGTAAAATCTGTCGTTATTGTCGTTAAAAGGCAAATGCTTACAATTCATTTAACACTTACAACTTTTTGTGAATAACACTGCTTAGGACCATTTCATATGAATGTTCTTATGAATTTTCCTCCGATAAACGGAGAACTATAAGGTTGCCTCGTACTTCACAAGTCAGAACTAGGTTTTAGTCATGTCTGTCATTGTTTTGGCTTAAATCTAAGGGTACTGAAGGCTAAAATCTGAGACCCGGGCCTGCTGAGTGTTGTGAAAAAAATGCACCACTGGCACTATGAATATGGAGACATCAAGAGACAAAACATGAAGATTTACAACAAAATATCGTTGTCATGAAGATCAATAATTAAAAGATTATTATCTAACATATACAGAAATTGAATGTTGATTGACCACTTCTTAAATTCTTAGCTAGGGAAATGAGTTTTCAGTCTTGTTTCATTTATTTTCTTGTGGACAATTTCAGCCTCTTTCTATACCCACAATTCTCCACCGGAAATGCATTTTCCTTCACGCAAAGACTGAGAATGGAAACTACTACATGAAAATAATCAACAAAAAGAGTTCATTTTTAAAATTTTTGTTTTAAAACGAAGTATTCTATCTTTGATTATGATGGTACACAATAAAAACAACAAAACGAAAGCAAGAATCATTAGAAATAACCGATCGATTTTAAATGACATGCGGACCGGAAGTGGCAAATTTTGCTAACAGTGAAGACCAGCTTGGTTGAATTGTCATCTTGCCTCAGAATAGAGCACAATACGAATGGAAGGTAAACGACAACACTCTCATGTTGAAGACGAAATTTTATTTTAATATGACTAATGTCGCGGTGACCATGATAAACAATTTAACCATCTAATTATCTATGCAACTCCAGAATTTGTCTTCTATTTTTTCAGAGCTGAGGTCTTGGTGGGAAGTCCCCAGTATTGCACATTTCTGTTCTTTATTTAGAGCAGCATTTGATTTACCAGATTTTGACATTGAGGTAATATTATATATGGTAAATGCAAACAAATTTCTTTTGTTAAGACTTAACTTTTGATGCCTTTAGAGATAGTTACTTAAATTTAATGTATATGTACATTAGGCGATATCAATTACTGAATAAAATTTTAATTGTTCATTTGCATAAATCTATATCATTAAAAAATAATGTCATATTTATTATTTACATGGTTTAGTAATGGTGCAATATACATGTAGCAGTAGCCATCTGTATATTGCAATATATATTTTTGTAAATTTGTTGAAAACATCTCAGCATTTCTTAAGTATGTATCTTAATAATTAACTATCAATCCCTTTAAAAGTCTGTTAAGTTTAATGTCAGTTACAATATGCCCTTTTATAAATTAGAGCCACAAAAAAAAAAAAAACCTATGAATACACGAGAAAGACAAAAAACAAAAAACAGGCATTTTGGCAGATATTCTTAGTTATTGTGAAAGCAATTATAGTTAATCCTTTTGATTCTAGAAACAGGGTCATAATATGAAGATTGTAATGCCAGGTTTTACTGTATTTTTTTCCTTGTTATATGTTAAGGGAGGTAACTCTTAAAATAATCTGAACACTATAATTATGTCATTTATATGGAGAGAAACATTGTGATCCATATTATTCTTGGTATATCTTTTCAGGATTTAGAAAATTGTCTTTTTGCATTCTGTGAAGACCAAGAAAGTCCGTTTGTTATCGATTTGATATGCCGACTTCTGAGAGGATGCTATGGAAGAAAAGATATTGAGTAAATATTGCAAATATATAGCATAATTTGTAATAAATTTAATAAGACATAAAAACAGGTTTATTTTGGAATGTTCTGTTTGATTTAAACTAACGTTCTGTTTGATTTAAACTAAACACACTTTATTATGCTGTAAAAATCTGGCTTTTATTAAGGGGTCATCCATAATTGTCAACATTTTTCACAAGTTTGCAAAGAGCACTCTTTTTGAAAACCCCCTCCCTCCCTCCAAAAGAGTATGTCAACATTTTTTGCAAGTCTGCACATTCACATTACCGGAAGTTAAGAACGTACCGAAAAAATGTTGAAATTGAAACCCCTCCCCCCTTTAGTGCTCTTTGCAAACTCGTGAAAAATGTTGACAATTATGGATGACCCCTAAGTCATTGCTAAGGAATTTTTCAGGATTTGGAGGGCTTTAGTCGCACTGTATAAGCACCTGCTCAGAAGCATCCATTGTATTGGTGACAAAAATTGTACAGGGTCGATATTAACGGCTGTCTTATCGCGCCGGGACAGGTTAAAGTCTGGTTCGCATGAGTAAAACCTATCTTGTATGTGTCCGATTGGACAAGTAAAAAGCTTGAAACAACCTTAAAGGCTAGTAATTTAAAAATCATAATCCCATTCGCCATGTTAATTTTTAAAAGCCAAGTTGAAGTTGCCCTAGATCACCTTTTAATTTCAGTTCAATTTGGGTCCGATATCGTCATATTTTTGTCACCCTGTTGTGTTAATCATGTTAGAATTAATTATATCAATCAAATTTTTAAGTGTGTAGAGATTCCCGAAATTGACTTAAGAATCTATCGCCAGTTTTCAAATGCTTTCATCAAATATAAAAGTGGTGAATGCTAAAAAATTCCCTGTAATTGATAAAATCAGAGCTTCATGAGTTTCTATGTTAAAGAAAAAAGTAAGACATATGACCGGTTCACAAGAAATCATTGGGCAGTGACAAAATCCTCATCAAAGTAAGCAGTTATACTCTGGATTAAAGAAATAAATAGAACAGTTTTTGTAAAGCAATTGTATAGCCCCAATTTATACTAGTTAATCGGTACTGTTTAAGAAACACCGCAGTGTATCACTGACACCAAATGTAGATTAGGTACAAGCATAGTATACATAGTATTTTTCTGATTTATCACTCATCAACTTCATTTTACATGTCATATTGTATTTGATTTTATGAAGTAAAATTGCATATTTTCAGGTCCTATAACTATGAAGTCTATTTGAAGGACATATTTAAATTTAGAGCTGCTACTGAGGAAGTAAAACCAAACCCGTTTGAAATTTCTGACTTCAAATCACTAGACCTGAGAGTTAAAGTAGAAGTCTTACACCGTTTATGTGATTACAGACTGGACGCAGAAGATGTTATGGAACAACTAAAGGTATAAAGAAAAATTGACTGTATTTCCATTAAATAATGTTTTCCTTGGAACGATTTTTTTTTTTTTTTCCATTTTACTCCTGTCTTCAAAAGGTAACATCGGCATTGTACACACAGTTGATTAAACTTTACTAAACATTAGTAATTCAAGTTCTACCTTACTAAAACCAAAGCTATATGACAGTTTTTTGTTGTTGCTAGAATACTTACATATAATACTACAGGTAATAACATTTTTTAGGGTTTGGATGGTGATAATATGCGTGTTGCTCCATTGGGATCTGATGATGTTGGTGCCACCTATTGGTATTTCTATGGTAACAGACTTTACAAGGAGGATCCTGAGCCTGTAGTCAAGGAAGAAAAATCAAACAAGAAGAAGTAAATAACAATTAAAAGACATATTTAATAGCCTGACCACACACATATTTAATAGCTTGACCACACACATGTTCAATAGCCTGACCACACACTTTCAATAGACCAACCACACACACACTTTCAATAGACCAACCACACACACACTTTCAATAAACCAACTACACACACTTTCAATAGACCAACCACACACACACGTTCAATAGACCAACCACACACACACGTTCAATAGACCAACCACACACACATGTTGAATAGCCTGACCACACACATGTTCAATAGCTTGACCACACACATGTTCAATAGACTGACCACACCCACACGTTCCAGGGGCTGCTCTGGCTTCTTAAAAGCTGGCGCCAAAAAAATCGCCAACTGCAATTTTCCGTCGCCAGTTTTGTAAAAGTGTCGCCATATTAGAAATCACTAGATCGCTATATGACATGGCGAAATTGTTTAACATTATGTGTGATATATGATATTCTGTAACGTCGGACGAAATCCAAGTTTGCCAGACTCTTAATTCAATTTTTCAAAAGTTTGGTCTCGAACAGCCCGTACACTAATTGTATTTTAATCATGAAAAGATGTGCGAGTGATTTCTTGTTGGAAGAAAACCAAAATTTTACTGTAATTTATTAGAAACATCTATTCCCGTGAATGAACATAATACCGGAAATACTGAAAATAGAACTACGCATGTGTAAGAGTTTTCTAATTACGAAATTAAGACGGACATCCGGTCCGCAAAATCACTCAACAACGACGTCAGTTTTCATATTTGTATTTTATTAATTACATTATAAAAAAAATATTACTACAAAAATATGTTTGTTTTGTTATTTTTATAAATTTATTAACAACATCAATTGTTTTATTACACGTCTACTCCATGTGATGCAGGTAAAGCTGCTTTTCATCAGACAACTTTGTTATTCATTTATTGCCGATTTCCGTTTAATAACTCCAAATAACACACATGTCACTGGATACTGCACAATACACGTGTATTTACGACCATAGAAGCCGACAAAGGATCTTTAATGATGCAATCGCCGATTACCGATAAATTTAAAACGTGCATGCATCGTTTTACACTATAAAACCTTGGCGCCAAAAAAATCGGCAGACGCAATATTTTGTCGCCAAATGGAAAAAAAAATCGCAATTGGCGACATTGGCGAAGCCCAGCGCGGCCCCTGCGTTCAATAGCCTGACCACACACACGTTCAATAGCCCGAACACATGCATTCAGTAGCCTGACCACATGTTCACTAGCCTGACCTAACACATTTTCAATAGCCTGAACAGATGCACTCAGTAGCCTGACCACATGTTCAGTAGCCTGACCACACACATTCAACAACCTGACCACACACATTTTCATTAGCCTAACCATGTACTGGACCGAACTCGAACTTGCGATGTCAGTATCGACACTGTGTGGTTACCTAGACCACGTGGCACCTTTAGTTCATTATTAATTATTTATAAATTTATGCCTACACAGTTTTCAGACTAGTCTATTTCACATAGTAACAATTTTTTAATGATTAAGTGTACATGCAGGGCTTGCTCTGGGTTCTAAAAGGTGTATGTCAAATAAATCGCAAATTGCAATTTTCTATCACCAATTTCTAAAATCTAGCGCCAAAGGAAAAAGCAATTTTTATCATGCCAATATACTCTACATGTGTATTGGTACCACTTTTGCCATATACTGTCACTGACACACACTCCAATATGTTTTATTTGCAAAAAACTTTCTTCTATTGGGTAAGATCAGGGGTCAGTCTCCACACTTGAAAAAAGTAGGGAGAAGTGACTTATCCCTGGCAGCCAAATAGAGAGAAGTGAGGCCCTGATAGGGAAACACTAGGGAGAAGTCACGTTGACCGTACAAATTATTAATTTTGCAGTAGTTACATACACTTTTAATTATTTACATCAATTTTCCAGGATTATTTCTCTAGTGTTTTAAACCATAACACACTTTTTCTCTCTGTTTCATTATTATTCATTGTATGCAATATCAAACAGCACATAACTTTTTTAATCAATGAAAACAAGCACCAGATATAGCGACTATTTTTCTATCTACTTCAGTACTTGTTGCCATACAAGGTATTCACAAATAAAAATAGATAAACTAAAAATATTTGTATAGGTGTATACATAAACATCATTCATGCAGTTCTTGTATACATCATAATATTCCTAACAGTTTGTTATGAACATGCCATGTCTTTGAGCAAAATTTCCAAAGAAGATAGAAAGAATAACATTACATTAAACCCAGAAATAATTCTTCTGTTCAGCACACTTCCACTTGGACGAAGTTGTGCTGATCCAAATTGCTTTATGGGACACCAATCTACAGAACTTATCTTGATGTCTATAATGACTTTTTTCTTTCAAGTACAACTCATATATTTATCTAAGAAAATTGTTAAAATACAATACACTTTGAAAGAACTGAAGTTTGAAACTAATTAAAAGTGTTTGTTTATAAAAAAATTACCATTTTTATTATGGGCCGTTGTATTTTAGTTTTCTTTGTTATTCACTTCCGGTAATTAGTCACACCCGGTAAATAAACAAATGGTGCATAATCAGTTTGAAAGATGTAAATCGTTTGAAAAATTGTTAAATACGCATATTTTTGCGGTTTTTTTTATTGGAATTACACATTTACTGATAAATTGGTAGTCTGGCCAAATTATTTGGACCAGATATACAAGTTTCTTCTGTGAACCATCGGGCGACTTGAGGGGAATAACATGACGACTTCGACTTCGCTTTTGAGGTGCCTTAGGGCGACTTCAGGTCACAATAGGGCAACTTTGTCGCCCACTTTGCCTAGTGGGGTGAGCCTTGAACGATGGTAGTAGTGAGATTACACTGCAGCCAAACCGGATTACACCAAGTCTGCGAGTCCATGATGGACACCGATTGTAGTACGTGGATATTCCTGATGGACAGAAGTTCATCATTCGTGGACACTTCAAATATGATGTCCCCAATAAAATCCCTAAATTAGTCCACATGTCCTCGAACGTAGCATAATTGTCATGGGACTGAATGGGATAAATACTTTATTTGAAGAGAGTTCATTGTTCCTGTCATTAAATCATTCAGTTATATATAAATTCTTTCCAGATCGTAAGTAAAAACATGCTCAAAGAAGGTACAATTATTTTTACAGAATATTATTTTCATTTTAATTTGTAAAAAAGGTGTTACAAAAATGGATACAGTAAACTTTTATACAATAAAAGTGTTTAAACTCATATAATATAAACAGTAGGTGTTAATAAAATGCTGGCGTAAAACACCTTTCCTTATGGTGCCCAGAAAAATTAGGATACATGTCATCCACCGGATGCAAATAAGAACGGTCCATTGATCAATTAACACCTCCGATTTTATTGTGGGGTCAACTAATATACGTGTGTAATAGTTGACAGTTATGAATTACAGCAAATTTCATACTTATAATAAAAAATGTCCCACTGGCACGCATTCTGTTCAGGTGACTAGTTCTAACTGATGAAGGTATCCAACACATGGACTTTGTAAAATGTACAGTGTAATTAAAAATACTATGGTTTTTCCCGCACGTTTTCTAAACTTTGGCAGTCGTAGGTTTAGTGAAATAATATTAAAAACACATATATTTACTTTTAAGGTTTTTTCTTTTTTTTAAGGAATTTGGTACAATTAGTGCAATCTCGAATTTCTGATTTATTGGGCAATTCCCACCTCACCTATTAAATTTTTAGGTAAAAGGTGTGTTATTTTTGGCACACCTACCTGTCAATTAATCTCATCAGGCCTTCAAAGAGACGGATAATTGACACATTAATTCTCTCTGTGCATGTTCGATTGTTACAGAATTTACTCGGTGGCCGAGTGGTTAAGGTAGTTTGTCAACTATTGATCACGTGGTCGGGTTCAATTTCGCACTGCAGGCAGGGTGTACTCGACTCCAATCTCAATTGACAAGGATTGATAGTTTTCCTACAGCTGGTCAGGGGTTTTCTCCGGGTACAAGGCTTCCTCCCTCAATAAAAACTGGAAGCCATGATATAGCTGAAAAATTGCTGAACGTGGCATTAAACACCATCAAACAAACAAACAAACAGAATCTACACAGCCATAGAAGAATCATTTGAATGAACATTTATGTAAAATAAACATAAAATTAAAACGTCTGAGTAATGGGGTTTTAAAATGTTACTGCCTTCCTGCAACAAATAGTTTCATTATGAATTTGTGCAGTTACAACGTATGCCGTGTTTATGGTGGCAATACCGCGAAGTCCATGAATAGACGATTGTGCAGTCATTTTGGTCACTGAACGTTCAGGGACAATTATTACTAAAAAATTTGATTGCTGCATCACGATTGGCCGTGTTTTTTTGAGACTTTGCAGAATCCATTTTGGCCGCAGTGTATTTTTTCTAAATACGTTCACTTCTAACTCCTAGAGGTTATATTAAATTAATAAATTTCTCATGCTATATTGTAGGAAAGTTAAAAACCAAAAGGATAGAATACAGTAAATTCAATTCTGCATTATAATTTTGCTTTCAATTCTAAATACTAAAAGTTTAATTCACTACCACATATTAGTATGTAATATTGTATTGTGTCACTACATATGGGGGTTTTTAACGTCCTTTACTACCGTTAACGGTCTCACACAGATTTTATAGTGTCACACTGTTTCTCCATTGAGATATTGAATTCCAGTTAAATATAGCACTAAAGGTAAAATACTCAATTTTATTTTTTGATTGTTTAATTTAAAACTCAGTTTACCACCATATTTATACAAATATATTGTTTCAAATGTGTTTTTTTTTATTAAAGTTATTATTTGTAATACACATTTAGAAAAGTCTGTCAGGTGAATTTGTATAATTTGTTTATTTCACTGAAGAACAAGTGAAGTAGTTGAATTATTTATTTTTAGAAATTTGTCTACAACATTTTGTCCTCGATCTAATTCTAACCCAAAGTTTGAAAAGATAAAAAGAAACAAGAAGACTGTTTAGAAACTTGTATCTTTTACTATTTTGAGAATTCTTTACTTTGCAATTTACATTTTCTTAGTGAAGTAGTCAAAGTATGTACAACCATGATGGCAAACTCAGACCGTGTTGACACCTGCTGTGGAACAATCGTTACAGGCCATAAATTATCTGTAAATTATGTACAGCCTTAACCCTTATGTGTGTTAGTGATCTAGAAGAACACCTTTAACTAATTTCTGGTCTTATTTATGGTCATTTTGTTCAGTATGCAAATAAGATATAATGGCGCCAAAAAATATCCAAAGATAATATTTTGTTGTTAATTGAAAAAAAAAAAAAAATTGGCAAATGGTAACATTGGGGAAGCCCAGCGCGTCCCTTGACATGTATCAACCAAATTATTTTGTTCATTTGTAAGACATAAGTTTTATTGAACTTTGTATTAATTAATGGTCTACTGTTTACAGTAGTTTCTTGTCCAGAGTATGTATGGTCTTAAAATATATTTCCATTTCACAGAAAAAAGGAGGAAGAAAAAAAAGAAACAAAATCAAAGAACAGGAAAGGAAAAAATCAGAAGAAAACACAGCAACAAACCCATAGATCAAGACGAGGAAGAATTCTATCAAAGAAGAGAAATTTTGAATCAAGTGAAAGGTATATTGTGTAAGACAGAAAGGCATAATATGTATACTTTAATGTAATATGCCGTGACCATTATCTGGATACATTGTTTTATCGGAGGAGTTTAAACAAATGTATTTTTCTGGGACCCTGGGTTCATTTACTAGAATTATTGTTTTATGAACAAAAAAATGTAATCTTTTAAAAAACATTTAAGTCTGACATTTTTTTATTTTAGTTATTTGATTCTAGTGGTGTTCTGATGATTGGTTGCAAATCAGTTGGTTTCGGTCCGATATATGGATAATGGATTGGAAAAATTAAGGATCAATTGCAGAATTTCAGGATTTTCTTTTGTTGAACTTCGGTTTAAAATTAGTGTATTACCGTAATCAATAATCATGGCGGATGGTAACAACCACAACGCTGTTGTTGTTGCAAATAAAAAAGCGAAAAGTGAACTACCCAAAGAACTGGGACAAACAAATAAATAAGAGTTGAAAACAATTATTAATAATCGCCCAAGAGGCCATGCCCACAATGAAGAAAATCTATTTTTTTTAGTTATTAAAAACTAATTAAGAAAGTAGGTTTTCTTCTACCTCACAAAATAAATATAGACTTGTTTATGTATATTCACTCAATACAAAATTATGAAATGAAAAATGGATCATTATTCCTTGCTAAAATTGAAATTATACTCAGAATTCAGAATACATGTTTAGTCTTTACACAATACACAAAGCTACATGCAAAAAAAAAGGGCTGTTACTTGCAGATTATCTAATTCTTACATAAATGGCAGATTTCTGGTACAGATGACCCAGTAGAGTTGAGCTCAAACACACTCATCTTTACTTGGTGGGCTATCCAATCAGAACGCTGGAAATAAGAACGTTGCTATGGTAACATAATTTTCTTGCTTAAGGTTCCTGTTACAGGCTTTCTGATTGGATGTCATGCATTTCTGGGAAAGGCAAGGTAATCTTCCACTCCTGAATTTTTTATGTTTTTTGCTCGTTCTGCTGCTCTGTACCCTTGAATAGACATAAAATTTCTATCACTTAAGAAGATCACACAGTCTTTACCAGGAACGTATGTAATTTTCTATTACCTGGGAAGATCACAGTCTTTACACCAGGAAGGTATGTAAGAACACATTAATCATTACATTTTTCATTTTGTACTATTTGTAATAGATTTTGATCTAAAACTTGTTGATGGGTCCGAACTCCTACTTTGTCCCTGAACCCATTCATACCTAAGATAAGTCAGTGGTTGACAAAGAAGACATGAATATTAAACAGTTTAGAATTGCACATAAATTACGTTTTAGTGAAACAGAAGAAGAGGACGAGGAAAGTAATGATGAAAATTCAACTTTTGCTAAAGGGAGACAA
Organism: Limnoperna fortunei; assembly: GCA_944474755.1. Taxonomy (NCBI): domain Eukaryota; kingdom Metazoa; phylum Mollusca; class Bivalvia; order Mytilida; family Modiolidae; genus Limnoperna; species Limnoperna fortunei. The sequence goes on from OX104120.1 coordinate 1,965,314, forward strand.
TCCAGGTCAACAAGAAAATCCAGTCACACTAATGAGGAAAGGTATTGCTATTATAAAACTTAGAAATTTGGGTTGTTTTAATCATTTATATTAATAGAGATCTTGATTGAAATCATTGGTCTTCAATCATTCCATTTATCTCAGACATGTCAATACGGAGTGAGTTGGAACCTTACTTAAGACAGCTTTAGCCTTAGTTATCAAAAGTTGCCAGGTTTCCTGACAGATAATGAGGCTTATTCCCACAACAAAAAATTGAGATCAATATATATATATGTCTTTGTTAATTGGCTTGACACCTACAGAGATGCCAACCCCTCCGATTTAGTCGGAGTTACCCCGATTTTTCGACCTAAAATCCGTGATCCGATTTTGTTATCTTGTTACTCCGATTTAAAAAAAAATCCGTCATTGGTTTCGATTTAGAAAAATCTTGATTTTTTTTCGGTGCCGGTTCCATATTTGTTGCCACTTTATAATTTCGATCTTGGTCATTGGAAGTACCAGCTCACTTAAAACGTTTTAGTGAGCGCGATTGGAAAAAACACATTTTTGTTAACAATGGCGGACGATCCGACCACTCCGCCTAGAAAGAAGAAAAAGATTATTCACAGCCAATTAGGCAAGAATATACGGCTAAATATCCATGCTTAATCAAATCCCGCAAAGGAGAGAACTTTGCATATTGCACCATATGTCTAATTAAACTAAAAATAATATGGAGTAGAAATCTGAAATTTTTCACAAAGATTCAGTACAATTTGAGATTCTATCAAATATTTATTTGGCAACTATGCTTGTAACTTTTTATGAAAAAAATGTTATATTGCTAATTATAAGGCGTTGTCACTGTTGTCAGTAAACGTACCTTGTTAAGAAACATCTAAGAAAGTGCAAAAATTTTTGTATTTTCTTTTTCTTCTCTTTAAAAAGTTAGGTTAAAAATGTTTTTCTGAAAGCCCATATTTACTGCCAGGAGAGCCCCAGAATGCAGGATTTTGCTTCATTTACCCCAGACCCCTGGCCGTAAAAACGCCGCTGCACTGCATCTTCACGGCGCTTTACGGCCCACATAGTTACAATTTTTCTGTACTCAGATTTTCCATTGTGTGGGGTTGGCCTCTCTGCACCTAAAGAAATAAATGCAAGCTGTACAAATCTGGGAGTTTAAAACAGTAAGGACTTCAATTTTAAATAAAATAACTACTGCTGGAAGCCATCTTTTAACAATATCAGAATTCCAGATAAGTTACGTAGTATATTTCTCTACTGAGACAATTCTATTATGTAGTGAGGAGACTAGAAAAGAACAACAGGGAACCAGAAGGTCTAGTAGAAGGTCACAGGTAACACCAGTAGTAGAAAAAAAGACAAGAGGTAGAACCAGGAAGTCTAGTGTTAATGGGTGAGAACTCTTATGTTAGAATTAGATATATATATATATTTGGTTTTTCCTCAAGTTTAATTGTGATTTTGTTCTCTTTGGACAGATGGTATTAAAGTTGTCAGACTTCCCTTCAATTTGTTTCCTTTAAGGTCTTTATTAAAATGCTCAGAATGTAAAGATCATTCCCATCTAATTAGACCAAAATTGTCCGTGGATTGTATTGCCCATACTTGATGATTTTAAAACTAAATTTTAGCATTGAAAATGAAAACTCGTATGGACTGACAGACTTATAAACAGCAAAAAATGATCAGCAAGACATGATCTACAAATTAGTAAATTTAGTCCAAATGTCATTGTACTTCTGGTAGAAGTTATTGCCCTTTGCTGTCAAAGTTCAGTTTTTGGTGTTCAGACTTCCAGAATCAGTGAAGCATTTTTAGCTCACCTGACCCAAAGGGTCATGTGAGCTATTGTTATCACTTTGCGTCCGTCGGCGTGTCGTCGTCGGCGTCTGTAAACTTTTTACATTTTAATCTTCTTCTCTGAAACCACTTGGCCAATTGAAACCAAACTTGGCCATAATGTTCATTGGATGGACCTTTACAAAGTTTGTGTTTTTTATTTTGATTGGTAAACCAATATGGCCGCCACCTCAAGACTTAGTTTAACATAGGACCCTATGGGAAAAAAGTTAAAAAGGGCTTCTTCTCTGAAACCGTTTAACCAATCAACACAAAACTTACTAGCAATATTGTTTAGATGGTCCTCTATAAAGTTTGTGTTTTAGATGGGAATTGGAAATTCAAAATGGCTGCCACTGCAGGACTTAGTTTAACATAGAACCCTATGGGAAAAAGTTTTAAAAGGCTTCTTCTCTGAAACCGGTTAATCAATGGAAACAAAAACTTACTAGCAATATTGTTTGGATGGTCCTCTATAAAGTTAGTGTTTTTTATGGCAATTGGAAATTCAAAATGGCTGCCACCGCAGGACTTAATTTAACATAGGACCCTATGGGAAAAAGTTTGAAAGGCTTCTTTTCTGAAACCGGCCAACCAATGGAAACAAAACTTACTAGCAATATTGTTTGGATGGTCCTCTATAAAGTTAATGTTTTTTATCCCAATCTGATATTCAAAATGGCCGCCACCGCAGGACTTAGTTTAACATTGGACCCTATGGGAAAAATGTTAAAAAGGGCTTCTTCTCTGAAACCGGTTAACCAATCAAAACAAAACTTACTAGCAATATTGTTTGGATGGTCCTCTATAAAGTTTGTGTTTTTTATGGCAATTGGAAATTCAAAATGGCTGCCACCGCAGGACTTAATTTAACATAGGACCCTATGGGAAAAAGTTTGAAAGGCTTCTTTTCTGAAACCGGCCAACCAATGGAAACAAAACTTACTAGCAATATTGTTTGTATGGTCCTCTATAAAGTTAATGTTTTTTATCCCAATCTGATATTCAAAATGGCCGCCACCGCAGGACTTAGTTTAACATTGGACCCTATGGGAAAAAGGTTAAAAAGGGCTTCTTCTCTGAAACCGGTTAACCAATCAAAACAAAACTTACTAGCAATATTGTTTGGGTGGTCCTTTATAAAGTTTATGATTTTTATGCCAACTGGAAATTCAAAATGGCCGCTACCGCAGGACTTAGTTTAACATAGGACCCTATGGGAAAAAGTTTTTAAAGGCTTCTTCTCTGAAACCGGTTAATCAATGGAAACAAAAACTTACTAGCAATATTGTTTGGATGGTCCTCTATAAAGTTTATGTTTTTTATGGCAATTGGAAATTCAAAATGGCCACTACCGCAGGACTTTGTTTAACATACGACCCTATGGGAAAAAGTTTTTAAAGGCTTCTTCTCCGAAACCGGTTAATCAATGGAAACAAAAACTTACTAGCAATATTGTTTGGATGGTCCTTTATAAAGTTTATGTTTTTTATGGCAATTGGAAATTCAAAATGGCCACCTCCCCCGCAGGACTTAGTTTAACATAGGACCCTATGGGCAAATAAAAAAAATCTCTATACAACTGGTTAACCAATGAAACAAAGCTTTCTAGTAATATTGTTTGGATGGTCATATTTAAAGTTTATTGAAAATTACAGGACTTACTTTAACATCAGGGAAATGCCATCTTCATTGCCTATAAAATCAGGTGAGCGATACAGGCTCTTAAGAGCCTCTGGTTATTTCTCCACTTACATGTACTTATTAGATAAAAATTGTAAATATGAAACCAATAAACAAATTGTGAGAATTAAGATTTAATATATTCCAGTAATTTGTCTGATGATGACAGTGATGAGGAATGGAATACACCTTTGTCAAAAACAGCCAGTAAAAATAAACAGGTCACACCAGGGAGGGGTCGTCAGAGTTCCAGGAAGAGCCGACAGAACTCAGTTGAAAGGTGTGTATCAGATATATCTCAGTTACCTGCAGTACTAAGTGCCTTGGTGATTAAGTGGTTAAGGTTGGTAGATCACACCAAGATTGTGCTACGATATAGGTGAATAATTACTGAAAATGGCATGAAAACCCGATTCAAACAAACCAGTCCATAATACTAAAATATAAATTTTTAGGCAAAATGGAATAAAATTTAAACTGCAACTTGATTAAAACGAGAGTGTCCTATTTGTTAATTAGTTTCTTATTTTTAGTTTGCTCATTTCAGTTCTGACAATGAAACAGCAGAAAAGGAACAAAAAAGAAAAAGAGGTCGACCAAGACAAGCTGTCAAGATAACTCCTGATTCCTCTGTTAATGAGTATGTTTATTTCTTATAAACAAACAATTTAATTAAAAATAAATCTTTCAATTGCTCCCCATTATTAGCTCTCCTGGTTTGAAGGGTCATGTGGGCTATTGTTGTCACTTGGGTCCTCGTCCATCTTTTAACTTTTTTTTCAAAACTTTTCTTCTCCATCATTACAATGTCCTCTACAAATATTGCACAAAACATGGCCACAGACCAATCAAAATGGTCACTGTGGGTAAAAATAGAACTTAGGGTGAAATTCTGTTTTTGGCTTATAGTTGAAACAGTATAACAGATAGAGGAAATCTAAGTGACTTTCCTCTTCAGCATCATAAGCTCTAAAAACTCCATGACATCCCCTTGTAGGAGATTTTGCCCCTTATTTATATAATTGATGATTTTTTGCAGTTGTTCCTCTAAATCTTAAAAATTATTACAACTAGAAAAAAGTTAGCATTAAGTTCTACAAAAATGATTTCAGGGTCAGTTTGTCCCAACAGCAGTTTAGCAGTTATTGGCCTTGATTGTGTTTTTCATAAAATTCTCACCTTTCTTTGAAATTCTTCTCAAAAACCACTGAAGGGATTGCTCTGAAACTTTGCACACTTTATTTTTAGGATGTCCTAAAATTTTCAGTTCCTTTAGATATTCAAAAATAATTTTGTCAGTACATATGTATCAGCTGACTCCTTATTATAGTTATACATGTACCTCAGGTGAATGATCCGGGCTCCTAGTTCATATTGTCACCATTATTTTAACTTTCCACCAGATATCCCAATTCATCCTCCAATACTCCTTATGATGGTCATGTTCAAACCTGTTCCATGAGTATTTTATGTGTAGGGTCTGTGTATCTTTTTTCAGGAATGCTGAGGATCAGAACATGGATGATTTTATCGACAGTAAATCTGGATCAAGAGTCAGTAGTCGTCAGAGTTCTAGAAGTAATAGTATAGGTCCCACAGAGTGAGTATTTATATCTGTCATATTAGAAACAATTTATTACTGAAATATGATACAATGACTCCTAATCAATAGTTATAGGTTTTGTTACTTATACAAATAAAGACAGTCCTGGGTAATGGACAGAAATTAAATAAATCATTTCATTGAAGCAAGTTGTTTCTTATCATTCATATTTATTCTTTCTAGAAATTATATATTATAATCTAGAGATCAAGATAGGAACGTGCAGTGCTTTTTTTTTCCCTTTAAAACAAAAAATTACACGTAAAATTGCAATGTGGATGCACAGTCTTGCGTGCTATAAATTGATAGACATAAGATGTTATTCCTGGAAAAATGCATAGAAATTGTATATGTAGTATTTTCATTAAAGCGTCTTGTTTTCAAGGATATCACGATATACACTGTAATTATGATTGTACAAGTGTAAACTGGTTCTTGCTCACTTATAATGTGTTAATAGAGCATAGTGCAAAAACACTAGCGGAAACCAGTTATAAGCCAGTACATAAAATATGAGCATCTCCAGAGCAGATATGAAGTCGGAGTTTGAAAATATGACTGATAACCATGGTTTATTTTGTTCTATATAACCTTTTAAATGAAAACATGCAGTGTTGTTGGTAGAAAGGTTGACATGATTATTGCAAAGATCTTTTAAAAACAGCTTTAAAATAGTATTTTGGAAGTTATATTCAAAATATCAATGTTTAATGATGCAATATTTGCAATAGGGCATATTTCAGACAATGATGTCATTTTTACTTCAGCTTCATTTATAATTCAATCAATCAACTCGTGTACTTAAAATAAGGAAACCTTTATTGTACTGTACAGCTCTGCAACAGTTGATTCTTTTTTAATGTTGAAAATTTTATGGAAATATGAGATAAAAATGTATTTATATTACAAAGAGATGACTTGTATGTGAATACAACATTTTTTGTTCTGATCTTCCAATGAGACTGTATCCCTAATAATTTAAAGTGCTTAAAAGAAAGGCACACAACTTTTCTTTATCCTGCAATCAGTACATTTACTGTCTAATAAAGGTAGCCGAATAAATTTTTGCTTTATTCGGCAGTGCCGAATAAAATCTCCTGGTACCCTTGACCTCTCTTCTAACGATATTTAGCATTCTATTCTAGTTTACGACGTGTTGTCGAATACAATATTTGTTTGTGACCTCAGGCTATCACTTAAAAACGTGCCGAAAATTTCACATCAGAATAGGCTGACAGTGCAAATTTTTCTTGTTTTTCATCGCTGTAAAATGTATTTTAAGGTTGCAGGATAAAAACTATTCGTACAGTGTTCGAAAATATTATTTGTACTCGCCGCTAAACTGGTGTTTCTACCTGTTTCTAAGGCTCGTATAAATAAATTTTATATTTTCGGACACTGTACGAATATTGTATATTTATCACCTATTCCCTGTTTTATCACAACTTTTAACGTCTTCTTATAATGCTACTGACTTGGAAGTGTATAATGTATAGCATAGGGTTTTCATTAATGTATAAAAATGCTTAAGTGCCCATTAATTTTGCTAACCTGCCCATTGAACTTGGAAAGTGCCAATTGCTTTTTGTAAACATAGGGCACTTACACCATCAATGAAAAAAGTTTCCAGATAATCTATATTGTTTGTTTTATCAGAGAATTAAAAGATGAAACATTAGAAGATTTGAATGTGGAGGAAGCTGACAAGATGGATAATAATGAGCCCACTGAGGATTCAGAGGTCAAAGAATCAGGAAATGAGGTCAAAGAGGATGAAATAGGAGAAGTCAAGGTTTCAGAAAATGTCACAGAGTTAATGGATGCTGCAGAATCTTGTACAGAAGCCAGGTATAATCCAATTACATGTAATTACACATATCCTGTGATAGACTCTATCCATCGTTCTGATCCTGTGATAGACTCTATCCATCGTTCTGATCCTGTGATAGACTATCCATTGTTCTGATCCTGTGATAGACTCTATCCATCATTCTGATCCTGTGATAGACTATCCATCGTACTGATCCTGTGATAGACTCTATCCATTGTTCTGATCCTGTGATAGACTGTATCAATGGTTCTGATCCTGTGACACACTGTCTCCATTGTTCTGAAGCAGTGATAGACTCTATCCATTGTTCTGATTCTGTGATAGACTCTATCCATTGTTCTGATCCTGTGATAGACTCTATCCATTGTTCTGATCCTGTGACACACTGTATCTATGGTTCTGATCCTGTGATACACTGTATCTATGGATCCTGTGATACGCTGTATCTATGGTTCTTTTATCCTGTGATACGCTGTATCTATGGTTCTTTTATCCTGTGATACACTGTATCTATGGTTCTGATCCTGTGATACACTGTATCTATGCTTCTTTTATCCTGTGATACACTGTATCTTTGGTTCTGATCCTGTGATACACTGTATCAATGGTTCAGATCCTGTGACACACTGTCTCCATTGTTCTTATCCTGTGTTACACTGTATCTATGGTTCTGATCCTGTGATACACTGTATCTATAGTTCTGATCCTGTGATACACTGTATGTATGTTTCTGATCCTGTGATACACTGTATCTATGTTTCTTTTATCATGTGATACACTGTATCTTTGGTTCTGATCCTGTGATACGCTGTATCTATGGTTCTTTTATCATGTGATACACTGTATCTATGGTTCTGATCCTGTGATACACTGTCTCCATGGTTCTTTTATCCTGTGATACACTGTATCTATGGTTCTGATCCTGTGATACACTGTATCTATGGTTCTGATCATGTGATACACTGTATCCATGGTTCTTTTATCATGTGATACACTGTATCTATTGTTCTGATCCTGTGATACACTGTATTCATGGTTCTTTTATCCTGTGATACAATGTATCTATGGTTCTGATCCTGTGATACACTGTATGTATGGTTCTGATCCTGTGATACACTATATCCATAGTTCTTTTATCCTGTGATACTTTTATCATGTGATACACTATGGTACTTTTATCATGTGATACACTGTATCTATGGTTCTTATCCTGTGATACACTGTGTCTATGGTTCTGATCCTGTGATACACTGTATCTATGTATCTGATCATGTGAGACACTGTATCTATGGATCTGATCCTATGATACACTGTATCCATGGTTCTTTTATCCTGTGATACACTGTATCTATAGTTCTGATCCTGTGAAACACTGTATCTTTGGTTCTGATCCTGTGATACATTGTATCAATGGTTCTGATACTGTGATACACTGTATCCATGGTTCTTTTATCCTGTGATACACTGTATCTATGGTTTTGATCCTGTGATACACTATCTATGGTTCTGATCCTGTGATAGACTGTATCTATGGTTCTGATCCTGTGATACACTGTATCTATGGTTCTGATCCTGTGATACACTGTATCTATGGTTCTGATCCTGTGATACACTGTATCTATGGTTCTTATCCTGTGATACACTGTATCTATGGTTCTGATCCTGTGATACACTGTATCTATGGGTCTGATCCTGTGATACACTGTATCTATGGTGCTAACAACTAATTATTTTTTTAACCACAATCTTCTTAATATAACATATAACAGTAACTGTTAGTTGTTTTCATAGTTAATCTAAGGAGTTATTTTTGTTAACATTTTTCAGAATGAAAAAACTTATGAGGAGTTACTTCCCTTTGAATGTCAGTGAACAAACTTCTAAAAAGTTATTCAGAATATATTTTCCTAAGTCATTGTTTTATTAACAATATAAACTGTTTTTTGTAGGGATGGTGTAACTGACGAGCAAACAGATGGTATAACTAATGTCAACAATAATCATGACTTGTAAGTATTGTATATTGTAATTTTTACCTGTTATTCCTTACTAGAGTTTGACATAATTTAATATTTATTTAATTTGCTGTGTAAGCTGAAATCTGATTGGTCAATTCATATCGAGAAACCCATACTATACAATATAACTTGCGTTGGTCACGTGATCTAGTCTTACACCGTTAAAATTCAAATAGTGCTTTGATATCATTGCTATTTTTAACGTTAAAATTGTCAAGATTTATAGTAAAATTAAATTATAAGGAATATTGCAAATTTCTGAACAGGTTTTACTCTATAAAATGGTTTGGTTCTGTTTACACCATTCATAAACAGCTTCGCGGTTTATTATGTATAAACAGACCCAAACCATGTTATATCGTATGACCTGTTCAGAAATTTGAAGTATTCTTTAAAGAGATCAGCTTTAGAATTGTCTTTCCTTGGTCAGGCTCTGTAGACTTAAGTTAGATTTGCTTAAACATTGTCATCCTCTTTGAAGATTTGTACATCAGCTAAATGCCTTGATTTGACAAAAGTTTGAGGGAGTTACTGCCAAAGAAAAATGCCAAAAGAAAAGGGTCAAAATGAACAGAAATAAAAGTATGGGGCTGAGCGGCTTCAGAATGCATAAGTGTATGTGCAGGGGAGGGGGATCAATGAAATAAATGTATGGGGGTGGGGTCAGAAAGCATATTTCTACCTTCCAGACATCAAAATTACATGCTTATCTCCTTTATGAATGTACCCAGATTGACTAAATTAAACACCACCTATCACATTTTTTTGGAAGTGCGTGTGTATAAGGGATTTATTTGTTTATTACTGTACATTGCAATATGTAGCAATTTACTTGCCATTTTTTAGTAAAATCTTTTTCTGACTTTTTCCAGAAATTCAGACAAGAGTAATGTAAAAGAGGAAACAGCAAACGAAGGAACTATTTCAGAAAGTGTGAAAGAAGAAAATTCTGAAAGTACTGAAATTGAATTGGATATTATTGGCACGAGTGATATTAAAATTGAAGTAAAAACAGAAAATAAACCACCACGTAAACCATTATATATGAATCCTAGGTGGCATTTAGTGGCATCTACCATGGAGGAATGGCAGACATTGGCAGAATCTTTGAAGGAAAGCACCACAAAACCTGCAAAAGAATTGTATAAGTGTATTGTCAATGACTTCCTACCTGAAATGCCAGCCATCATGGAGGCTAGGGTAAGGATTCAATTGTTTTTACTATTTTGGAAATAATGAGGTATTAGACATGTGAGAGTTCAGACCCACCACCACCTTCTAAACTTAACTAACTCATTGCTAGTATTTTTAATGTTCATCGAGTTCAAAGCATTTAACAAACTAAAAGAGGAAATAGTTGAAATAAAATCTAGCAAAGTTTCTTTAATGTCACACTTACATTCTTAAATCATTAAATGAAATAGGCAAAATGTTTGAAAATGTGTTTATAGATCCCTCAGGTAAATGTGTTTATAGATCCCTCAGGTAAAGCCTGCCTTTGACATCAATCAGTATGTATCAATGTGAAACAAAATCGGATACAAAATCTGTCATTTGATAGGCACAGAGTATAAATAATTGTGTTTTTAGCTGACCAAAGGTCCATGTGAGCTTTTGCCATCACTTGGTGTCTGTTGTCCAATGTCCATTGTTACCAATACCCAGGGTTTTGATCAATGGACAAAGATGGCTGCTGTTACTGAATATAGGACATGGTTGTCAACATATGATCAATATATAAAAAACTATAATAGCTATAGAGAAAACCGTTACTTCAAATTGATCAGCACATTACGTTCTTCAATAGTTGCTATCAGTGTGAAGTTGTGTAATGGCTTCCTGTAGGAGTTATTGCCCTTTTGTGATGATTTCTTGACACAATTTTCAGTATTTACAATATAACTTGAAACTTATAAGAGCTTGAGTGAAACTGTAAATGGGACAAATGATCAGCAATTTAAGTCCTACATTTTACTTTATTGGTCTGAAATCGTCAGATGACTTCTTATAGGAGTTATTGCCCTTAAATGACAATTTTTTTTATGAAATTTTCCGTTTTGTCATGTTACTTAAAAACTAAACAGCTAGAGTGAAACTGTACATAGCAAAAATTATCAGCAATACAAGCCCTACAATTCACTTAATTGGTCTGAAATTGTCAGATGACTCCTTATAGGAGTTATCACCCTTGAATGACAATTTTTTAATGAAATTTTCTGTTTGTAACTTAACTTAAAATCTATAACAGCTAGAGTAAAACTCTAAATGGCAAAAAATGATCATCAATACAAGTTTTACAATTCTCTTAATTGGTATGGAATTGTCAGATGACTCTTTATAGGAGTCACTGCCCTTGAATGACAACCTTTTTATACCCACCGCAAACAAGTTTGGGGGGGGTATATAGGAATCACCCTGTCTGTCTGTCCGTCTGTCTGTCCGTCTGTCTGTCTGTCTGTCCACATCCCTTGTAAGCGCTTCTCCTCCTAAACCGCTTGACAGATTTGATGAAACTTTACATGAAGGAAGTACATCATATGTAGATGTGCATGAAGATTTTTCGTCGCTGTTGGGTATTATTCAGGGGAGATAATTGGACTTGAAGCGAAGCGGGGGGTATCCTTTTGTGAGCCTGCTCACAGTCCACACTTGTTTTTTAATGAAATTTTCCGTTTTTGTCCTGTAACATTAAACCTATAAGAGTTAGAGTGGAACTGTAAATTGCAAAAATGATCAGCTATACAAGTTCTAGAATTCACTTTATTGGTCTGAAATTGTCAGATTTTTCCTTATAGGAGTTATTGCCCATTTATACAAATTTGTTTGTGAAATTTGTAGTTTTTGCCCTGTAACTTAAATGCCATAACAGCTCGATTTAAACTGTAAATTGTACAAATGATCAGCAAAACGAGGCCTACAACTCATTGCTTAGTCCAAAATTGTTAGATGAATCTTTATAGGAGTTATTGCCCTTTTATTACAAATTTGAACAAATAATCAGTTTTTGTGTTACAAATTTAAGTCTGTAACACCTAGAATAAAACTGAAATTAATAAATAAACCTAAGGTCTACAAATCATTTAATTTTCAGAAATAGTCTGATGGCATCTTATAGGAGTTATTGTACACCATTTTTCAAGGAATGTTTAGTACTGCCCATTAACTAAAAAGCTATAACAACTAAACTGAAACTGTAAACTGCAAAAATTTAAATAAATTTGAAGTCATTTGTGTTCCAGGTGAGTGATTACAGGTTCCTGGGAGCCTCTATTTCATTGTTTAATATAATTTTTGGGTTTGGGCAGATTTGTTTAGGTCGTCCAGGAGAAGGGCAAACAAACTTAATTTTATTTAAGGCCAGGGAATCACACTGTCAAGACAATGTGGCACCTATTGGCTTGCACTGTGGCCAGTGCTATTCTAGACAACTCTGACAAATCCACTGTTTTAACACAAGCCATTTGGACATGTGAAGTTCCAAAATATCAAGTACAAACTATTTTTTACTAGCCTTAAATTATTCTCTTAAGAAATAATGCCTTCCCAGGACTGGCTCCACATTGCTGTAAAAAACATTTTTGTCCTTACACAAAATTATGTTTCATTAACATCAATGTCTTAACAGTAACACTAGTACATTTAAAAGTTAGATTTGATGTTATTCATGAAAATTTAATTATTACTTTCATACATGTACTAGGTAACACCCCTAGCAGGAAATTTAACCCCTCGGACATTACTTCTATGTCTTGACTATTGCTAAACTATTGTTTATGATTTGTTGACATAAAAGAAAATAATTATCCCCTGATAGTCCAGGTGTTTTGTAATGGAACAAATGAGGTGCACTAAAATATTTCTCATTATAGCCCCCGCAAACTTGTTTGTGGGGTATACAGGAATCTGTCTGTCCATCTGTCTGTCCGTCCGTCTGTCTGTCCGTCTGTCCACATACCTTGTTAGCGCAACTCCTCCTAAACCGCTTGATGAAATTTAATGAAACTTAGCATAAAAGAAGTACATTATATGTAGATGTGCATGAAGGATTTTTATTGACCTCAGATATCATTAAGGGGAGATAATTGGACTTGAAAGCGAAGCGGGGGGTGCTTTGTGAGCGTGCTTACAGTCCACACTTGTTTAGTCTTGTTTGGAGGAAGATCATGGCCACCATGAGCTAACTTTGTTTTTGTTTAGACAGATTTAAAACATCTCTTCTAAATCTTGTCCGCCATATACTAATGATCAGGCATGTCAACATGGACTTGGGGCAAAGTGGGCTTGACTCCAACGTTCGTTGACAGTTTTGATGTTGGTCGTCCATGGCTCTCTCCTGGTAAAACTGGATGCCATGATATAGCTAAAACATTGCTTCAAGTGGCATAAAATAGCATTCAAACAAATTCTGAATGTTTGTACCTTGATGCAATGGATTTATGTAATGTTTGTACCTTGATGCCATGGATTTATGTAATGTTTGTACCTTGATGCCATGGATTTATGTAATGTCCGTGTACCTTGATGCCATGGATTTATGTAATGTTTGTACCTTGATGCCATGGATTTATGTAATGTCCGTGTACCTTGATGCCATGGATTTATGTAATGTTTGTACCTTGATGCCATGGATTTATGTAATGTTTGTACCTTGATGCCATGGATTTATGTAATGTCCGTGTACCTTGATGCCATGGATTTATGTAATGTCTGTGTACCTTGATGCCATGGATTTATGTAATGTCCGTGTACCTTGATGCCATGGATTTATGTAATGTCTGTGTACCTTGATGCCATGGATTTATGTAATGTCCGTGTACCTTGATGCCATGGATTTATGTAATGTCTGTGTACCTTGATGCCATGGATTTATGTAATGTCCGTGTACCTTGATGCCGTGGATTTATGTAATGTCCATGTACCTTGATGCCATGGATTTATGTTCTTCCTCATTTTGTCATAATTGGTTGAAAACATATACTTTTTAGTACATTTCTGATTTTTGGTTACAGAGTTATTGAACTCTGTTCAGGACAAAAATGGGGGATTTTTAGTTTTCAGATTCAAACTCATAAACACTTCCATCAGTTTTCTTAGACATGTAGATGTTAGCGTCCTGCCATTTTTATTAAAATTCTAATTTTTCATTCATGAAAAAAGGAGGATGTTTTAATTTTTAGACTCAAACTCAATAAAGCTTTCCTCAGTTTTCTTAAAATTTGTGGGAATTATTTATATTGATAGATGTGTTTGTTTGTTTAAATCTTGTTTTAACGCCATTTTCAGCAATTTTTCAGATATATCATGGCGTCCAGTTTTTATTGGGGGAGGAAGCCGGAGGACCAGGAGAAAACACCAGACCTTTTGGTAGGAAAACTGGCAGTCCTTGTCAATTAAGATTAGAATCTAGGGCACCCTGCCCGCATTAAGTCTTGAACCCGCAATCCCGGTGTTGACAAACCAAGTCATCACTAGTAGCAGTCTAACTACCTTAACCACTCAACCCCCGAGGCCCCTTGATAGATGTGATTATGTCTCCTTAGTGCAGTTAGAATTGTGTATAGCTCTTGATCTTGCCTTCAAATGGGTATATCATGCAGCTGTTTATTTCTGATTGGCTAAATAAAAAAAATCTCCCAAAACTAGTCTTTTGTTACTTCCACATAATGACAGATCATATATTAGGTCCCCCATGGAGCGAGACTGAAAAAGTCTTACAAGGACCACACCTTTCCCTGGTCAACTTTTAGTAGGAAGTGAAGTACCATGTTGTGCTTAAAAAAAGGACTGGCTTACTGCCAGAATTTGTTTCTATAAATAATAGTATTGTGTAGATAACAATCCTGAAGTTAAAAGAGAGAACCAAAATAATTGTCACCAAAAGATAATTGTCATCATCTAACAGTAGTTTGATTTTTCTGTATAAGATTCAATATATAACAAATACAGATTCAGGTGTTTGGCCAGGTACACACCAGAGTTATAGTATGGTGAAGTCAGACAAGGAATAAAATGTACCTATTTTGTTTAATCAACTCCTCACACAGCTTGTAACTCTGATCCTTGAGACTTAACAGGAGATGGCAAACATATTGAAGTTAAGTGCCTGCTACAATGTTTTATGGTATGATCGAGGAACTTTTCCCCATTTTTCCAGACTTGGGAACTTAGTCATTTTTCAGCAGATTTGTGTCTAGTTCTTTTCATACAGTTTTCAAACTTTATCCCTGATTGCAATCATTATTAACGTTGTGCATCTATGCTCATGAAATTGTTCATGTAATCTTTTTCCAGGTTTTCTAGTTATGGGAACTTCATGATTTTTCAGCACTTTTTATATACTAGAACTGGTTTGGTTGAATCAGGTCCTACATTTTTTGACACAGTGCCCAAACTTTTTTCCTAAAAATTTGTTAGTTATTCCACATTTATTAAGACTCTTGATTTGCAACCCAGCCATTTTAGATTTTTTGTAATTTTCTTTAGTCAAATGCCAACTATTTTTAACTGATATACATTTTGTAGTAATATATAAAACAAAACAAGACTTCTTCATATTTAATAAACACTTTGACCTTTGTGTGACCTTGGGCCAAAAGTAATACATCAACATTATACAGTTACATTAAAAAACAGAAGACTTTGCAGAGATCAGAAGATGAATACAATTTGTTAGAGTGATTAACACAACCACTTGCCAACTGACATGTCTTACAGTTCCATTTTTGTGTGAGGAATTTTCATTTACAGCCAGAAATTTGTAATTCATAGACTTTTCTTCTCTGGTGTTCGTCCCACATAAAGAAATCAACAACTGAAGTAAATTTGATGAGTGAGAATTGTCTGCATTATTTAAACTATTTGGCATTGAACCTTCTTGTTTTGTCGCTTTGAGTGCAGACCTAAATACAAACATTGTTATGACTTCTCCCTCTGTGTCACTGGAATGCTTTAGTTTATTCAGTAAAACACTGTCATGACTTATTTCTTCTTGTTTGGCCTTTTCATAATGACTTCTATTTCTTTCATTGAATTTGTCTGTATTTCTGTTGGTTAAATCCTGTGTTTTAGATGAATTTGATTGGATATGACACATATTATTAATCTGTAGAACCCAGTGGTGTCCAAGTCTTTCCTGGACCATTTCTGTGTTGGACTTAGTTTTACAGTTTGTGAGGACCACATGGATACACAATAACATCTTCTTGTAGTTGCTGCAAACAATACAAAAATAGTTTTTTACATAATTGGGTTAAAAAAATATAGTTGTCTGTATGAGGTTTCTAGTATGATTTTACTGGTTTGATACAATCATAATACATGTACATGTAACTGGTATATTTAGTTGTAAAATCAATTGTGGTACTGCAAATAGAGCCAAGTTATGCTATCAAAGTAGATTTTCAATATTGACTCTACTATTTTTGGGCCAAGTTTTGAATCACCTGTGTAATGAGTTATTTATGTAAATTTGACAATTATCTGTCCTTGGAACATTTAATGTTCATTTTAGCAGATTACAATATTGTCATGCGTCAATGATTTTTTTTCCATCCCATCAATATGTTGTATCTACTTGCCATCTGTCATGTGATCTATGTCACATATCTCAATTTTAATTAATTCATTGAAAATAACATTATTATCATTACTTCTATTATATTTGTAGAACTGTTGGTATGATTTATATAATTGTCCCTGTATCATAGTTAGGTGATTTAGTTTGACCTGTATTTGACATTTGGATTAAGCAATGTTTATTTTGGTTGATCGTTGACATGTGCAGTATGTGCATTTCATTGACATGTGCAGGACGTGAATTTAATTTTTTTTTGTTTAAGTAGGGTTATGAAGGGTGTGTTTAGCATCCTACAGATGATGGCTATTAGTATGAATAATTTCTTTTCAACTTGAACAATGCTCAGCAGATTAAATGTTTATTTTGGTCTGGTCTTAACATCAGGTCCTTTATTCCTATTCTAATTATATCTATTTATGGCCCAACAATCCCACCTTAGGGATGTCTGTTGACAGTTACATGATGTAGCCTGTTTAAATCATCAATATAAATGAAAAAAATTATTTTTGAAAAATTTATCAAAAGCCTAGAAAAAGTAGCTGGATATATATCATATAGATACCAGGTACATGTAAAATGCTACGATCAGTTAATTTGTGTACTTCCCACAGGTAAACCATATTGTATTATTTAAAATGTTATTCTTACCCATAGAATGAAAAAGAGATAATAAACCCTTAAAAGTTATCCATAATAATTCTGTTTTTTGTTGTTGAAATATTGGATGAAACACTGAAACAGCCACTCGTATTTGTTTTCTGACTTAATTTCAATAGATAAACTTGGCATCCCCTGTTAATGTTTGTTTGTTTTGGTAGATGTCAAATTGAGAACAAATTTTATGTACCTGTAATTAGAAACATACTCATTCATGCTTAATATTTGTTTACATTTTCGGGTATACAAAATAGAAAGGCTTACCTGCAGACATGATGTAAAAAGATTTTATGTAAGAATGGATCTGATATTTTAGTCCTGGTATAGAGGTCCAGATTAGAAGTAAATGATCCCAGACACTTGTTTAAATGTTCTGTAAATTGTTGGTCACACAAACTGGTACCCTGATGTGAGACTACGCCACCTAGTATCACGCTACAGAAGAGAGTTATCATTTGATATAAATTCATTGTCTTAAGCACAAGGTTAACGACTGTGATAGGTCCGCAGTTAATTATCGTGTTAACGAATCTAGAAGTGTGTTGTAATCTATGAGTCCCTTACGGTGCTACGTATTGGTGAACATTATACTATCCTCCTTACAGAATCCCTAGTTATATGTCTCTTGTTGATGTTTTATACCATAGTCAAATATATCAATACTTGCATGAGATTTGCACAATTTTTAAATTCCAAACTGCTGGGGGTCTAACATGAGGTTACGTCCCCTTGGTTGTCTATCTATAATTTCATCATGTAATGACAATAGATCAATTGATAGTGATCTCGTTATCACCTGAACACTCGCCAGGTAGAACAATGTATCCAGTTAACAATGATTTACATATTATTAAATGTTGTTTACAGTTCTTTGTTCAGACATACAACTTGGTGGTTCACAAGTCTCAAGTTCTACAAAAAATTTAATACTTTTGAAAATATATCAACAATATTTTAGTATATATAAATTTTGAAGAGGTTTTCAAGTTTTTACAATTTTTTTAAAATTTGAAAAGGAAGAAATGTTAAATATAGATGGGTATTAATGACCAAAAAAAACCCAATAAAAACCTTACACTAAAGTAACTTATAACCAACCTTATGTGCGTCCCAACCTTACTCAGCCACAGTCTGTTTATACTATTGATGTAAGGGTATTGATTGAACTATCTATATATATAGATATACTTCTCAGTTAAATGTCACACAATTTTTTAAGTAGTTTTCAAGTTAATAATAATTAAATTAACAATATTGAAAAAAAATGATTCTTAGCTCTCATATTATTTTATTCTAAGGTAAATTCAACATGTGGCTTTCAAATTTTTAATGCTTGTTTAGGTTATATTTTTTGAAGTTTGTATAGCAGTTATATAAAGTGACATTAAATCCTAAAGGTTTTACGATTCCTGTAAACAAATTAATTAGTCCATCTTCGTTATATATTCATGTGACTTTTTTTTATGAATTAACCTACTGAATCAATTAAAGGTTAAACTTTAGTACTTACTTCTGTGAACTGTTAGGACTTGCTTAGCAATGGAGACTGACCCAGAAAGTGGGCGTCTTTCAAGATGTACATCAGCATGCACTTAATTCTATTGATAAATTTGTACTCCTGACTGCTAACGATGTCAACTCTAATTTAATTATTGCTACCTAATGACATGTTATCCAAGGCATAGAAGGACTGGACCATAAAGTCTTGTAGAGCCTTTGTCCTGGGATTTAAATATTTGTAAATGATGTGAATGGGAGGTGTTGATGTCATGCTGTTGGGTGATTATCATTTGACAGAAAAATTAATGACTTAATGTGTCAATGTTACACTGTTAAGTAAATATGACATTGGAGTTCAAGAAAAATAAGAAATTTTACATTTTAATAAGAAAAATAAAATGCTAAATGTTTACAAAAAAAAACTGTTAAACAATTAGAAGAGATAAGACATTTAACATGAGACAACAGATAAGGCCATCAATCAGTCTTACTGTCCTTTATAGTCCACACTAATGACAGGTGATTCTCAACAGGAATGTATTTAGTCCATTCAAGTTTAGTTTGTGAGTCATAAATTAAAGTCCATAATTCTGCTACATGGGACTTTTAACGTTGGTCAAGATACAATTTGTATACGCCCATCTTTGACGGAGGTATTAAAGTATACAAATATCCGTCTATCATGTTTATTATGTTAGTCTTATGGTCTGTATACTTTTGGGACAAATATCCGTCTATCATGTTTATTATCTTAGCCTTATGGTCTGTATACTTTTGGGACAAATATCCGTCTATCATGTTTATTATCTTAGCCTTATGGTCTGTATACTTTTGGGACAAATATCCGTCTATCATGTTTATTATCTTAGCCTTATGGTCTGTATACTTTTGGGACAAATATCCGTCTATCATGTTTATTATCTTAGCCTTATGGTCTGTATACTTTTGGGACAAATATCCGTCTATCATGTTTATTATCTTAGCCTTATGGTCTGTATACTTTTGGGACAAATATCCGTCTATCATGTTTATTATCTTAGCCTTATGGTCTGTATACTTTTGGGACAAATATCCGTCTATCATGTTTATTATCTTAGCCTTATGGTCTGTATACTTTTGGGACAAATATCCGTCTATCATGTTTATTATCTTAGCCTTATGGTCTGTATACTTTTGGGACAAATATCCGTCTATCATGTTTATTATCTTAGCCTTATGGTCTGTATACTTTTGGGACAAATATCCGTCTATCATGTTTATTATCTTAGCCTTATGGTCTGTATACTTTTGGGACAAATATCCGTCTATCATGTTTATTATCTTAGCCTTATGGTCTGTATACTTTTGGGACAAATATCCGTCTATCATGTTTATTATCTTAGCCTTATGGTCTGTATACTTTTGGGACAAATATCCGTCTATCATGTTTATTATCTTAGCCTTATGGTCTGTATACTTTTGGGACAAATATCCGTCTATCATGTTTATTATCTTAGCCTTATGGTCTGTATACTTTTGGGACAAATATCCGTCTATCATGTTTATTATCTTAGCCTTATGGTCTGTATACTTTTGGGACAAATATCCGTCTATCATGTTTATTATCTTAGCCTTATGGTCTGTATACTTTTGGGACAAATATCCGTCTATCATGTTTATTATCTTAGCCTTATGGTCTGTATACTTTTGGGACAAATATCCGTCTATCATGTTTATTATCTTAGCCTTATGGTCTGTAAAATGTCTGGTACATTTCTGATAATTTACTTTGGGGTTATGGGACTTTGTTCATGAAAAATGGCGGTGAAGGGGAGGGGGATTTTTTAGTAACGCTTACATCAGTTTTCTTGGAATTCGAGAAACTGATTATTTAGATAGATGTGGGCATCCTTGTGGAGTTATGTGACTTGTTTATGAAAAAGGGGATTTTTTAGTTTTCAAATTCAAAAAGTTGTCATCCAGTTTTTTTAAAAGTTTTTGACTTTTTTAATGTTGATAGATAAAAAAAAAGCATATGCCCATCCTTATAAGAAAACTTTTATTTTGTTTCTGAGTATGGCCATTTTGACCATTATTTCTCACTCGAGGTTTTGAAATATCTTGTGACTTCCTGTTAGTAGGATTTCTCTGTCTCACATGGTGAACTTATTCTGATATAATTGATGTCACAGTTACGTATACACGACAGAAATGCCTACAAAATCTGGAACTCTGGTATCAAACCTTTTGTTAAGCCCATGCAAGAAATTCTTGAACTTGGGGGCAAAAATATCAGAACCTGGGGATGAGCAAGATATCTTTACCTTGGATTTGAGATTTCCTTACCTCGCCTTTCCACTTGTGACAGAAACTAATTGTCTTAACAGTGCAGTAGGAATTATACATCCATGAAGTGTATACCAGTATCTGTTGTCATTAGACCGGGGTATCATGAGCTGGCACTCATTAATTATTTGTTCAGCTCTTACTGTGTAGTGTGGGAGCATGTCACTGGATATTCTGACATCATATTGAATTGTCTCATGGCTATGTAGACCTAAAACATTAAAATGGCAGTATGCTGAGGGGGAGTATGGATTAAATTACCATTTTATTTTATGAATAATAAATTTCCCTGTGTTCTTTATACAATAAAACATCAATTTTTCCCCATCATTGTTAAATCATATATCCATTAATATGTTTAGTTGGCATTGAAGAATCAATTATCAGTAGTAATCTATTGTGTATTATGGTAATTTGGCCACATGTGTGGGAGTGATACTGTCTAATGTTCCTCATAACCTTTCAATGCTAGTAATTACATCACTGTCCCCTGCTTATGGCAGTTCTGTTCTTTGTCCATTTAACATTATTCTGTATATGATATTACTTTCAAGTTTTTATTCTATTTCTACTTTTGTCCCTTCATTCAGTCTATCCATTACTGATTTTGTCCCATTCTATCTATACCTTTGTCATTTGTCCCTTCATTCAGTCTGTCCATTACTGATTTTGTCCCATTCTATCTATACCTTTGTCATTTGTCCCTTCATTCAGTCTATCCATTACTGATTTTGTCCCATTCTATCTATACCTTTGTCATTTGTCCCTTCATTCAGTCTATCCATTACTGATTTTGTCCCATTCTATCTATACCTTTCTACTTTTGTCCCTTCATTCAGTCTGTCCATTACTGATTTTGTCCCATTCTATCTATACCTTTCTACTTTTGTCCCTTCATTCAGTCTGTCCATTACTGATTTTGTCCCATTCTATCTATACCTTTCTCATTTGTCCCTTCATTCAGTCTGTCCATTACTGATTTTGTCCCATTCTATCTATACCTTTCTACTTTTGTCCCTTCATTCAGTCTGTCCATTACTGATTTTGTCCCATTCTATCTATACCTTTCTCATTTGTCCCTTCATTCAGTCTGTCCATTACTGATTTTGTCCCATTCTATCTATACCTTTCTCATTTGTCCCTTCATTCAGTCTGTCCATTACTGATTTTGTCCCATTCTATCTATACCTTTCTCATTTGTCCCTTCATTCAGTCTGTCCATTACTGATTTTGTCCCATTCTATCTATACCTTTCTACTTTTGTCCCTTCATTCAGTCTGTCCATTACTGATTTTGTCCCATTCTATCTATACCTTTCTCATTTGTCCCTTCATTCAGTCTGTCCATTACTGATTTTGTCCCATTCTATCTATACCTTTCTACTTTTGTCCCTTCATTCAGTCTGTCCATTACTGATTTTGTCCCATTCTATCTATACCTTCCTCATTTGTCCCTTCATTCAGTCTGTCCATTACTGATTTTGTCCCATTCTATCTATACCTTTCTCATTTGTCCCTTCATTCAGTCTGTCCATTACTGATTTTGTCCCATTCTATCTATACCTTTGTCATTTGTCCCTTCATTCAGTCTGTCCATTACTGATTTTGTCCCATTCTATCTATACCTTTGTCATTTGTCCCTTCATTCAGTCTATCCATTACTGATTTTGTCCCATTCTATCTATACCTTTCTCATTTGTCCCTTCATTCTGTCTATCTCTGTCCACTATTGTATGTTCATTCTCTCTTGAGTTGAAGTGTTACGAGGCTCCTTGTAGGAGTTAATTCCCCTTAATCATCAAAATTGATGATTTTTGCCATCCCCTTAAAATCTTAAAGATATAAAAAAAAAAACTAGCAAAAAAGTTAGCATTGCTAAATTGTTCAGCTTTATGAGAGCTACAAAAATTACTTAGGGTCAAGATTGTCTGATTAACTATTAAGGAGTTATTCCCCTTGAACTTTTATAAAATCAATTTTAATTGATTTGAAAAAATCTCCACTAAAACATCTGAAAGGACTGTTGTGAAACATTGCACACATCATATTTAGAAAATGTGCTAATCATGACAGCTGACCAACCAACATGGCTACATTAGCTAAAAATAAAAAGGGATGGGGGCAGGGGTCACCACACTCTAAAAAAGTAGGGAGAAGTGACTTCTCCCTGGCAGCCAAACCGGGAGAAGTCAGGCCCCGATAGGGAGACTTCAGGAGACACTAGGGAGAAGTCAGGGGGACCGTACAAATAATTAATTTCGCAGTAGTTACATACGTTTTTCATTATTTACATCAATTTCCAGGATTATTTCTTTTGTGCTTTAAAACCATAACACACTTAGATTCAGTTTTTAGCTCACCTGGACCGAAGGTCCATGTGAGCTATTGCTATCACTTGGCGTCCGTCGTCCGTCGTCCGTCGTCTGTCGTCCGTCGTCCGTCGTCCGTCGTAAACTTTTTCAAAAATCTTCTCCTCTGAAACCACTGGGCCAATTTTTTTCAAACTTGGCCACAATCATCCTTAGGGTTCCTAGTTTCAAGTTTGTACCCAGGGTGTTGATCAACAGACAAATATGGCCGCTGTTACTAAAAATAGAACATGGGGGTCAACACAGGTTTTTGATCATTATCTAAAAAACTATAATAGCTATAGAGAAAACCGTTACTTCAAATTGATCAGCACATTAAGGTCTACAATAGTTGCTATTAGTGCGAAGTTGTGTATTGGCTTCTTGTAGGAGTTATTGCCCTTTTTTGACGATTTTTGACAAAATTTTTTGTATTTATAATATAACCTGAAAAATATACGAGGTAGAGTGAAACTGTAAATGGCAAAAATGATCAGCAATAAAAGCCCTACAATTCACTTGATTGGTCTGAAATTGTCAGATGACTCTTTATATGAGTTATTGCCCTTAAATGGTAATTTTTTATGAAATTTTCCGTTTTTGTCCTGTAACTTTAAAACTATAACAGCTAGAGTAAAACTGTAAATAGCAAAAATGATCAACAATACAAGCCCTACAATTCACTGTATTAGTCTGAAATTGTCAGATGACTCCTTATAGGAGTTATTGCCCTTAAATGGCAATTTTTTATGAAATTTTCCGTTTTTGTCCTGTAACTTGAAAACTATAGCAGCTAGATTGAAACTGTAAATTGCACAAGTGATCAACAATAAAGACCCTACAATTCACTTGATTGGTCTGAAATTGTCAGATGACTCCTTATATGAGTTATTGCCCTTAAATTGTAATTTTTTATGAAATTTTCCGTTTTTGTCCTGTAACTTTAAAACTATAACAGCCAGAGTAAAACTGTAAAGAGCAAAAATGATCAACAATACAAGCCCTACAATTCACTGTATAGTCTGAAATTGTCAGATGACTCCTTATAGGAGTTATTGCCCTTAAATGGCAATTTTTTATGAAATTTTCCGTTTTTGTCCTGTAACTTGAAAACTATAGCAGCTAGATTGAAACTGTAAATTGCACAAATGATCAGCAATAAAGACCCTACAATTCACTTGATAGGTCTGAAATTGTCAGATGACTCCTTATATGAGTTATTGCCCTTAAATGGTAATTTTTTATGAAATTTTCCGTTTTTGTCCTGTAACTTTAAAACTATAACGGCTAGAGTAAAACTGTAAATAGCAAAAATGATCAACAATACAAGCCCTACAATTCACTGTATTAGTCTGAAATTGTCAGATGACTCCTTATAGGAGTTATTGCCCTTAAATGGCAATTTTTTATGAAATTTTCCGTTTTTGTCCTGTAACTTGAAAACTATAGCAGCTAGATTGAAACTGTAAATTGCACAAATGATCAGCAATAAAGACCCTACAATTCACTTGATTGGTCTGAAATTGTCAGATGACTCCTTATAGGAGTTATTGCCCTTAAATTGCAATTTTTTATGAAATTTTCCGTTTTTGTCCTGTAACTTAAAAACCATAGCAGCTAGAGTGAAATAATAAATTGCAAAAATGATCAGCAAAAAAGCCCTACAATTCATTTAATTGGTCTGAAATTGTCAGATGACTCCTTATAGGGGTTATTGCCCTTAAATGACAATTTTGTTAAGAAATTTTCCATTTTTGTCCTGTAACTTGAAAACTATAGTAGCTAGATTAAAACTGTAAATTGCACAAATGATCAGCAATAGAAGCCCTACAAATGATTGCTTAGTCCAAAAATTGCAAGATGACTCTTTATAGGAGTTATTGCCCTTTCATTATGAATTTGGACATATGAACAGTTTTTTAATTATAAATTAGTCTATAACACACCTATTAGTAGAGTAAAACTGTAAATTTCTAAAGTACCCTAAAGGACAATGCCTAAAAACCATTTAATTTTCAGAAATTGTCGATGGCACCTTATAGGAGTTATTGTATTTAACAAATTTTTTGAAGAAATGTTTAGTTTTTGCACAGTAACTTAAAAGCTATAACAACTAGACTGAAACTGTTAATTTCAAAAATTTTAATATAGTTTAAGTCATTTGGATTCCAGGTGAGCGATTACAGGCTCCTGGGAGCCTCTAGTTTTTCTTTCTTTTTCATTATTATTCATGGTATGCAATATCAAACAGCACATAGCCTTTATCATTAATCAAAGTTGTACTGATCCAAATTGCTTCATGGGACACCCATCTACAGAACTTATCATGATGTCAGTAATTACTATACATCTTTATTCTTTCAAGTGAAGCTCAAATACTTATCAAAGAAAATTGTTAAAGTACAATACTCTTTGAAAGAACTGAAGTTTGAAACCAATTAAAAGTGTTTGTTTATCAAAAATATTATGATTTTTCATTATGGGCCGTTGTACATTACTTTTCTTCGTTGTTCACTTACGGTAATTAGTCACATCCGGTAAATAAACAAATGGCGCGTACTACATTTGAAAGACATAAATCATTTGAAAATATGTTAAATATGCATATTGTTTGCCGTTTTTTATTGAAATAACACATTTACTGATAAATTGGTAGTCAGGGTGAAGTATTTGGACCAGATTTACAAGTATCTTATGTGAACCATCGGGCGACTTAAGGGAAATGACAGGGCGACTTCGACTTCGCTTTTGAGGCGCCTAAGGGCGACTTCAGGTCCTAGTAGGGCGAAAAGTCGCCCACTTCGCCCAGTGTGGTGAGCCCTGGTGGGGGGTCAAGATAGTTTTTAGCTTATAGTTCAAAACATATAACAGATGCATGAAATCTGAAGTGAACGTCCTTCTTCTACATCAAAATTTCTACAAGATTCTCAAATGAGGTGAAGATGTGTGATGATGCCTTTCAGGAGTAATTGATCCCTAAATTGTCAAAAATTGTCAATTTAATATTTTTTCCTAATATCTTGGAAACTAAGAGCCAGAAGAAATCATTTCCATTCAAAATTATTCAGCTTATATAGATCTGCAAAAATGATAATTTGTCCATATTTGTTGGACAATTCCTTATAGGAGTTATTGCCCTTAAAATGGAAAAATGAATGATTTTTGTTGAAGTGTTGGACAATTCCTTTTAGGAGTTATTACCCTTAAAATGGAAAAATGAATGATTTTTGTTGAAGTGTTGGACAATTCCTGATACATGTTATAGGAGTTATTGCCCTTAAAATGGCAAAAGTAAGGATTTTTGTTGAAGTGTTGGACAATTCCTTATAGGAGTTATTGCCCTTAAAATGGAAAAATTAATGATTTTTGTTGAAGTGGTGGACAATTCCTTATAGGAGTTATTGCCCTTAAAATGGCAAAATGAATGATTTTTGTTGAAGTGTTGGACAATTCCTGATACATGTTATAGGAGTTATTGCCCTTAAAATGGAAAAATTAATGATTTTTGTTGAAGTGGTGGACAATTCCTTATAGGAGTTATTACCCTTAAAATGGCAAAATGAATGATTTTTGTTGAAGTGTTGGACAATTCCTGATACATGTTATAGGAGTTATTGCCCTTAAAATGGCAAAAGTAAGGATTTTTGTTGAAGTGTTGGACAATTCCTTATAGGAGTTATTGCCCTGAAAATGGCAAAATTAATGATTTTTATTAAGTGGTGGACAATTCCTTATAGGAGTTATTAGCCCTAAAATGGCAAAATGAATGATTTTTGTTGAAGTGTTGGACAATTCCTTATAGGAGTTATTGCCCTGAAAATGGCAAAATTAATGATTTTTGTTGAAGTGGTGGACAATTCCTTTTAGGAGTTATTACCCTTAAAATGGCAAAATTAATGATTTTTGTTGAAGTGTTGGACAATTCCTTATAGGAAAGAAAAGCAAGATAAAAAGGAAGAATTGTCAGGTTCAGTTGAGTGATCCAGGCTCCTAGGAGCCTCTAGTTACTTTTTTCTTAATTGTCAATCGGAATCCCTTTCCAGTATTGTCTCATAGTTCTGTCTATCCCTTTCCAGTTTTGTCTCATCGTTCTGTCTATCCCTTTCCAGTTTTTTCTCTTCGTTCTGTCTATCCCTTTCCAGTTTTGTCTCATCGTTCTGTCTATCCCTTTCCAGTTTTGTCTCATCGTTCTGTCTATCCCTTTCCAGTTTTTTCTCTTCGTTCTGTCTATCCCTTTCCAGTTTTGTCTCATCATTCTGTCAATCCCTTTCCAGTTTTGTCTCATCGTTCTGTCTATCCCTTTTCAGTTTATGTAACCACTCTGTTTTAATATTATTACATTTATCAATGAACCCTGTACCAGTTTATTCATACTATAGTTTGTTGTGGAATTTGTTTCAGTTTGAATGCTATTGTCATGTAGGTGTAGCTGTATTTGTTTTGTTTCTATTTCTGACTTAACAAAATATTTGATGTCTTTTTTTATTTGTGTATTGACATTCTCCAGCAGGTTTGATCAATGATTTTTCTGTTGATATTATATTTTTATGGTTCCTGACGTAAGGGCTCTATGATTCAGTATGTGTTCTGTTTACCTGACATAAAGGACCATATGATAAGTCTTATGTCACTACTTTTTATTCTGTACCATTGATTAAAAGATCTTTGGTACTGTTTCTCATTTCATTCACACAACAGCACCTGTTTTTCAGTGAATTCAGATCGTTCCCATTGTTTTATGTTACCCATCAGTAAATTCTGATCAGACCCATTGTTTTATGTTACCCATCAGTGAATTCTGATCCTTCCCTTTGTTTTATGTTACCCATCAGTAAATTCTGATCCTTCCCATTGTTTTATGTTACCCATCAGTGAATTCTGATCCTTCCCTTTGTTTTATGTTACCCATCAGTGAATTCTGATCAGACCCATTGTTTTATGTTACCCATCAGTGAATTCTGATCCTTCCCTTTGTTTTATGTTACCCATCAGTGAATTCTGATTCTTCCCTTTGTTTTATGTTACCCATCAGTGAATTCTGATCCTTCCCTTTGTTTTATGTTACCCATCAGTGAATTCTGATTCTTCCCTTTGTTTTATGTTACCCATCAGTGAATTCTGATTCTTCCCCTTGTTTTATGTTACCCATCAGTGAATTCTGATCAGATCCATTGTTTTATGTTACCCATCAGTGAATTCTGATCAGATCCATTGTTTTATGTTACCCATCAGTGAATTCTGATCCTTCCCTTTGTTTTATGTTCCCATCAGTGAATTCTGATTCTTCCCCTTGTTTTATGTTACCCATCAGTGAATTCTGATCAGATCCATTGTTTTATGTTACCCATCAGTAAATTCTGATCAGATCCATTGTTTTATGTTACCCATTCAGTGAATTCTGATCCTTCCCATTGTTTTATGTTACCCATCAGTGAATTCTGATCCTTCCCTTTGTTTTATGTTATCCATCAGTGAATTCTGATTCTTCCCCTTGTTTTATGTTATCCATCAGTGAATTCTGATCCTTCCCTTTGTTTTATGTTACCCATCAGTGAATTCTGATCCTTCCCTTTGTTTTATGTTACCCATCAGTGAATTCTGATCCTTCCCCTTGTTTTATGTTACCCATCAGTGAATTCTGATCCTTCCCCTTGTTTTATGTTACCCATCAGTGAATTCTGATCCTTCCCTTTGTTTTATGTTACCCATCAGTGAATTCTGATCCTTCCCCTTGTTTTATGTTACCCATCAGTGAATTCTGATCCTTCCCCTTGTTTTATGTTACCCATCAGTGAATTCTGATCCTTCCCTTTGTTTTATGTTACCCATCAGTGAATTCTGATCCTTCCCCTTGTTTTATGTTACCCATCAGTGAATTCTGATCCTTCCCCTTGTTTTATGTTACCCATCAGTGAATTCTGATCCTTCCCCTTGTTTTATGTTACCCATCAGTGAATTCTGATCCTTCCCTTTGTTTTATGTTATCCATCAGTGAATTCTGATCCTTCCCCTTGTTTTATGTTACCCATCAGTGAATTCTGATCCTTCCCCTTGTTTTATGTTACCCATCAGTGAATTCTGATCAGACCCATTGTTTTATGTTATCCATCAGTGAATTCTGATCATGTTAGGTAAGACTTCCAATTGAACCCCCCAATAAAAAATATGCAATGCATTAGACTATCACAAGATACATTTAGTTCACATGGCTCACACTTGCCCTATTGGCAATGCACGACTGTGTCCACTGTGGGGTTCACCAGTGGCTGCCATCCAGTGCCAAATTCTTATATTTACGTTCCAAATAATGCATTTTTAGTGGGGGGTTCAAATGGAAGTCCTTCCTTATGTTACCCATTAGAGAATTCTAATCCTATATTACCCATCCTTTTTATTGTTTAATACATGTATTACCTATCAGAGCATTGTTCACAAGTATTTACAATACTTATAACCCAGACCTGATCATTAATGCTGCTTTTATTCCAAAACAACAAGGCAGTAGTGGGACCATAGGGTCACACATCATACAATCTTGTTATTCAGTAGTGGGACCACAGGGTCACACATCATACCATCTTGTTGGTCAGTAGTGGGACCATAGGGTCACACATCATACCATCTTGTTGGTCAGTAGTGGGACCATAGGGTCACACATCATACCATCTTGTTGGTCAAGACATGTTGTGTTCTAGCTATGGTAGAGTAGTTTAGCATATATTAAATCACTTTCCTTTCAGTACTTTACATTTACCAAGTACATAAGAAAGGTATCTGTAATGGTGAGGTCAGAGGAACAAATTACAGTAGCCATACAGGTGTTATATCTATATGGTACAGAGGCATTGACCACATATAACTACTGACAGAATGTAGTGTGAAGATTAACTGTCAACACCTTCAGTGTCCGTTACTTTATTTAGTGACCCACTATCAACACCTTCAGTGTCCGTTACTTCATTTAGTGACCCACTTTCAACACCTTCAGTGTGCAGGACATAATTTATTCAGCTGAAATGATATTTAGACATTGTTTTTGATTCTTTATGTATTGCTTTAAACAGAAACTAATTTTCTTTTCCTGCTTTCTGATGTTAATGATAAACAAAATTGCATTCTTGGAAAAAGGTGAAATTGGCTACCTGTATAATAGTGGTGACTTGAAACAGTAGAAGGTGACGCCTCACAATGTGTTAACTTACAGGCCTTAAATTTATGTTATATTCCATGGAAATTATAAAAAATGCACTTGAATGTTGTAATAAAAATATGTATAAAATATATGTGTACACATATAAGTTAATTAAATCGCATTATTATCATATTAAAAAGTGACATGATAAAAATAAAAATTGAGAATCACACGAGAATTGAGAATCCCATGAGAATTGTATGATTTTAATGTTTTTGTAAATCACATAACAATTATGTGATTTTCACCAGGTACCCCGGCTTCCTCCTGAAATGTTTTCCTGTGTATTGAAGTGTTCCATAGTTTCACAGTTTTTTGTCTCTTTGTTTATACTGTCACAAGGCAACTGTAAATTATAAGTAAAGACTCCTGCAGGTCAATATTATCTTGGTATTGCATCAAGTTTATTTACAGTGTGGTAGTGGCACCATCTGTCATGCATCTGTAATGTTTAAATATAGAACATGATGGGAATTTACTTAATCTATTTTTATTATCATATACAAAGAAGGCAAAATGTTTTTTTCCATTTTCTAAATAACATGTTGTATAACAATTCCATAACATGTGTAATAGTGTATTGTGTGTCATACAGAACTGACTCCTGGTTATACACAATGAAACATATAAAACATTTCAAAGTGATGAAAATATATAAATAAATGTAATAGTTTATATGTTGTTTATTTAAATAAAGGTCACAAGGTACACATCTCTCTTGGTAAAAATCCACTCAAGAACGATAGCCATTGAAAGGCCTACTAAATATATAATTTTTAATTTTTTCACATTCCTTGTAACATTTAATATCACACCTCTTTTAATATTTCAAACTATAAAATGAAGGATACAGTAAAGAATATAAATGATTTTACATATGTCAAGGCATGGCACCTCTCAATATCAATATTGAAGTGCAACTCACTGCCTATGGTAATATCTTGTTTTCTTTAAGACGAGTTGTCAGACCATACTGGACCTTCAAGGCTTTTACAGGACCTACTATTTTGATTTCTTGTTTGTTTACGATGTTTTAACGCCACTTTCAGCAATTTTTCAGCTATGTCATGGCATCCAGTTTTTATTGGGGGACCTACTATTTTGAAGGAAAGAAATGCAATTTAAAATTAATATTATTAAAAAGTTATGATATTTCGTTAAGGACCATTGTACTCTACTTTGTTTTCCCCCATCTGTAATTTTGGTAATGAGATGTATCCCAGAAACAAACAAATGATGCCTAATCCATGTTAGAACACATAATGTTTGAAAAAATGAGTTAAATCACAATCCTTGCCATTGTTTATATTTTTGTTAATTTTATTATAATACTGCTGGCTAAACAGTCACAGGTCATCAGGTGCAGTACTTTTTTGGAAAACTTCGGACATTAATTTAATTTTACGGGTCATGACAGACAGTCCCACGATGTTTGGGTTGATCTGCTTTGTATGCTCAATAAACAAATTATTTCTCATTTCAGGAGAGAGATAAACGAAAGCGTCAGGCAGAAATGGCTCCAAGACGTGTGTCAGCTAGAATTACAATGAAAATGAAAGAATTCCAGGAACAGGTACCAATTTTACATAATGAGGCTGAATTATATTGACAGATAATTCTGTGAGGCTTGAAAATGCAAAACATTTGAATTATCCATTTAACTCCACTTAAGTGATGATATTTTTTTCATTATTTAAAGAAAAGGCTTTGTTTCTTATATAGAAAATTGGAGTTGTCAAACAGGCATGCTGTTATATTTCAATATTTTAATTTCTTTTAAATACTCTATAGGGTAGCAACTTTGTCAACTTCATATAGTCCAACTTGGTATTTTAGCCATGCCCCCAGTCTGTGTTAGCTGTAGACCAAAATTCTTATTAGCCAATTTGGCTAATCACTGCTTTTTGGCCTAGCCAAATGTCAGTGTAATTAGCCAGAAACTTCTTCTGACTTCTCCCTGGCAGCCAAACAGGGAAAAGTAACGCCCTGATAGGGAGACTTCAGGGAGACATTAGGGAGAAGTCAGGTGGACCGTACAAATAATTAATTTTCGCAGTAGTTACATTCATTTTTTTTCATTATTTACATCATTTTTTTAATAATTGTGGATTACCAGGATTTTTTCTCTTGTGTTTTTAAACCATAACACACTTAGATTCAGTTTTTTTCTTTCTTGTTCATTATTATTCATGGTATCCAATATCAAAATTCAAATAGCACATATCCTTTATCATTATAAAATCAATGAAAAACAGCACCAGATATAGCGATTATTTTTCTATCTATTTCAGTACTTGTAGCCATACAAGGTATTCACAAATAAAAATAGTTCAACTAAAAATATTTGTATAAGTGTAGACATAAACATCATTCATAAAGTTCTTGTATACATCACAATATTTCGAACAGTTTGTTGTGAACATGTCTGATGTCATGTTTATCTGAGCAAAATTTTCAAAGAAGATAGATAAAATAACATACATAACATTAAAGCCAGAAATAATTCTTCTGTTCAGCACACTTCCACTTGGACAAAGTTGTGCTGATCAAAATTGCTTCATGGGACACCCATCTACAGAACTTACCATGATGTCAATAATTACTATACATCTTTCAAGTTCAGCTCATATATTTATCAAAGAAGATTGTTAAAACACAATACACTTTGAAAGAACTGAAGTTTAATACCAATGGAAATTGTTTGTTTATCAAAAAAATTACGATTTTTCATTATGGGCCATTGTACTTTACTTTTCTTCGTTGTTCACATCCGGTAATTAGTCACATCCGGTAAATAACAAATGGCGCGTAATCCAGATGAAAGACGTAAATCCTTTGACAAAATGATAAATACGCATATTTTTTGCCGTTTTTTAGTCGAACTACACATTTACAGATAAATTGGAAGTCTGTGTGAATTATTTGGACCAGATCATATACAGAATCTTCTGTGTGAGCAATCGGGGCGCCTTTAGGGCCACAACAGGACGACTTCGACTTTGAGGCGCCGTAGGGCTACTACAGGTACCACTTCGCTCAGTGTGGTGAGCCCTGAGATTTTATGCAAGAAACTCAATTTTGAAAAGAGTTGCCGCTTCGCCATGTTTCAATTATAACCAGGTCCGAACGATTAGGAAATATCGGGAAACCAGTTCGACGAGTCTAACATTGAAATCGGACCCCGGTTCGGATCTTACACACGCGGAATCGGCAATTTTCACATTCAAAATTCCTGATTTGTATCTTTTCGAACCCGAACTTTTTTACTTTTCAACATTTAGATTTACTTTCACTTTCGCCATTTGGCGAACGGGAATGAAAAATAAATCGCCAGTACGGATTTAAATTCTCATTGGCGAGTTTGGCGACCTGTAGCGCTCACACAGCCAGTGCGTGACTGATTGATAACAATTATACATGTATACATGTATTCTTCGGCAAACAAAAACTGAAAACAAATTGCAGATATTATTTGATTACTTTCATAATATTGAATTTAAAAAAAAGGAATTGTTTGCAATTCTTGGTAAGATTATTGAATATAGATAACTTTGGATCAGTTTACGCTGTATATAAAAATCCTAGCGGTATATAAGCGTAAACCGAGTATTCACATCCAACATTCTAACCAACAATTGAAAATTATCCTTAAATGGAAAGCTAAATTACTTTGGTTTAAAATATTAAAAGAAAGAAAATATAGTTTGTCTATTTTTTATACATGACTATGACGGACATATTATGGTATACCAATGTTCGTCTGTCCGTTGTCCACATGTCACACTGTATCTAAAGAATGCCTTCACAGATTTTCTTCAAACTGCACACAGTTGTTTATAATGTTAGACTTATTGTCTGTTTACTTTGTGGTAAATTTCTGATTTATTCTTATAGAGTTATTGGCCTTTGTTCATGGAAAAAAGGGGGACTTTTAGTTTTATAACTACTAAGACTATAACTCAAAAATGTTTTCATGAGTTTTCCTGAAATTTTGTTGCTATTGATATATATGTGATTATGTCAGTGTAGATAGACTTATTCATGCATGATGTGTATAGCTCTTGGCCCTGTCTTCAGAATTATTCATGCATGATGTGTATAGCTCTTGGCCCTGTCTTCAGAATTATTCATGCATGATGTGTATAGCTCTTGGCCCTGTCTTCAGACTTATTCATGCATGATGTGTATAGCTCTTGGCCCTGTCTTCAGAATTATTCATGCATGTTGTGTATAGCTCTTGGCCCTGTCTTCAGACTTATTCATGCATGATGTGTATAGCTCTTGGCCCTGTCTTCAGAATTATTCATGCATGATGTGTATAGCTCTTGGCCCTGTCTTCAGAATTATTCATGCATTATGTGTATAGCTCTTGGCCCTGTCTTCAGACTTATTCATGCATGATGTGTATAGCTCTTGGCCCTGTCTTCAGACTTATTCATGCATGATGTGTATAGCTCTTGGCCCTGTCTTCAGAATTATTCATGCATGATGTGTATAGCTCTTGGCCCTTTCTTCAGAATTATTCATGCATGTTGTGTATAGCTCTTGGCCCTGTCTTCAGAATTATTCATGCATGTTGTGTATAGCTCTTGGCCCTGTCTTCAGACTTATTCATGCATGATGTGTATATAGCTCTTGGCCCTGTCTTCGGAATTATTCATGCATGTTGTGTATAGCTCTTGGCCCTGTCTTCAGAATTATTCATGCATGATGTGTATAGCTCTTGGCCCTGTCTTCAGAATTACTCATGCATGATGTGTATAGCTCTTGGCCCTGTCTTCAGAATTATTCATGCATGTTGTGTATAGCTCTTGGCCCTGTCTTCAGAATTATTCATGCATGTTGTGTATAGCTCTTGGCCCTGTCTTCAGAATTATTCATGCATGATGTGTATAGCTCTTGGTCCTGTCTTCAGACAGTCATGATGCAGCAGCTTATTTCACTGTGTTAACCTAAAAATGTTTGTGTTGAACAAATCAATGTCCACAAAATGATTATATACACAGAAAGCCACTCTGTATGGTTACATGATGCCACTCTGTATGGTTACATGATGCCACTCTGTATGGTTACATGATTATAATTGAAATCATTTTCCAACATAAAAACAAAATTAGTATAGTACATGTACATTTCTTTGGAAAAACCACTGGCTTAAGGAGTCCAAATCTAATTCATTTTTCTATTAATATAGAGCAATTTATTTCATTTTCCCACTGCCACCCAAAATCATGAACTAAATGGATCCAAACCTTTACATAACATTCTGTCAACACAGTGTACCATTACAAGTTAAACTGTTTGCTAAATTACAGTGAACAAACTTTAAAATAACCTAGACTGAAATAAGTTTCTTAAGTCCTTCAATTTTAGGAGAGAATTTTAGAAGAAGCTAGAATGTTAGAAGAACAGAGTAGAAAAGAAGAAGAGGATGAAAAAGAAAGAATGAGGGAATTAGAGAGACAAGAGGAAGAAAGAAAGATGAGAGAGGAAAGACAGAAAGCAAGAGAAGGTGCAGTAGGCCTTCAGTTTACATCAATGTTTGTCAGTAATTACCATGAAAGGTCTGGTGTTATTACTGAGTACTCCAGTTTGATGCTGACCTATAGCTGAAGGTGTTATAAAACTTCATTGAGAGAATCTCATTAAGCACTAATATCTAGCACCATAAAACAGACATGCACAAAGCAATAGATAAATATGGATTTTGATGATAAAATATATTCCAAATGAACATTTTATTTGTTTCTGGCTACAGTAATAGCTTTTTAGAATAAAGTCTGTTATTTTCATTCTTCCCAGTGTTTGCCATATTTCAAGAGAGTGTACCAAAAGTTTCAATATAAAGTTATTAACATTATATAATATATTTTCAGAAAGACAGAAACGTTTGGAATTAAGAGAACAAAGAGCTCAGTTGATAGCTGAGGGGAAAGAACTCCCACCGGAACTGATTTATATGGGAAATACCATGAACAGTAAATACAGAGAGGATGATGATAGGTAGGGATATCCTGGTTATCTTTAAATGCCTTTCTGTGATTCACAGAACAGTAGGAATTATCTCCCCTGTCTCTATTTCTGGGTAGTTAAGAGTTGTCTTTCCTTAATTGGATGTGTAAACTTCAGCATGCCCCTATTGGATGGCCTATGCATTTGTAACGGAAAAGGCGAGAAATCTAAATTTTTTTTTTAACTTGACACTTCATATATGAGACATAACACATATAAGGCTAAAAAATTTCATATTAATGGGGGGAAATGTAAAGGTGTCCACAAATTTTGTCTGGAAATTTAACCTTAAAGTTTAAGCATGATTTTTCTACTTTCATTTCAATGTTGACTGTTGTGGCCACATTGTACCACACTACAGACTTGGGAAGTGTTTCCATTGTAAAGACATAGTTAATTCTCTTATTATTAAAATAGTACATGTATTGTTGTAAACTATCAGGTACAACACCATCAATACAAGGTGCCATTAGGATGCTTAAATATATATATTAAATTGAAATCTTATTAGCATCCTATTACAGATCCCCTGCAGTGAGGGACACAATTGGAAATAAACGGATGTCCCTGAGAGCCCTACTCTCTTAACATCATTAATTGTAGGTGTGTAGATATCTCAGGAGATTCCATCAGTACAGGGGAGACAACCCTGTTGTTTTATTGATTTTTGCTATATAATCTGTATTAAACTTACTGCACAAGTATGGTGTGGACATAGACTTTTATGTGTACCAATGTTTTTGTTGTATCCTTTAATTTCTCTATAAAACACTAGTAATCATTGGATGTATCTTCCCTGTACATATAGAATTAAAAATATATATATATGCTCGTTGGACACAAGATGATACATACATGTTAGATTTAAGGGTTTACAAGATTTCAGTTAGTGGTGAACACAGTTTGATTGTTTGTTTAAATAGTGTTTAACACTACTTTAAGCAGATTTTCAGCTATATCATGACCCATTTGTTGATGCTTAACTTTATGATCTGTAAACTGTTTATCTATTTCAGGTGTGAACTAGACAAGGAGACTTTATGATCTGTAAACTGTTTATCTATTTCAGGTGTGAACTAGACAAGGAGACTTTGGAAGACATGGAAAAATGTTAGTAAATGATGATTAATGCTAATTCTTATGTGAAATACGACTAATCACTGTTTGAAATGATCTTGAACACACAATTTTTTAAATCGTTTTTTTTTAAGTAGGAATACATCTTTACTTATAGAGACATTCATTGAGATTAATGTTAAATGATTATCCAATCAGTGGTATAAGAATGGTCCTAATGTGGATTACTTTAAAATAGATTTCAACCTTATCAGGGCTCGCGTTGGAGGGTGACTCGGGCGAAGAAGTCGCCTTATGGTGGTCCCACTTCGCCCTCGATCATCTTCAAAAGCGAAGTGAAGTCGCCCTTTCATTTTGTAGAATCGCCTGATGTCGCCTTTCCAATTTTATTCCCATTTTGGTAAGAAATCTTCGTATTTTGATACGGCGTTATGTTTATTGTTTACGCGCCACAAAGTTTAACTGGTAACCGTTTAACTTTTATTTGGTATATAAAGCGTAGGTTTAAAATACGACCGGAAACCAGTTCAGAGGATAAGAACATGAAAATTCCTGGAGCAGATACGAATTTATTGCCGGAGATTTCAAATATACGATGCTGTTTGCGTTGAAATGCGTATTGCAATGATAGAAACGTAGAAAAAAATATAAATAGTATTTTGGCAGTTCTTTTAAACTAATTTAAGTTAAAATATGTTTAAATATTGAATTTTTCATTAACTACATAATATATTATGTGTCACAATGATGTAATTTTCTACTTCTAGTTCTAATAGTACTTTATTAATTCAATCAATTTGTGGTACACTTCTTTGGTACAATGACAAAGAAACATTATTAATGAACAGTTTTGTAACAGTTGATTCTTTTTCTTATTGTTATATTTAATACACATATTTATGAAAATTTGTGATATAAGTATACTGAATGGTTAATGAAATCTTTGATAATCCTCAATCAATTAAACTGCTAATATACATATAACAATATGAATGCAAATGCCAACACTTATTTTAAAAAACGAACAAAACAGGCCTGACACTTTCGCGACATATAATGCAACTTCTCCCTGTTGTCCACCCACTTCTCCCTGTTCTGTCCTCACTTTTCCCTGTCAGCCCCCCAAAAGAGAAGTGACTTCTCCCTATAATTTTGACCCAGCGTGAGCCCTGCTTATGTTACAGTTGAAACATTTGATAAAATGTGAAGAAAATTGTTCTATATGTTCCACATCTGGACCATAAATAAGCCAGTTTGTTATTTGTGTACATCTATTCTTTTTATGCAAAGGAATGCATTAAAAACATAGATAGAGCTGTTAGCAAATACCTTCATAGGCAGCTAGATACATAGAAGTGAGCAGTTGTTACTTCTCCAGTTATTGTGACAAGGAATACTACTATTATCGTTTGATTGGATATTTAATGTTTTCTTATGTAATTATTCTACAGTTCCCGCCAAGTAACAAACTGCATGGTTATTTGCTAAACTGAGAAATTTACATCACAAAGTGTCGGCACTTTCTTACTCTTTTTGTCTATATGACCTAGATTCCCTGGGAATATAACAACCTTTAATTTAGTTACTTATTTCAATAATACATTTTATACGATTAAAAAAAAATTTCAAAAGTATGTTTAGTGTAAAGTAATGTATCCATTGAATCCTACAATGTGATTGGTTATTAAGACAGGGATATGAGACCATATTCCATGTGTATGAAATATCAATTTTTAATTCATGCATTTTTATATCCCACGCAACGAAGTTGCATGAGTATAATGTTTTTGACTGGTCCTTCCGTCCGTCACTCAACAGAATTTAACGAAACTTGGTATGCAAGAAGTACACCATATGTAGTTGTGCATATTACCAGTAATTTTTGATCCACAAATTTTTGTGGGAGTTATGGCCCTTTGGACTAAGAAATTTGTCGAATACCTTGATTCATCAGCATGTGGACGCAACTCCTATGAAACCACTGAACGGAATTTAACGAAACTTGGTATGCAAGAAGTACACCATATGTAGTTGTGCATATTATCAGGAATTTTTTATCCACAAATTTTTGTGTGAGTTATGGTCCTTTGGACTAAGAAATTTGTCGAATACCCTGATTCATCAGCTTGTGGACGCAACTCCTCTGAAACCACTCAACTGAATTTAACGAAACTTGGTATGCAAGAAGTACACCATATGTAGTTGTGCATATCACCAGGAATTTTTGATCCACAAACTTTTGTGGGAGTTATAGCCCTTTGGACTAAGAACAGGCCTGTTTACCCCTACGATTTTACCGTAATTTCTACGATTTTTGACATGAAATTACGCCCTACGATTTTACTACAGTTTACTACGATTTGTGGCGATATCGGGGAAAAAATATTTTAGTTCACAATTTCGAACACTCCTTTTGTTCGGAACCTATCTGATGCTTGTTTATGACTAATGAAAAGATTAGAGGATCCCGAGTGGTTGCTCTTACAAACGCTTTGAATCGTTCCGATGATCGCCGCCTCGTTGGTTTGAAGCTTCCTTTGCGGAATGTCAGGATGTCCGACTCGGAGGAAGAAAACGATGGTCCAAGTCTTAAAAAAAGGCATGTCAACTATATAAACGTGAATATTCAGAAACATGGAAATGTCTGAAACCATCTATGAAGGGGCCAACCTATGTAAGGTGTAAAGTGTGTATATCTGACTTTTCTTGTGCACATGGTGTACGCAATTATTGTAGAACCCATATTGATTGTTTGTTTGATGGTGTTTAACGCCACTTTTAGCAATATTTCAGCTATATCATGGCGTCCAGTTTTTATTGGGGGAGGAAACCGGGTACCCAGAGAAAACCCCCGACCTGCGGTAAACCCATATTGAAACACAAAAAGATAAGGATAATGTGAAATTAAAAGATAAAAATATGTCAATGGACGTTTTGAGTACCAAAAATCAATATATATAACCTTAATACACAATTAAAGGGCAACTATGA
This sequence comes from Limnoperna fortunei, assembly GCA_944474755.1. Lineage (NCBI taxonomy): Eukaryota > Metazoa > Mollusca > Bivalvia > Mytilida > Modiolidae > Limnoperna > Limnoperna fortunei. The sequence continues at coordinate 2,005,977 of OX104120.1, forward strand.
AAAACTACTATTTCATGGGCAAAATTACTATTTTTCTGGCTTGAAACTACTATAGTGGTTTAAATGGGGTAAACAGATCTGTAAGAAATTTGTCGAATACCCTGATTCATTAGCTTGTGGACGCAACTCCTCTGAAACCACTCAACAGAATTTAATAAAACTTGGTATGCAAGAAGTACACCATATGTATACCATATATTACCAGGAATTTTTTATCTGCAAATTTTTGTGGGAGTTGTGGCCTGTTGGACTTAGGAATTTGCGGAAAATCCTGATTTTTTCATTATTATACCCCAGGCAATGAGGTTGCAGAGGGTATAATGTTTTTGACTGGTCAGTCAGTCCATTTGTCAGTCCTATTCTTGTAAGCGCAACTCCTCTGTACTTACTGATCAGAATTTTATTAAACTTGGTTGGAATGAAGGACACCATTTGTAGTTGTGCACATCAACAGGAAATTATGATACAATATTTTTTGTAGTTGTTATTCCTCCTTTAAACTTAGAAAATTTTCAAAATATATGTATGAAACAACTCGTATGTGCTTATACTCAGAAACTACTGATCACAATTTTATGGAACTTTATAGGTATGTGGGAGCGTGGGGTATTTGAGCATGCTCGCCAAGGGTCCGGAAACGGTCATATTTGCCGGACATGACCAACTTATATTAAAATGACTGACTAAGATTTGCTCAAATCGGACATCTAAAAAGTAATATTTTACATGCAATAATCATTTGTTGGATTTAATCCCTTCAATTTCTGCTATATAGAAGTATTTGTATTAAAAATCAACCCAAGGCTATTTCCTGTCACTGACATGTGTTTATTGACCACTGACCGGTGATTACATAATATAAGGTCAACAGGTGACAGATCCGTTTCATCCCTATCGTAAACATACTATTGCAACAACATTTTGCAGCAACAGAGATTGAATCTAATAGAATGTTTCTATATCACATTGCTAAGAAAATATGACAACTTTACAGTACACGTGCAACTTTAATGAAAAACATGTGCGGTCAAAATTGTACACTATGCAAGTGCCAATGTGACTAAACGTTACATAAATCAAGAGAAAAAATTCATTGAAAATAATGAGAACGAAAATGATTATTTCATTTAATAATAAAAGCTTGTAAAAAGCATACATCGCAGAATAACGCATAAATTCAATTCAGGTCCGAACTTGTGGCAATTAGGTGACAACTTCCTATTTCCGGTTAATCAAAAACTCGCCTCGATTTTCATCAAAACAACGTTTGTTGCGTAGACAACATGTCATCTTATAATAAAGACCTTTTAGGCAGGAGAATGTATATCTACATTTCTTTTTCAAACGATACATACATCCTAGGAGCCATCCCAAATTTCATTATACAACTGGCTTATTCACACTATCGTGGCGAAACGACCCAACGTGCAAACAAAGTTTCGGTACGAAACAACCCCAGACCAATATTCACTGCCATGGAATTTGGTAATTTCATAAGGGGAAAAATGACCGAAATGGGCAGGAAAACTTCCGGACTCACTAAGGTTCTTTAATCGTGAATCTATCATCTCAATATCAGATTCATCTAGGGGAATAACTAATAATAATATATCTGGTAAAATGGCAGCAGAAAGATTTGGATCTTACTCCTCAAGTGAAATTTATCATAGAAGTTTTTGTTGAAAGGATGAAAATTTATCTGCTCATAACTAGTTTTAACATTACACCAATATTTGCCATTTTCAATATACACTGCACATGCAAATATTCCAGTGTAGTTTAATTGAAAATGTACATTGATTAGTCTAAAATAATTCCTGAAAAATGTCCTAATATAGCTTGCTGGACGTAAAACTTCAATCAATCTATCAATCAATTCATGAAACAGGCAAGGTGCAGTATTCTCCAGCATAAACATGTTGGTTGGTCAAATCTTCATTATTGGTAGCCAAAACTAAATCTTCAATCATGAGAAATATCAAACCTATAAATGATATACTGATGAATATAAGTACAAGAAGACTTAAGCAGAATATGATTGTTATTTGGGGATATTATAAGTTATATACGTTCATATCCATAGATATAGAGATTTTAACACCTGAAGTTCCCCAAGTATGCCCTGCGGCGAACCCGAAGGGTGTATAGGGGTACTGAAGGTGTTAAAATCTCAATATCTACGGATATGAACATGTATAACGAATTTATCCTCCGGTATTAGTTTGAAATAATGGATTTTTAGGTACTTTGTCAACGCAATGGCGGACGTTAAAGTAACGTTTTCATCATTATCAAAGAAAGTTTGATTGAAATTTGATAGAAATGAGGCTTTTTTACAAGGTGTAGGGTAGTACCTATGGTAGAACCCTACAGTTATCGATAAAGACCAGTTTTTTTTGGATTCAAACAGCTGTTTAAGAAATAAATTTTTGGCACTGAATGTCTTGCAGAGATGTCATAATAGTGTGACGTCATTGTTTGTCAAACTGCATATCTTTTGTTTCTTTTCCTGCTGAAAATAAAACACATTCGGACCTTTTGTCCAAGATTTCATCATCCTATATATGACACAAACCAATTACCATTTATAATATAAACACATCTTAAGTACTTTTGTGCAACTAACGGTTAGCAACACCTGGGTATATGACTTAGCAACGCCCCGGGTATATTGGTTTTGTAAAGACAAGTAACTGACCAATCAAATTCCAGGAATAATACTGATACGGGGATGAGTGTTGATATTCCCTTTGAAGTTACCCAATAACAAATAGTATTTGTTACTATGGTTACATTGTTTCTGATAATTACAGTAGTTTGTTTTTACATTGTAGTACTAGAGGAAGTGAAGTCTTGTTTCTGATAATTACAGTAGTTTGTTTTTACATTGTAGTACTAGAGGAAGTGAAGTCTTGTTTCTGATAATTACAGTAGTTTGTTTTTACATTGTAGTACTAGAGGAAGTGAAGTCTTGTTTCTGATAATTACAGTAGTTTGTTTTTACATTGTAGTATTAGAGGAAGTGAAGTCTTGTTTCTGATAATTACAGTAGTTTGTTTTTACATTGTAGTACTAGAGGAAGTGAAGTCTTGTTTCTGATAATTACAGTAGTTTGTTTTTACATTGTAGTATTAGAGGAAGTGAAGTCTTGTTTCTGATAATTACAGTAGTTTGTTTTTACATTTTAGTATTAGAGGAAGTGAAGTCTTGTTTCTGATAATTACAATAGTTTGTTTTTACATTGTAGTATTAGAGGAAGTGAAGTCTTGTTTCTGATAATTACAATAGTTTGTTTTTACATTGTAGTATTAGAGGAAGTGAAGTCTTGTTTCTGATAATTACAATAGTTTGTTTTTACATTGTAGTATTAGAGGAAGTGAAGTCTTGTTTCTGATAATTACAGTAGTTTGTTATTACATTGTAGTACTAGAGGAAGTGAAGTCTTGTTTCTGATAATTACAGTAGTTTGTTTTTACATTGTAGTATTAGAGGAAGTGAAGTCTTGTTTCTGATAATTACAGTAGTTTGTTTTTACATTGTAGTACTAGAGGAAGTGAAGTCTTGTTTCTGATAATTACAGTAGTTTGTTTTTACATTGTAGTATTAGAGGAAGTGAAGTCTTGTTTCTGATAATTACAGTAGTTTGTTTTTACATTGTAGTATTAGAGGAAGTGAAGTCTTGTTTCTGATAATTACAATAGTTTGTTTTTACATTGTAGTACTAGAGGAAGTGAAGTCTTGTTTCTGATAATTACAGTAGTTTGTTATTACATTGTAGTACTAGAGGAAGTGAAGTCTTGTTTCTGATAATTACAGTAGTTTGTTTTTACATTGTAGTATTAGAGGAAGTGAAGTCTTGTTTCTGATAATTACAGTAGTTTGTTTTTACATTGTAGTACTGGAGGAAGTGAAGTCTTGTTTCTGATAATTACAGTAGTTTGTTTTTACATTGTAGTATTAGAGGAAGTGAAGTCTTGTTTCTGATAATTACAGTAGTTTGTTTTTACATTGTAGTATTAGAGGAAGTGAAGTCTTGTTTCTAATAATTACAGTAGTTTGTTTTTACATTGTAGTATTAGAGGAAGTGAAGTCTTGTTTCTGATAATTACAGTAGTTTGTTTTTACATTGTAGTACTAGAGGAAGTGAAGTCTTGTTTCTAATAATTACAGTAGTTTGTTTTTACATTGTAGTACTAGAGGAAGTGAAGTCTTGTTTCTGATAATTACAATAGTTTGTTTTTACATTGTAGTATTAGAGGAAGTGAAGTCTTGTTTCTGATAATTACAATAGTTTGTTTTTACATTGTAGTGCTAGAGGAAGTGAAGTCTTGTTTCTGATAATTACAGTAGTTTGTTTTTACATTGTAGTATTAGAGGAAGTGAAGTCTTGTTTCTGATAATTACAGTAGTTTGTTTTTACATTGTAGTATTAGAGGAAGTGAAGTCTTGTTTCTGATAATTACAGTAGTTTGTTTTTACATTGTAGTGCTAGAGGAAGTGAAGTCTTGTTTCTGATAATTACAGTAGTTTGTTTTTACATTGTAGTACTAGAGGAAGTGAAGTCTTGTTTCTGATAATTACATTGTTTGTTTTTACATTGTAGTGCTGGAGGAAGTGAAGTCTTGTTTCTGATAATTACAGTAGTTTGTTGTTACATTGTAGTATTAGAGGAAGTGAAGTCTTGTTTCTGATAATTACAATAGTTTGTTTTTACATTGTAGTATTAGAGGAAGTGAAGTCTTGTTTCTGATAATTACAGTAGTTTGTTTTTACATTGTAGTATTAGAGGAAGTGAAGTCTTGTTTCTGATAATTACAGTAGTTTGTTTTTACATTGTAGTACTAGAGGAAGTGAAGTCTTGTTTCTGATAATTACATTGTTTGTTTTTACATTGTAGTGCTAGAGGAAGTGAAGTCTTGTTTCTGATAATTACAGTAGTTTGTTGTTACATTGTAGTATTAGAGGAAGTGAAGTCTTGTTTCTGATAATTACAATAGTTTGTTTTTACATTGTAGTATTAGAGGAAGTGAAGTCTTGTTTCTGATAATTACAGTAGTTTGTTATTACATTGTAGTATTAGAGGAAGTGAAGTCTTGTTTCTGATAATTACAGTAGTTTGTTATTACATTGTAGTACTAGAGGAAGTGAAGTCTTGTTTCTGATAATTACAGTAGTTTGTTTTTACATTGTAGTATTAGAGGAAGTGAAGTCTTGTTTCTGATAATTACAGTAGTTTGTTTTTACATTGTAGTATTAGAGGAAGTGAAGTCTTGTTTCTGATAATTACAGTAGTTTGTTTTTACATTGTAGTATTAGAGGAAGTGAAGTCTTGTTTCTGATAATTACAGTAGTTTGTTTTTACATTGTAGTATTAGAGGAAGTGAAGTCTTGTTTCTGATAATTACAGTAGTTTGTTATTACATTGTAGTACTAGAGGAAGTGAAGTCTTGTTTCTGATAATTACAGTAGTTTGTTTTTACATTGTAGTACTAGAGGAAGTGAAGTCTTGTTTCTGATAATTACAGTAGTTTGTTTTTACATTGTAGTATTAGAGGAAGTGAAGTCTTGTTTCTGATAATTACAGTAGTTTGTTTTTACATTGTAGTATTAGAGGAAGTGAAGTCTCACAAAGATTCTTGGCCATTTTTAGATCCTGTTGATGAAGAAATAGCACCTGGTTACCATGACATCATCAAGGTATAACTGATTATTTCATTCATGTTATATCTTGTATATCTTTATTCTCATACAGCCAATAACAGTGGCACAGAGAAAGAACAATACAATGCAAACACTCAAGACATTAACAATTATTTACACTATACACATAAATATATAAAAACTATATAAAACATATGTAAGGCCAAAAAAAAAATATTATTAGCTTCTCAGGCCCCGCCGCGTGTCCCATTTACCCGCCGCATTCGTCGTTTTTTATCATACCAAAAAAAAATTTAAAATCGGCAGTTCCGCGTCCCGCCCAGAAATTTTTCGCGTTTGTTTCCGTTACCGGTAAAATTTATGATTTTAACAATCATCGTAACGTTTTCTTTAACACGCTTTATCACGTGGTGTGGTGATTTAAATATACATCGTTTGTTTAACTTCCGTCAGCATGGCATCGTCTTTGGTGTCATGCCACGTCCTCTCGGGAGGAAAAACGATAATACCGTGGACAATTCATTGCGATTATATGACAGAGTACGCTTGGGGACTTGTTAGAATCAATTAAAGCCAACGCTGCAGCAGCCATTGTCAAATTTGAAGGCTACACAGCCGATGCCTTCATTGCGAGGTCCATTATACCATTGCAGGAATGCAAGACAACTCAGACCGTGTTATTCATATACGGTCTGAGTTGTCCTATAATTTATGTTCCAAGAAATCTATATTGTCATGTAAAAATAAAGTTTTTGTTTGTTAACTGCAGACGTTTATTTTATTAACTTTACAGCAGTTGACCAGACTGAAATTTGTTGTTTAACGTGAAATTTACTATGTATCAGAAAAAAAGAAAAAAAAAAAAAGCTTCAACATATATTTATTTTAAAATAAGGGAATTGTGATATCAGAGTATGGTATCATGTCGTCACCATTTTTTCACATCTTGACCAAGCTACTCATTTGGAATCACAGAAGTTTCTATCTAATTAAGTTTCACTAAATTCACTTATTTGAAAACAAACAAGCTCAAATTCTTTCAGATCTTAAAATTGAAACAACATGATTACCGATCACATTAATTGAAGCCACAATTATTATAGATAATTGTGAGTGTTTTCTGAATTCTTAAAATTTAATGTTGTTATTTGTGTCGCATTTCTCATCTTAACATTTAACTTTTATATAATTAAATCGGTATAATTTACATTCGAGTAGAACTATTTCAATTTACTAGAAAAAATTTATAACGTTATATGGATAAATATTATAAATGGGACTATCGTATTTTAATATTTTAATGACAGTATAAGAAATAAATGCGGTCAGAGTTGTCCTATTTTCTACGGGCCGAGCTGTCCTTACTACAGTCCGAGTTGTCTGCGTTCCAAGTTGTTCGGTTGCCAATTACAGTACATATATCAAAAAGAAGACAACAAATATGTATACAAAAAGTTGGTTTTAATTTCCCATTAAAACAGAATTCTTCAATTTCTTGTTTTATATACCAGTGTATAAGAACAGATGCTATATTTTAATAATTCAGACATGATGAAAGTTTCCACAAGTACATGCCAGAAAAAAAAAAAGAGCCGCCCTGCCTCATTAAAAAATATGAAAAATGGCCTGAGAAGCAACATATTTTTTAAGAAAAAACAAGGAAAAAAAAAAAAAGACTCCTCCCTGCCTCATCAAAAAATTTGAAAAGTGGCCTGAGAAGCTAATGATTTTTTTTACATGGCCCAACACAGAGGATTACTAGAGGGAAGGCAAGCCAGGAGCACCGATACATATATTTATATGTTTAATAAATTTACATATCTTTTGTAAAAGTATTGGTTTGGACATCAGCTGGGAGAATTTTATTGTGTTTAGATTAATAATGTAAAATTTTGGCAACAATTCTTCACGTTTTTCGTGTAAACAACAGCATTCATAGCTACAATAATGTAGCTCCTTTTTTTTTTTTTTTTTTTTTTTTTTTTTATGGACGGAGCTACAAAGCGGTCCCATTACTCGTAATGGAGCAGCCCGGGAGTGATTCACACCCGGGGGTTTTATGCATATCATAAGCAATTAAACTGTTTCCCTGGTTTGCTACATACTTTTTTATGTATTTGCAGTTTAACTGATATTTCCACAACACCGTATTCGTTAGTTTTATCACTTTATTCGTAATCATGGCATTGTTGACAAAATATGAATTCCGGAAGTGCATAATTTTGATAATATTGGAATCGATTTGGTAAAAAATTTAATTCCGGATGATTTCAGCTGTATTCATTTGCATTATGATTATGTCCCCTTATTACAAATTTTACCGATACGATTCCGAAATTCTACACTCCACAATTTTAATTATGTCAACAATGCCACGATTACGAAAAAGTGTTAAAATTATTTAATTAGACATTGTAGACATATCAGATGAACGGCGGAGGAAAGAAAACATATTTATTAAATAAAGACAGAGGTTAAATAGCGGAAAATATGTGTAAATCCCAAAAGTGTTTTTGCTCCATTACGAGTAATGGGACCTCTTTGTAGCTCCGTCCATAAAAAAAAAAAAAAGAAGGAGCTACATTATTGTAGCTACAGCATTCACTGTTCACTTTTCTGTTAGGTCTTATTTTTAGACTTCCATGTTAAAGGGACATTTTTGATTTAGGGAAAACTGAAATCTTAATAATGTTTATTTAAGTATCTGAAAGTATTATAAAAGAAACCATTTGTAACAATTAACACCAATTAGTCTTGTGTAAAACTGTTAGCTTTCATTACCTCAGAAAACCTTTGTAAAGAAGCAAGCATTTCATTGTAACAATGTAAAACTCAGCCATTCTGATTAATTTTCATGTGCTTTTTGTGAATCTACAATATTCCTCAAATACTGGCATTGACTACTATAATACTCACTTATCTTACAGTAAATCTGTCCATATGATATATATTTTGCAGAACAAGTCCAATATCAATTTTATCATGTTTGGCCTAGTTAAATTTATAAAGATCTCATTACTTGATGATATCTGTATTGGCCGAGTTATTGGTCCTCGGCCAGCTGTATTGGTCTTTGGCTTAGGCAAATACAGTAGGAGGTGGACCAATAACTAGGCCAACACTGAAATCATCACATCATATGTAAAATGTTGTCTTCCAAATGTGTGAATCTAAAGATATTCCTGCATTAAATGTAAAATGTTGTCTTCCAAATGTGTGAATCTAAAGATATTCCTGCATTAAATGTAAAATGTTGTCTTCCAAATGTGTGAATCTAAAGATATTCCTGCATTAAATGTAAAATGTTGTCTTCCAAATGTGTGAATCTAAAGATATTCCTGCATTAAATGTAAAATGTTGTCTTCCAAATGTGTGAATCTAAAGATATTCCTGCATTAAATGTAAAATGTTGTCTTCCAAATGTGTGAATCTAAAGATATTCCTGCATTAAATGTAAAATGTTGTCTTCCAAATGTGTGAATCTAAAGATATTCCTGCATTAAATGTAAAATGTTGTCTTCCAAATGTGTGAATCTAAAGATATTCCTGCATTAAATGTAAAATATTGTCTTCCAAATGTGTGAATGTAAAGATATTCCTGCATTAAATGTAAAATGTTGTCTTCCAAATGTGTGAATCTAAAGATATTCCTGCATTAAATGTAAAATATTGTCTTCCAAATGTGTGAATCTAAAGATATTCCTGCATTAAATGTAAAATGTTGTCTTCCAAATGTGTGAATCTAAAGATATTCCTGCATTAAATGTAAAATGTTGTCTTCCAAATGTGTGAATCTAAAGATATTCCTGCATTAAATGTAAATGTTGTCTTCCAAATGTGTGAATCTAAAGATATTCCTGCATTAAATGTAAAATGTTGTCTTCCAAATGTGTGAATCTAAAGATATTCCTGCATTAAATGTAAAATGTTGTCTTCCAAATGTGTGAATCTAAAGATATTCCTGCATTAAATGTAAAATGTTGTCTTCCAAATGTGTGAATCTAAAGATATTCCTGCATTAAATGTAAAATGTTGTCTTCCAAATGTGTGAATCTAAAGATATTCCTGCATTAAATGTAAAATGTTGTCTTCCAAATGTGTGAATCTAAAGATATTCCTGCATTAAATGTAAAATATTGTCTTCCAAATGTGTGAATCTAAAGATATTCCTGCATTAAATGTAAAATGTTGTCTTCCAAATGTGTGAATCTAAAGATATTCCTGCATTAAATGTAAAATGTTGTCTTCCAAATGTGTGAATCTAAAGATATTCCTGCATTAAATGTAAAATATTGTCTTCCAAATGTGTGAATGTAAAGATATTCCTGCATTAAATGTAAAATGTTGTCTTCCAAATGTGTGAATCTAAAGATATTCCTGCATTAAATGTAAAATATTGTCTTCCAAATGTGTGAATCTAAAGATATTCCTGCATTAAATGTAAAATGTTGTCTTCCAAATGTGTGAATCTAAAGATATTCCTGCATTAAATGTAAAATGTTGTCTTCCAAATGTGTGAATCTAAAGATATTCCTGCATTAAATGTAAAATATTGTCTTCCAAATGCAGTGCTTGCTATTATCAGTACACAAAATTAGAAAGTTTCTGCTATCATTATTACAATTTATTATATAGTAATTATTTCCCCCCCATTCTGTTTCATATAGGAATAAAGTGCTATATATTTTATTTTAATATGACGTCCTGCTTTAGCTATGTAAACAAAGCCTTGTCGAAATTCCAATAAGTTTAGTTCGCACATGCGTAAGCTGTGTGTTTTGTGTAAATGTAAAAACTGACTTAAAAATGCAGTTTGTTATGTGTCATCAATAATTATCGTTATAGTTAAAAATGCAGTTATTTTTAGTCAGAATTCTGAGATTTGTATAATTTAACATACTCCCAATACATTATTTTTTTAACAATTCTACATTCGAATTAATATGACGTCACAATTAGAATTCCGACGTCATATTACGCTCAACTGAAAATTCCAAACTGGAACAAAGCAATTTCGTTAAGATTTCTCAATGTTTTTATTTAAAAGGTAAGTTTATTCAATAAAATGACGAGAATATATGTTAATGTCAATTTTATTTGCTTTAACATACTGTTTTGGGATATATCTGATTAGTTTCAAAAAACACTATAACCATTGAAAGCGTCCTCTTAGAGCACAAATTTTAAAACAATTGTTAGACATATTAGAATCGAAATAGATTATTGCAATTGGGCTCTATGCTATCGCTCGGTATAAAATATTGACAAATATAAGGTCTGACCATGTTCTAATTCGCATAGAGCCCGCTCACAATAATCTATTTCTTATTTTACACTGAGTCTTAGTCTTTTATGTAATGTCCTGAAAAAGTATTGATGTGTTCTAAACATTGTCTTTTTTATTTTTACTGTCCTTTGGTAAACAAACATGGCTGAAAATAACATACATGATCTACTCTCGAGGGGAAAATTAGCAGAACTGCTTGAAACTGAACATATGGAAGTAATTATGATTGTCGATAAAAGTAAAGTTAAAGAATTCATAGACCAACAAAAGGAAAAATCGACTGTAAACTGTACGAAATGAGAAACAATATTGTGTACAAGTGGCTCGTTTCAAAGCAGGAACATACATATATAATGTATATTCACAACAATTAGGAACAAAAAATAAAAACACAAAATTGAAGTTTTTTTTTATTTTATGTACATCTACATCAAAATATATATCTGTAATATTGACCAAGTGAAAATATGATAATATTGGACCTAGTAAAATATTACAAAATAGCAAAGATAATGAATAATCACTTAAAAGCACCAAAAAACTATTACTATATAATAAAAGGTTTATTGCATCAATATAGGGAAATATTGTCCCTCGCAAGATGCTACATTGCACTCGCAAGCTCATGCAATATAACACTTGCTTGGGACAATATTTCCCAATATTCATGCAATAACTCTATAATACTGTGTTTTCCTGTTTAGAACAAGAAATTATATATTGGAACAGTTAATAGGAAATATAAAATCTTTTAATAGAAACCAATGGATTTATCTACGATTGAGCAGAAACTAAACAGTCAGTCCTACAGAACAACAAAGAGGTTTATAATGGACTTAAATTTAATGATCAACAACTGTTTCCAGTTCAGTGGTGCTGACAGTGGTATGTACTGGTTGTCTCCCCTGGCAAACCAATTAAATTATCTATTAGCATCTTTGCTTTTGATACAAGAATTGCTGAAGGGCAGTAGAATGATGAATTGTAACAGCCTTATTTTGGGAACATAACTTGTCATGTTTAAACCTTGTTCAACTCGAATCATTTATCTTCCTTCTGTAACCTCGGTTTGATCACAAAATTTACAACTGACTTTTGATACAAAATGAAGAGAAGACTTTTATAGTTTGCATCGAATTTGAACAGTCTCATTTGTTATTCAGGAATTAGATTTACTATCAAAGATAAGTAAATATTTACAGATCTGAAGTTTTTGCATATCTCCTGATTTCTTTCTGATGATAAATTTTAGAATTGGGTCGAATGGCGACACGACTGAGGCGGTTTATTACCAAATGTATTAAAATCTACTTGGACAAAAATGATGGTGATGATGACGATGAAGACTTCCATCATGGGAATGTCCCAACACAAACCGAAAGAAAATGGCGTCCACGTCGAGCAGCTACATCCAGAGCCTTGGACACATTACGAGGAGCGTTTGACGATGAGCAGTTTGAGGTAGTTCCTGATTAAGTTCATACAAATAATGATAAAGGAGTAATATTATATTCTGTTTATGCATATAAAAAATGAAATACAAGAGAAGATTAAAAAACGTAAGTTTTTATTAAAAAGGAAATTCTAATTCAAGGTTGTAAATATATTTCAGGAATTGACATCTGCACCTGGCCATGAATATGCAACTAACCCTAGAAAAAAGCGGCTGATACCAGAGCTGTCAGGTGAATCGCAGCCTAATAAATCTTCTGTCATAAATGGTGACAGAGGTAGCAAGACTGACACTGTGGCATCCCAGATGTGGACAGAGTCACCCGACTCATCATCTAAAGAAACCAAAATCTTAACGGTCAATGGAAAAACTTTTGTGTACAAATTCAACAATTCTCCGAGTGCTAAGAAGAAAGTTGTTGGGAAGCCAACGTATGGTATTTCTACTTCCCCAGATAAACAGTCAACCTCAGGAGGTACAAGTACTCCGCCTAGGGTGGATCCACTGCCTTCGAGACCTCCAATAATCGGTGCTAATTCTGTGATCAGACCTGGTGGGGCCATTCTACCAGTCTCAACAAGTGTTGCTTCTACCGGACCTAAAATAATCAGGATTATGTCCCCACTGAACCAAGGAAGTCAACCACAGACTGGAACACCATCAAAGGCTATACGAATATCAGATGGAATGTTACTCTTGGATGGTAAACCAACTGGTATTCATATATCAGGGAAAACAAAGATCATTTATCGTGGAGCCGCGTCTACTGGCAGTGGATCAACCGTAGGGCAAAATACAATAGTGAATGCTAATTCATTTAGTGAACAAAATATAACGACCGTTTCAAGTGGACTGGTTACATCAACAGGAAGTCCTGGACAAAATGTGATTAGACTTGTACAAGGGGGAGCTAATCCAGTTGTACTAGGGGGAGCAACTCCAACAGTCCAGTCCATCACACCCCAAAATGTGATAACAATTGCACAGACACAACCACAGTTAAACATGAGTCAAAGTGCAATAATGGTTACAAACAGTCAGGTGACCACGAGTAGATCCCAACCTCTGAGTACCCTAAGTGGGCAACCATTAATTATTAACAAGACAGGGTCTGTTGTAATTGGTGGTCCAAGTACTGTAACGGGATCTACTGCTGTTACAATGTCACCCAGTACTGCTATAAAAACAATACAACCATCAAATAAAGCAAGTGATTCCGTTGGAACTATATCTAGTGTATGTGAAGGAGTTGTACGATCAAAGGAACAAACTTTATCATCAGTCATACCAACCAGTCTTTGCCAGACATTTACATTACAATCCCCTTTAGCTACCAATCAAAATTCTTCATTTCCTCCTTATGTCAGCAGCAGGTCTAGTCCTTCACAGCCCGATTCATCAAATAAAACTATTCTTGTAAGGAATTTACCGACTGTGTCACCACAGACTGGAACAGGGCCAAATATATCATTAATGACCGTGGATGTTACAAAGACTTCTCCTCAGTCCAGATCTTTGTTACAGAGAAGTACCGATTCTCTTATGGGACCTCCATTAGCAGTCCCACCAAAGAGAAAATTAACAGGTAGTCCCGAGAACAATTCAACCCTTCCACCAAAATTACACTGTATAGGATCCCCTGGATTAACTGATGTGTATAAAGATTGTGATAAGACGGCAGAAAATAGGGCTTCTCCACCCAAATTAACATTCATGGGTGCCACTTTGTCAAAGAACAATGGCGGCATGTCATGTGATAAAGGGGAGTTTTATCGTGATAGTGCTGACATCAAACATTCTAGTGATCTATGCCCCACCAATAAAATTCCTAACTCTGTAAATTCACCAGATAAAGGAAATTTGTTTGAAATTTTGAAGACCAATTTATCTTCTGGATCAACATCACAAAAGAACAAACTTTTAACTGACTCAAATGAATCTGTGTTGTCAAAAGGCTTGATGGATAAAGTTTCAACATTTGCTGCAAGTTTACAATCAAAGACACTGTCTGGTAGACTAAGCCTACCGTCTCATCTGTTACAGAAATCTCCCACCAAAGACCAGGTAAGCAATCAAAGACACTGTCTGGTAGACTAAGCCTACCGTCTCATCTGTTACAGAAATCTCCCACCAAAGACCAGGTAAGCAATCAAAGACACTGTCTGGTAGACTAAGCCTACCGTCTCATCTGTTACAGAAATCTCCAACCAAAGACCAGGTAAGCAATCAAAGACATTGTCTGGTAGACTAAGCCTACCGTCTCATCTGTTACAGAAATCTCCCACCAAAGACCAGGTAAGCAATCAAAGACACTGTCTGGTAGACTAAGCCTACCGTCTCATCTGTTACAGAAATCTCCCACCAAAGACCAGGTAAGCAATCAAAGACACTGTCTGGTAGACTAAGCCTACCGTCTCATCTGTTACAGAAATCTCCCACCAAAGACCAGGTAAGCAATCAAAGACACTGTCTGGTAGACTAAGCCTACTGTCTCATCGGTTACAGAAATCTCCCACCAAAGACCAGGTAAGCAATCAGACACCGTCTGGTAGACTAAGCCTACCGTCTCATCTGTTACAGAAATCTCCCACCAAAGACCAGGTAAGCAATCAAAGACACTGTCTGGTAGACTAAGCCTACCGTCTCATCTGTTACAGAAATCTCCCACCAAAGACCAGGTAAGCAATCAAAGACACTGTCTGGTAGACTAAGCCTACCGTCTCATCTGTTACAGAAATCTCCCACCAAAGACCAGGTAAGCAATCAAAGACACTGTCTGGTAGACTAAGCCTACCGTCTCATCTGTTACAGAAATCTCCCACCAAAGACCAGGTAAGCAATCAAAGACACTGTCTGGTAGACTAAGCCTACTGTCTCATCGGTTACAGAAATCTCCCACCAAAGACCAGGTAAGCAATCAGACACCGTCTGGTAGACTAAGCCTACCGTCTCATCTGTTACAGAAATCTCCCACCAAAGACCAGGTAAGCAATCAAAGACACTGTCTGGTAGACTAAGCCTACCGTCTCATCTGTTACAGAAATTTCCCACCAAAGACCAGGTAAGCAATCAAAGACACTGTCTGGTAGACTAAGCCTACCGTCTCATCTGTTACAGAAATCTCCCACCAAAGACCAGGTAAGCATCCAAGACACTGTCTGGTAGACTAAGCCTACCGTCTCATCTGTTACAGAAATCTCCCACCAAAGACCAGGTAAGCAATCAAAGACACTGTCTGGTAGACTAAGCCTACCGTCTCATCTGTTACAGAAATCTCCCACCAAAGACCAGGTAAGCAATCAGACACTGTCTGGTAGACTAAGCCTACCGTCTCATCTGTTACAGAAATCTCCCACCAAAGACCAGGTAAGCAATCAAAGACACTGTCTGGTAGACTAAACCTACCGTCGCATCTGTTACAGAAATCTCCCACCAAAGACCTGGTAAGCAATCAAAGACACTGTCTGGTAGACTAAGCCTACCGTCTCATCTGTTACAGAAATCTCCCACCAAAGACCAGGTAACTATACTTGTACATGATTGATAGAACAGCATACATCCCACATGTTTTCATTGTTGTATGCAGTTTTTATCATGTAACAAATCAACACAGTCACAGACACGGTGACTGATGTAACGATGTAATTTTGTAACAAGAGAGGATCTATGTAGGCGTGAAATGTAACATTTCAATATTTTCATATTCAATAGTGAGTGGTAAAATATCATGAATATAATGCCTAGAGATGTTTAAATAATCCATAAAATTGGGGCAGCCATGAATGATTTCGATTCTGATATGAAAATATTGAAATGTTACATTTCGCGCCTACATAGATCCTCTCTTGTTACAAAAATTACATCGTTACATCAGTCACCCTGTCTGTGACTGGGATTATTTGTTGCATGATGAAAACTGCTTACAGCATTTGGTCGAGCTTATGATCCAGTTGTAAAACCAAATTGGTGTAAATTTAAATGAAGAATTATTTTCCACAGTTAATCAGATTTTGAGAAATTCAGTTGTGTTTTCATTTTAATACAGTAAATTTGTTTGGGGTGGAGGCGGAAAGTCTCACGGTTGTCGGAATAACATTGAACGTCATTGGAAACAACGCAAGGTCCATTGCAAACACAATGTAGCAAGGACGGTTTGTGACATGTAAACAATAAAAGCATTGTATAAAATATGGATGTGTTATCATGGAAAATTGTTTTCTATTGGATTTTCATAATACAGAGGGTACAATATGGAATATTATAAAAAGGCAAGCAAAAACATCAGCACACAGGGTGTTTATTTTTGAAATGGCTTGAACAGCAATATTTTGTTGAATATTATAATAAAGGTTTGTTTCCAAAGCATTTGAAGGACGTCATATTAGAAATTTAGTTATTGTTACATAACACAGAACGTGATATGAAGCATCTTGTCTGCCATTCTTTTCTCAGCTTTTATGGTTTACTTGTCCCAAGAAATCCACCAACAGTTGTTTTATGAAGTTTTTAACTTTAACCATATTTACATTGGTTTTTTTTTAAAGACTGGCCTTTGTCATGTGTGTTTGTGGCCAAGTGGTTTAAGTAGTACTTTTGATTCAGGCTTTTGACAGCTCTGATGATCATGGTGATATGGGTTCTAGTCTCACTGGGGCAGGGTGTACACAACTCAAATCTTAATTGAGATTGATTTCTCCAAAGGTTTGGATCTTCTCCGGGCACTCCAGCTTTCTCCCCACTAAATACTGGACTTAATGATAAAGCTGAAAATTGCTGAAAACGGCGTCAAACTCTATTCAGACAAACAATACAAATAACTTTATCATTATGTGCATGTATAGTCTATTAAATATTATTTTGCAGCCAGCAGTTGAAAGCACAGAAGAAATTACAGTTGCCTTGGGAAACTCGGCAGAAAATATGGAAACCTCTTAGGTACATGTACTTATGTGTCTGAAAAGAGGGGTTGGTTTGGGGGGGGTACTTATTTCATAGTTATTACATGTCTAGGCAAATTGAAGCAGGAAGAGTGATTTTAAATTGGCATTGTCCCCATTGATACTTCATTCATGCTTTATCCTGCAAATTGCTGTACAATAAAGGTAGACAAATAAATTTTTGCTTCGTACGGCAGTAATGAATAAAGTCTCCTGGTACCCTTGTCCTCATTTCTTACGATATTAAATATTCTGATCTGGTTTATGACATGTTGTGGAATATGATATTTGTTTGTGATGTCAAGGTGTCACTAGAATATGTGCTGAAAATTTTGTCAGAAATCATCTAGAAGTACACTTGGTAGAGCCTGGCATTTCGACCTGTTTAAAAACAATATTTGTACATTATCAGAATCAACAGGTGAGACATGCTTGGTAGAGCCGGCCATTTCTACCTGTTTTTAAGGATCGTACAAATACATTATATATTTTCTGATAATGTTCAAATATTGTATATGTGTAAGCACATAGCTTCTCTGTTTGATCCATTATTACTGTTTGCTTCTTGCTAATGTTATACTTTAACAACAAGGATTTATGGTTTTCCTCCGTAAGGTCGGGTGTTTCCCCAAGTAGTCTGGCCTCCGTAAGGTCGGGGTGTTTCCCCAAGCAATCTGGCTTCCGTAAGGTCGCGGTGTTTTCCCAAGCACTCTGGCCTCCGTAAGGTCGGGTGTTTCCCCAAGTAGTCTGGCTTCCGTAAGGTCTGGGTGTTTCCCCAAGTAGTCTGGCCTCCGTAAGGTCGGGTGTTTCCCCAAGCACTCTGGCTTCCATAAGGTCGGGGTGTTTCCCCAAGCACTCTGGCTTCCGGAAGGTCGGGGTGTTTCACCAAGTACTCTGGCTTCCGTAAGGTCGGGGTGTTTCCCCAAGTACTCTGGCTTTCTCCCCTGTACACCATTACATAGATGGCAAAATGCTGCAAACAAAAAAAAATAGAACAACTTTACCTATCAATTGGATGCATCTTCTAATTTCATTGCATGTCAGACACCATCACCTGCTGTTTGAATTTTACCATGATGTGGATTTTTTTCGTTTTTTTTTTTTATTTTAAATTTAACCAATCTATATGCTTTACACTAAGCTTGTGTTGTAGTAAGGAAATTTTTACCTCCAAACAGAAGAGTCAAATTAGTAACCAATCTTTTAATTGGTCAATCAGAATATTTTGCTATGAATGAACCAACAATATTTTTACAGTTGTATCTTATAAATACTGAAATCATCTTCTCATTTCAGAAAGAAAAAAATCTCCTGAAGTTGGTGAAGATTATGAACTAAAGAGACATTTGTGATTACCATGAAATATTTGTATGTTTGTAGATTTTTGTTTCTCAGTGTTTTTTAGATATTTGTATGGTGGATGTAGATAGACAGTCCTAAATGTGAGGAATGTGTTTCATTGACTTCTAATATTGTCCAAGTTAACATGAAATTATACACTGAATAAAATTTACGTACTAAATATTACTGATGGCAAGTACATCATTTTAACATGTGACTGTTCTCCATTTTGGACGTCGAGAAGTGGTTGTGTTGTTTTCATTTCTATTAAATAAATATAAATGAAAGTGCCAGATACAGTTTCTGGTTTGTTATTCAGACAACATTTCACAACATCAGAGATCTATCTTTGCATTACCCATTCTAATTAAAATTCTACCCATATCTTAATTGATTAAAGTCGCAGTTCATCATTAGAAATGTATCTAAAATTAAGGCATGTGTCATTAGAACAAAAAAGAAAACATATCACCAAGGTTCACAAGTCTAAAGGTCAAATCTAATAATAAAGACTTCTTTTCTGTTTTGGCCAATAAAGAAGCAGCATATATATATATACATATATATATATATATATTTATGAATAAAGAATAAAATCACATGAAAAAATCTGTATATTGTATTACAATGTACAGATTTTTTCATGTGATTTTATTCTTTATTCATATAAATGCTGTCTTGTGGACTTTATCTTGTTTTACTATATATATATATATATATATATACACAAGTCTAGAAGATTATGCAACGATACAAATGACGGTGTTTCTTGTCAAAACTTTAGACAAAGACTGACCAACGAATGGCCTTAGTCATTGAATGTCAATATAAATAAATGACGTAAACAAGTCATAACATATTAATCTTAAACTTTCTAATTTCCAACTTAACCCAAATAGTTGCTTTTCAAGTCCGCCAGCCGCGGAAGTGCCGTGCTGTTACTGGGCTTTCCTCAAATATTCCAACAAGATGTAATCAAAATTACCAAGGTTACAAATTCCTTACGCCAGTTAATCGTTTAAAAATATGTACAACAACATCTAGATACACAATTAAAGCGAAAACAAAATTTTGCACTTTTAAAAATTGCACAAATATTTCGCCTTATCAACAGTCTTCGTCAGTGTTTTTACAACGAATGACAATAACAGGTAAACAGTTTTTGTCGTTATACGTATGTGATGTATACTATATCTAGTAATTAACGAAAAAATGTTTTTTGTTAGTGCTATTACAAGTATGTACATGTGTATCAATATGTAGCACTATTTATACGGTTACAATCAATATATATACAAAAAAGCAGTTATAAAATAAATAAAACGACACGTAATTCTACATGAATATTCGGAGACAATGGTTGTATCTGGTCTAAGGTCCTATAATTTTTCATTAATTCCCTTCGGAAATGATGTTCCCAATGTTTTTATCCAAAAACTTTCTTTCTCTTTTCTCTGTTTGTCTGTCCACCTTGGGTTATGGTCTATTAGGGTCACCCTGAGTTTATAAAAAATTTCATCTATTGCAGTGCCGTGCGTACATAGGTGCCTATTAAGGGGTAAGTTGGGTTTGCATCTTGTGTTGCTTCTGTGTCCTTTCATTCGTTTGCTGAATCGTTGCACAGACTCACCAACATACTGGAGATTGCATATACCACACTGTAAAAGGTATATGATGTTCTCACTTTTGCAATTCAAATTGACATGGATGTCAAATTGTTTGCCGTTTGATGTGCTAGTGAAGTGTTGGGTGTGTTGTATATGATCACATGTCATACAACGACCGTCACCACAGATGCAACATTGCCCCGATTGGCGGCTACGTGACGACATTTCTGCGCGGACTAACTGATCTTTTAAACTTTTGGGTTTTCAAAAGGCCATTGCAGGAGGTTCTGGAAATATTTTTGAAAGTACGTGCGATGTCTTTAAAAGCTGGGTGGTATGTTAGGACAAACGGGACTCTATTGCTAGTTTTCTTTTCTCTGTACTGCAGAAGCTGGTCCCTACTGATGTTGTTGGCTTTATTAAAACCTATTGATATGTTTTTGTTATTGTATCCTCTCTGCTTTAGATGGCATCGAAGCTCTCCAAGACGCTGCTTAGTTTTAGCCTCCGTAGAACAGATGCGTTTAACTCGCAGAGCTTGGCTGAAAGGAATACTTTTGCTGCAATGTTTAGGATGGCAGCTGTTTGGTGAGAGGTACTGATGTTTATCTGTGGGTTTACAGTACAGATCGGTTGACATAATTCCATCTATTACGGTGGTAGTGGTATCTAAGAATTAGCTTTTAGATGTGGACATTTAATGTGTGAATTTGATAGAAGGATGTATACTGTTAGCGTGGTCAAAGAACTGTTTAAGGTTTTCCTCGCTTTCAATCCATTTCATGTCGACATCATCAATGAACCTAAACCATGAGAGTGGATGGTGGAGAGAAGAGTTTAGAAGTTGTTTCTCAAGTTTTCCCATAAAGATGTTAACATATGATGGTGCCATTTTGGTTCCCATGGCTGTTCCGTTAATTTGTAAATAGTGCTCCCCATTAAACGTAAAATTGTTATGTTTTAATACGAATTAGGCACTCAGTGGGGGATCTTTGATGTCGCGTTGTTCCCAGACCTCCTTGCATGCTGTTATGCCGTCGTCGTGTGGTATATTGGTGTACAATGATGTTACATCTATGGAGACGAGGATTGTGTCCGGTGGAAGTGGATTCATGGATTCCATTTTACGCAGGTAGTCGGTTGTGTCTTTTATGTAAGATGGTAACGTTTCCACGTGTGGTCTTAAGTGGAAATCTATAAACTCTGATATTTTCTCTGTAGGATATTCGTTGGCCGAAACTATGGGTCTACCGGGGTTATTCTCCTTATGGATTTTAGGCAGGAGATAAAAACGACCAGCTCTGGGATTTTCCGGTTGTAGATATTCAAGGGTGTCTTTATCAATGTGACCCTTTTTGTGCATGGATGTTGGGGTCTTACTTATTATTTTTGCAAAATTATCCGTTGGATCAGAGTCAAGTCTTTTATAGAATTTTTCGTCAGTCAGTTGTCTTTCGGCTTCACTAATGTAATCAGATTTATCCATTACTACTACTGCACTCCCTTTGTCTGCTGGTTTGATGATAATGTCATCTCTTTCTTTTATTGGTTCAAAGAGTTCATTTCTTTTTTCGACAAGTTGTTAAAGGAAGGGTTGTAGTTTTTGGCAATACTCGTCACGTCCGACTTTACTTGGTCGATGAAAGACTCGAGAGTAGAGTTTTTGGTAGGCTTAGGAATCCAGGTACTCTTTTTCTTAAATCTAGGTATCGATGGTTCATGTTCATTGTTCTTGGATTCATCGATATTATTGCTACAGTCCTCTTCTTCGTCTTTAGATTTGAAGTGTTCCTTAATCCTGAGTGCCCTTGCAAACTTGTTGAGGTCGTTTTCAAGTTCAACTTCATTTATTTTGTTGTTAGTGGGACAGAAATTAGGACCTTTCGACAGCAATTTAGTTTCTGTTTCCGTCAATGGTGTGGACGATAGATTCACAACAATATTGGTATTAGTGTTTGATATTTGCTTACGTTTTCTGAAGCGACGTTTTCTAGATCTCTTTTTGTCTGTAGGTTGAAGTTGGTTTAACGGTGACTTAACGGGAACAATACCATCTCTCGAAAAATTTTTGTTTTGTTTTGATTCTAGTTTTGTTCGTTTCTATAGACCTAATTTCATCAAGTCGTCTTTGTAAGTTCTTATATTCCTTAGATGTCAATGTACGTTCGGAAGCATGAAAAGGAAAACTCTAAGAACCATCTATACTCCAAATAAAGTTGCACTTAAAATTAAAACTGTTAAAAGCAAAAAAAATCAATCACAAAGTAAGGAAGAGCATGTTATGCCTTATAAAATGGATAGGAAAAAAGCCATGGAAAGTAAAATCGATGCGGCGGAACGCCAATTCAATGTGACAGAATTCTGAGATTACTCCAGGAAATGTTCTTCTAATTTTCTCTGCTGCTGCGTATGAGATGTTCAAAAAGTAACATTAGATATACTGGAGAGCAAAGGACTTGAAATCATAACCACTCCTACAACCGATATCACTGGAGCAATTGTCTCTGAATGTGTCTCAATCCATCATGAAAACAACAAACTCCTTGTATTGAACTTTTATAACTCAAAATGCAAAGTACTACTAAATGGACAGATAGATACTGTGGTCAAATATATAAACACTATTCTTATCCCTGTTTTAGAACTCTTAGACCAAAATCCCAACTTCAAATCCGTCAATGAAATTATTCGAACTCGATGTAGGGAATATATAAACTTGAACTGTACTGAAGACCGAGATAATAAAAGATCACACCAAACACAAATTTTTGCCAGTGGCACTGAAAACATTGGACAAATTTCAATAGTGAAATCAAACCCAATTACAATTTCAAGTGACAATCTCAATGGTACAACATCAACATCAACTGCAAGAAATAACCATGTCAATCTCAATGTCTATCCAAAATGTCCAGGTTGCAATCAACCATGTGATGACTCAGCAACATCTATTGCATGTGACAAATGTAACGCCTGGTTACATTATAAGTGTGAAAATCTAATGCCATCTGAAATTAATTCCTATGAAACAATTCAAAGTTTAGAATATGTCTGCAAAAGCTGCCGTGTGCAAACAGATTGCCATTCAGAACACCTCATAACAAGTTCCGATATAAACGCTTTAGTCTCAGAGACACAATCTATCAGATTAAAACCATCTCGTGAGTGTCACCATAAGCCACAATTACAAACTTGCTACGGTGATCAGACAAATACTTGTACCTCGGAACAAGCTCCTAAGCCACTAAATACGAAATCAATTCTACAATTAACG
The DNA here is from genome assembly GCA_944474755.1 of Limnoperna fortunei. NCBI lineage: Eukaryota > Metazoa > Mollusca > Bivalvia > Mytilida > Modiolidae > Limnoperna > Limnoperna fortunei. The sequence goes on from OX104120.1 coordinate 2,029,537, forward strand.
ACAACAGTGACTTCTCACAGTCTCCAACTACAAATAGTTATAGAGTTCAAAACCCACTGAACTATAACCATCTAGAGAAAGAAATCCTACATTTAAAGGACTGTTTAGAGAAAAAAGAGAAACTCTTAAGGGCTAAAGACTCGACCATCTATAAGTTACAATCAGACATATCTACTCTTCAAAAAGAACTAAATAGTAGCAGATCATATGCAATCTCCTTAGAGGCAGATAAACTTGATCTTGAACACTCCCTACGCCTGCATTAAATGAAACTAGCTCAATATTCAAATCCACAGGAACACCAGCAAGCTCAAAATCAACAAAATAATACGCCTTCATGCAGTAACAACGACGAATCGATGACAGTTTGGTATCTGGAACAGAGAATAAAAAATCTTGAATTCGAAATTTTGAAACAGGATAATAGAGTAACAATTCTCGCAGACAAAGTAAATGATCTAAGATGTGAAACCAATCATAAACCAAACCGCTTCCAAAAGCGAAAGCGTAACTATACTTGCACAACAGAGAATAACCCTGATGAGCCAATTCTGAATCCAGGTTTCGAAGAAGCCAGCTGTTTTAATAACCTATCTGATCTCAATGTTGACTTTAGAAACGACGAAACAATTCACCGGGGGAACACTGGTTGCTATATTAAAGATCAAACTGAATCTTTTTTTAGAGAAATCCCGGTCAACAAAAGTGAAACCAAAAACTGTTAAGAACCAGAACTCAGTACAACAAAAGAACCCAACAACAAATATAAAAAAACCTGTGAAGAATCAAACTCAGCCCATTGCACAAATGCTGAGTCACAACACCGCTCTCGAACCTACCGTTTCACATGTTGAATCATCCAGTCCTGATAGTACCACCATACCAGATACCAAATCATCTCCTAGTGAATGTGCAACCCCGTCACCTTATACCAACACAACTTCCACGATTGGTACCGAAGGCACATCCTCCACTCCATCAGATGCCACAAATCTACAATCGATAGAGACTCCTGTAAATATTGTAAATAATTTTAACTCTTATACTGAATCACACAGAAACACTTCCAAACCACGACCACCATACAAAATGTTTTGATGATGATGATCCTGACGAACCACTTGAAAGAAAAAGAGGCCACGCAGGTGTCTCAATTTTATATAGAAAAGATATAGCGCATTTTATCACACCTCTACCTGATGGAGGTAACAGAATTGTTTGTGTAAAACTGAACACTAAAACTCCCAATCGTACTTATATGTGTATACTTACCATCTAGAGGGAGAAATTATTCAAGAGATGACTACCTGAGTGTACTTGATGAACTATCTGAAATTATTAATAAATATCAGGATAATGTTGAAATTATAATTGGAGGTGATTTAAATGCCTCGTTACACAGAAACTCTACTAATCGGAGAGACGATGATTTTAAAAAATTTGTGATTGAACACGGCCTGCATACTCCAGCAGAATGTAACACTAAGCCAACTTTCCACCACTTTAATGGTAGAGACACCTCGCAGATAGACTACTTCTTGTCAACAATTGAATACTCAGGAAAGTATGTGACATTTGAGCGTGAAGTATCTAATACTTCTACACACGACCCAATTATATTGTCTCTGGGAATTACATGGAACAAATCGTCAGATATTGCTGTGAATAGACCAACAATCAGGAAAATAAATTGGTGGAAATTGACACTGAGGAATATGAGAAAAAACTGCAGAAAAACTTCGAGACATTCCAGTTCTAAATTTGACTACAGAAAATCTTGATCATATTCTTGACAACTTGTGTGCATCTATGGCTGAAACAACGTCAGAATTACAACCATCAAAGGAATACAACAAAAAAAGACCGAAACCTTGGCCTCCAAAAATATATGAGATTATAAAAACTGAAAAACTTTATTTTCATAAATGGAAACAAGAGGGACGCCCAAAAATGACAGCGTAAATTATGTCAATATGAAAAAGTGTAAGCAAAAACTAAGATCGCTCCAAAGAAAACATGAGGCAAACAAAAGACAGTCAAAGTTCAACCAAATTATGGAACTAAGAGAAACTAATACAAAACAAATTCACAACCTAATCCGTGAACAAAGAGATAACTTCAGTAGTACAACCTCACTTCTTAAAATCAAAGGGAAGGAACTTAACTCTACAGAAACAATTGTAGAAGGATGGGCTGACTATTTTCAAGAGCTAGCAACACCTGTTGAAGATACAAACTTTGATGAGAATTTCAAAGCTATTGTCAAAGATGATGTCAACATATTATTAAGTATATTAAAACAAACCTCACAACCGCTCACTCCAGTGACTGCAGAAGAACTTAGACAAGTGATAAGATCGTTCAAAAATGGAAAATCTCCTGATGGACAAAATGTTTCAATCGAGCACATCAAATATGGAAGTGATACTCTAGTTCAAATCTTGACCAAGATACTGAATCTCATCTTTTCGTCATGCTACCTTCCTGCCTCACTTAAATCGGGAATTAGCAATCCAATATATTAAAAAGGAGGAAAGCCAATGCAAGACCCAAATTCATACAGAAAAATCACAGTGACAAGTACTATAGGGAAAATTGTCGAAAAGATTCACCTATCTAGAAATAACGAAAAAATTCGTAACCATCAAAATCGTTTACAAAAGGGTTTCACGGAAAAAGAATCACCTTCCATTGCTGCACTAATAGTCACAGAACTTAGAAATGAGGCTCTTGAAAATAAGAAACCGATTCTTATAGCGCTGACAGATGCCCAAAAAGCGTTTGACATTGTATGGCATGATGGTCTACTAAGAGAAATCAACAAAACAGGAATTTCTGATGAAAACTGGTTACTCTTCCGCAACTGGTACACTGACCTTTCTTCCTGTATTAAATGGAGAGGACAACTTTCCCGACCTATTACTGAATACCAAGGTGTTCGTCAGGGGGGAGTCTGGTCCCCCACCGCATATAAAGTCTTCATTGATTCTCTACTACATATATTTGAATAACACAAACTGGGTGCTCACCTAGGAACCATATATTGTGGAGTCCCTACAGTAGCGGATGATGTAACATTAGTATCAAATGATCCAAATGAGTTACAAATTATGCTTAATGTACAATCTGACTTTGCCAATAAACATAGATATATCATCAGCTCTCAAAAGTCATGTGTCTTGGAAAAGGGTAATAAGGAAAACAAACAATGGACCTTAAATGGAGAGACCTTACAAACTCCAAAAGGCGCTACTCACCTTGGTATCCAGCGTGACAATTACTCGAAATCAGGGATAAGCCAAGTAGTCCCTTCACGAATTCAAACAGCTAGACGCACTGTATACTCACTCATGGGAGCAGGTTTGCACGGACTTAACGGTCTGAACCCCATGATGTCCGTACATCTGATACAATGCTATGTAATCCCACGGTTGCTATATGGACTAGATATTATAAACTTATCACAATCAGACATTCAACAGCTATCTAGATATTTTAACAGACTCATTAAGCAAATCCAACATCTTCCTACGAGGACTGCTAATGCAGGAGCTCTCCTGTTAGTCGGACAAATTCCTATAGAAGCAGAAATCCTCAAACGAATGTTAAATTTATTTGGGAACATTGTGAACAAGACTAAATCTGTAGAAAAAGAAATATGTATCAGACAACTTGCGATTAAATCTAACCAATCAAATAGCTGGTTCGTTAAAATAACAGAACTTCTGGAAATCTATGAATTACCATCGCCACATGACTTGGTACTTACTTTACCGTCTTCTCCAGCTGCGTGGAAAAGAAAAGTCAAGGATGCCATTCATACATACTGGATGGAAAGACTTAAAACTGAAGCAAAGGGAAAAACATCATTAAAGTATTTAAATTTGGACAATGTAAAACCTGGTAAAGTTCATAACATATGGGAAAATTGTGGGACACAAACATTTGCCACAACAGCAGGATCTATAAAATGTAAAATCGCATGTGGGGCCTACACACTGCAGAAAGACAGAGCAAAATTCAGTAAAACTGGCACAGTGAATCCAACTTGTAAACTCTGCATGGAGGAATCTGAAGACATGGCACATTTTCTCATCAGATGCAAATCCCTTCAACATGTGAGATCTCTATATGTTAACAAACTACATTCAGAACTGACATCCGGATATGATGTTGAGACTGCTACCGAACTAACTTCAGACAATCAGCTATTGAAGCTAATTATTGACTGCACTAACTTTTTGTTTCTAAAACCTGAAATGACAACCAAAATAGAATCTATCTCAAGAGGTCTCTGCTATCGACTACATCAAAAACGAGCTGCAATGTTACTATAGAACTGTCAATCCCACTATTTCAACTAAGAGTACAGTTTTGTCTCTGGCTCATGGTGAGGTTTTGTACATAAGTTTTGATCCGCCCACTGTTTTATCATTTTATCCCGCTTAAATTTCCCTTTTTAAACTTTTTAAACGTTTTATTCCACACCAGTGCTGTTTTTATTTTATTTTATGATTATATAATAACTTTTTTTACCCCTAACACTGAAGAAAATTTGGTGGTGCGCCTGGTATAGGCGGAATCTACAAAGAAGACGTAAGTCGTAATACGTAGAATATAACATCGAAGATTGGAAGAATGATGCGTTGTTCGTACATGTTTCTTGGTAAAACTTCTGAATTTCTTCAAAAAAAGTCAAAATCCATGGTGGTTTATAAGTAAGAACAATTGGATTACGTGAAAACACATCATACTGACTAAATAAAATATAGATAATTCGTCTAAAGAAATAGTCAACAATTGTTCGTACGGGATGTTGGATCGTTACGGTAGATAACGATGCTGTACAGACTAAAATAATAATATATTCGTTTAAAAATATGTACAACAACATCTAGGTACATAATTAAAGCGAAAACAAAGTTTTACACTTTAAAAAATTGCAGAAATATTTCGCCTGACCAACAGGCAATTGCCATTGGGAAAAAAACTAAATCTAGGGGTCTAAAATTCAATTTGGATGGGAATGAAATTTCATGTGAGGACGAAGTTATGTCGCCCCAGACTTTGTCGGGGCGACATATTGTTATTCTACTGTTTCTTTTTCACTATTATTATTATAATTATTATTATTATTATTATTATTATAATTATTATTATTATGACCCCGACTTTGTCGGGGCGACATATTGTTATTCTAATGTTTCTTTTTCACTATTATTATTATTCTTCCTCACTTTTTGTCCGGCTGATAACTCGGAGATGGCTGATTGGATTAGAACATCACATGGCATAAAGTAGAACCACTATCTGAAGTTGTGCAATCAACTTTAAAAATGGTGATATGTGGAACCATCTCCATGGAAACCAGAAAGTTATGCATGAGTGATTTTGGGCATTTTCCTTAATTTTTCGGAAACCTAGAAGCACAGAGGGACCAAACTTGGTATGATGGAAGACCATAATGAGATACAGGTTTGAGATGATTTTGGGGCGGAACGGAAAAACAAGATGGCCGCCACGGCTAAAAATAGATTTAACATGGGGCCTATGGGAAAATGATTTTTCTACAATAGCTTCACCATGGTTTGAGATATTCCAAAGTTTTTTTATAGGAAGTTGGACCTCATCAACCTCAAGAAGACAGGAAAGTTTGAAAAAAAAATTTCACACCGTGTGGCCGCAGCCACAACCGTTACGTTTGCATAGAAGCCTATGGGGAAATGGAGGTTTTTTGTCACCTCCATTTCTCTGCTATGCATTGATGGATTCCAATCAAACTTTACACAAAGCACCGTCATCATTACATCTTGGAATTCACATATCAAAAAATTCTAAAATGTCCACCTTTTACAAGATGGCCGCCACGTTACATATGCATAGAAGCCTATGGGGAAATGGAGGTTTTTTGTCGCCTCCATTTCTCTGCTATGCATTGATGGATTCCAATCAAACTTTACACAAAGCACCGTCACCATTACATCTTGGAATTCATATTACGAAAAATTTCAAATGGCGGCCATTTTTAAGATGGCTGCCGAGTTACGTTAAAAATTACAACATTGTCGGAATTCAATGAAAATCAACTTCTAGAGATATTTTGATGTGGGGAGCAACATGGAATCATCGATTTTGAATTCACATGACGGAAAAAGAAATTTCGGTGCGACATCTGCTATTGCTCGCAATGGCACTTCTAGTTATGTCGCCCCAGACTTTGTCGGGGCGACATATTGTTATTCTACTGTTTCTTTTTCACTATTATTATTATTCTTCCTCACTTTTTGTCCGGCTGATAACTCGGAGATGGCTGATTGGATTAGAACATCACATGGCATAAAGTAGAACCACTATCTGAAGTTGTGCAATCAACTTTAAAAATGGTGATATGTGGAACCATCTCCATGGAAACCAGAAAGTTATGCATGAGTGATTTTGGGCATTTTCCTTAATTTTTCGGAAACCTAGAAGCACAGAGGGACCAAACTTGGTATGATGGAAGACCATAATGAGATACAGGTTTGAGATGATTTTGGGGCGGAACGGAAAAACAAGATGGCCGCCATGGCTAAAAATAGATTTAACATGGGGCCTATGGGAAAATGATTTTTCTACAATAGCTTCACCATGGTTTGAGATATTCCAAAGTTTTTTTATAGGAAGTTGGACCTCATCAACCTCAAGAAGACAGGAAAGTTTGAAAAAAAAATTTCACACCGTGTGGCCACAGCCACAACCGTTACGTTTGCATAGAAGCCTATGGGGAAATGGAGGTTTTTTGTCACCTCCATTTCTCTGCTATGCATTGATGGATTCCAATCAAACTTTACACATAGCACCATCATCATTACATCTTGGAATTCACATATCAAAAAATTCTAAAATGGCCACCTTTTCCAAGATGGCCGCCACGTTACATATGCATAGAAGCCTATGGGGAAATGGAGGTTTTTTGTCGCCTCCATTTCTCTGCTATGCATTGATGGATTCCAATCAAACTTTACACAAAGCACCGTCACCATTACATCTTGGAATTCATATTACGAAAAATTTCAAAATGGTGGCCATTTTTAAGATGGCTGCCGAGTTACGTTAAAAAATACAACATTGTCGGAATTCAATGAAAATCAACTTCTAGAGATAATTTGATGTGGGGAACAACATGGAATCATCGATTTTGGAATTCACATGAAATCATAAAAAAATGTCAGGGCGACATCTGCTATTGCTCGCAATGGCAATTCTAGTTACTAACCTGGGTGTGACAATCGACTATCAATTGAAGTTTGATACCCATATTTCAAATATTTGTAAAAAGGCATCAAGGCAGTTAAACGTATTAAAACGCATTGGAAAATATTTATCAAAATTGGGAAGGTTAACAATTTATTATTCATTTATTATGTCCAATTTTAATTACTGTCCAGTTGTTTGGCATTTCTGTGGGGAAAATAATACAAAAAAGATGGAAAAAATACAAGAACGTGATTGCGCTTTATCTATGAACAATACGACTGTAATTATGAGGAACTTTTATTAAAATCAGGCTTACCTACCGTTAAAATAAGACGTTTACGAACAATGGCATTAGAAGTTTTTAAAATTATACATAAAAAGTCACCTGTATACCTACATGATGTTATTACTTTAAAACAATCTCATTTTTCTTTTAGAAAGGACAATCTGGTTGAGATACCTCAGGTAAGGACTACAGGATGTGGACTTCACTCAGTAAGGTATGATGGAGCCACACTCTGGAATGAGTTGTCAAATGAAATACGTTTACAGACAAACATTAACCAGTTCAAGAGCCTGATTAATAACTGGAAGGCCAACTATTGCAGATGTGGCTCCTGCAGATCTTAATCCTGTATTTCCTATTTATATTTGGCTAGTTACTTTTATGTTTTTTATGCTTCATGTATTTTTTGTGCTTATGTGCTGTACTTCAGAGTTTTTTATGTACTGTGCTTCAATTTTTAGGCTTGTGTATGTCCTAGTGCCTATGCATATCTTTACATATAGATTTTAATTCCAAATAATTGTGCTTTTTATATTTTAACTCTGTTCTGGATTTTATGTTTTATTCCTGTTTTCTTTGTATTTATAACCCGACTTCAAATAAAGTTTCTATGTCTATGTCTATGTCTACAGGCTTCGTCAGTGTTTGTACAAGAATGACAATAACAGGTAAACAGTTTTTGTCGTTATACGTATGTGATGTATACTATATCTAGTAATTAACGAAAAAATGTTTTTTGTTAGTGCTATTACAAGTATGTACATGTGTATAAATATGTAGCACTATTTATACGGTTACAATCAATATATATACAAAAAAGCAGTTTTAACATAAATAAAACGACACGTAATTCTACATGAATATTCGGAGACCATGGTTGTATCTGGTCTATGGTCCTATAATTTTTCATTAATTCCCTTCGGAATTGATGTTCCCAATGTTTTTATCCAAAAACTTTCTTTCTCTTTTCTCTGTTTGTCTGTCGACCTTGGGTTATGGTCTATTAGGGTCACCCGGAGTTTATTAAAAATTTCAGCTATTGCAGTGCCGTTCACCAAACAGCTGCCGTCCTAAACATTGCAGCAAAAATATTCCTTTCAGCCAAGATCTTCGAGTTAAACGCATCTGTTCTACGGAGGCTAAAACTAAGCAGCGTCTTGGAGAGCTTCGATGCCATCTAAAGCAGAGAGGATACAATAACAAAAACATATCAATAGGTTTTAATAAAGCCAACAACATCAGTAGGGACCAGCTTCTGCAGTACAAAGAAAAGAAAACTAACAATAGAGTCCCGTTTGTCCTAACATACCACCCAGCTTTTAAAGACATCGCACGTACTATCCGCGAACGATGGACAACAATTTCAAAAAATATTTCCAGAACCTCCTGTAATGGCCTTTAGAAAACCCAAAAGTTTAAAAGATCAGTTAGTCCGAGCAGAAATGTCGTCACGTAGCCGCCAAGCGGGTCAATGTTGCATCTGTGGTGACGGTCGTTGTATGACATGCGATCACATACAACACACCCAACACTTCACTAGCACATCAAATGGCAAACAATTTGACATCCTTGTCAATTTGAATTGCAAAAGTGAGAGCATCATATACCTTTTACAGTGTGGTATATGCAATCTCCAGTATGTTGGTGAGTCTGTGCAACGATTCAGCAAACAAATGAACGGACACAGAAGTGACACAAGATGCAAACCCAACTTACCCCTTAATAGGCACCTACGTACGCACGGCACTGCAATAGCTGAAATTTTTAATAAACTCAGGGTGACCCTAATAGACCATAACCCAAGGTGGACAGACAAACAGAGAAAAGAGAAAGAAAGTTTTTGGATAAAAACATTGGGAACATCATTTCCGAAGGGAATTAATAAAAAATTATAGGACCTTAGACCAGATACAACCATGGTCTCCGAATATTCATGTAGAATTACGTGTCGTTTTATTTATTTTAAAACTGCGTTTTTGTATAAACACTGACGAAGCCTGTTGGTCAGGCGAAATATTTGTGCAATTTTTTAAAGTGTAAAACTTTGTTTTCGCTTAAATTATGTATCTAGATGTTGTTGTACATATTTTTAAACGAATATATTATTATTTTAGTCTGTACAGCATCGTTATCTACCGTAACGATCCAACATCCCGTACGAACAATTGTTGACTATTTCTTTAGACGAATTAATAACGATGCTGTACAGACTAAAATAATATATATATATATGTATATATATATATATATATAATTTGATATTAACCCTGTATTTCTGATGTTTCAGAAATCCGCTGGATAGATATATTATATGGTTGTCACAATACTTAGACGTTTGTATATATATATATATATATATATATATATATATATATATATATATATATATATATATATATATAAAGAGTCTAAAAGAAATCTGCTAACCAGTACACTTATTTAGTATCGGATCGACAAACATGACGATACAGCATAAACAAAAAATAATAACATACATGTCTAGAAGATTATGCAACGATACAAATGACGGTGTTTCTTGTCATAAATTTAGACACAGACTGACCAACGAATGGCCTTAGTCATTGAGTGTCAATATAAATAAATAACGTAAACAATCATAACATATTAATCTTGAATTTTCTCATTTTAAATGAACCCAAAACTTTTTTCATAGTTTGCTTCTCAGTCCGCTAACCGGGGACGTGCCGTGCTGTGACTTGGCTTTGCTCAAATATTCCAACAAGATGTAATCAAAATTATCAAGGTGACAAATTCATTACGCCAGACGCGCGTTTCGTCTACTTAAGACTCATCAGTGGCGTTTAACTCTAAATAATGTTTAAGATATTCTTCATTGGGAGATGGAATAATATTTTTTTCATTGGGAGATGGAATAATATAAGTCCACTGGGATCGTGTAAATACACAATACAGGCAGTTCAAAATATTATATAAAGAGTCTAAAAGAAATCTGCTAACCAGTACACTTATTTAGTATCGGATCGACAAACATGACGATACAGCATAAACAAAAAATAATAACATACATGTCTAGAAGATTATGCAACGATACAAATGACGGTGTCAATATAAATAAATAACGTAAACAATCATAAACATGCACAGCACGGCACGTCCCCGGTTAGCAGACTGAGAAGCAAACTATGAAAAAAGTTTTGGGTTCATTTAAAATGAGAAAATTCAAGATTAATATGTTATGATTGTTTACGTTATTTATTTATATTGACACTCAATGACTAAGGCCATTCGTTGGTCAGTCTGTGTCTAAATTTATGACAAGAAACACCGTCATTTGTATCGTTGCATAATCTTCTAGACATGTATGTTATTATTTTTTGTTTATGCTGTATCGTCATGTTTGTCGATCCGATACTAAATAAGTGTACTGGTTAGCAGATTTCTTTTAGACTCTTTATATAATATTTTGAACTGCCTGTATTGTGTATTTACACGATCCCAGTGGACTTATATTATTCCATCTCCCAATGAAAAAAATATTATTCCATCTCCCAATGAAGAATATCTTAAACATTATTTAGAGTTAAACGCCACTGATGAGTCTTAAGTAGACGAAACGCGCGTCTGGCGTAATGAATTTGTCACCTTGATAATTTTGATTACATCTTGTTGGAATATTTGAGCAAAGCCAAGTCACAGCACGGCACGTCCCCGGTTAGCGGACTGAGAAGCAAACTATGAAAAAAGTTTTGGGTTCATTTAAAATGAGAAAATTCAAGATTAATATGTTATGATTGTTTACGTTATTTATTTATATTGACACTCAATGACTAAGGCCATTCGTTGGTCAGTCTGTGTCTAAATTTATGACAAGAAACACCGTCATTTGTATCGTTGCATAATCTTCTAGACATGTATATATATATATATATATATATATATATATATATAATTGGCACATTAAATTCCAACACGACTAGAAGTTACATAATTATATTTCACAAGTACTTTCACGTCTTCCGACGATCTTTAGGTGAATGAATGTTTACATACATGTAGTAGCTAAGTAGCTAAGGCCATTTATTAGCCACTGTGATAAAAAACTGTCTAGATCGTCTATAAGTCCTGTGATCCATAAGTGTGTCAAGATCGTCTTTAAGGTCCTGTGATCCATAAAGTGTGTCCAGGTCGTCTGTAACCCCTTGTGATCCATAAAGTGTGGCCACGTCATCTATAAGCCCCTGTGATCCATAAAGTGTGTCCGGGTAGTTTGTAAGCCCCTGTGATCCATAAAGTGTATCCGGGTCATTTGTAAACCCCTGTGATTCATAAAGTGTGTCCAGGTCGTCTGTAAGCCCCTGTGATCCATAAAGTGCGTCCAGATCGTCTGTAAGTCCATGTGGTCTATAAAGTGTGTCCAGGTCGTCTGTAAACCCCTGTGATCCATAAAATGTGTCCAGGTCGTCTGTAAGCCCCTGTGATCCATAAAGTGTGTCCCGGTCGTTTGTAAGCCCATCTGATCCATAATATGTGCAGCTCTTCTGTAAGCCCATGTGCTCCATAAAGTGTGTCCGGGTAGTTTGTAAGACCCCGTGATCCATAAAATGTATCCAGGTCGTCTTTAAGCCCCTGTGGTCCATTAAGTGTGGTGTCCAGATGGTCTACAAGTCTCTGCGATCCATTGTGTCCAGGTCGTCTGTTAGCCCCTGTGATCCATAAAGTGTGTCCAGGTCGTTTGTAAGACCATGTGGTCCATAAAGTGTGTCCAGGTAGTCTGTAAGACGCTGTGGTTCGTAAAGTGTGTCCAGGTCGTCTGTAAGCCCATGTGTTCCAAAAACATTGTGGAAGTCATCTGTAAGCCCTTGTGTTCCAAAAACATTGTAAGCCCCTGTGATCCATAAAGTGTATCCAGGTCGTCTGTAATCCACTGTTGTCCGTAGAGTGTGTCTGGGTCGTCTCTAAGCCGTTCTGGTCCAAAAAAATGAACCGCAACCTATGGTATAACATTATAGAGCACAAGCCTCAACCCATGGTATAACATTATAGAGCACAAGCCTCAACCCATTGTATAACATTATAGAGCAAAAGTCTCAACCCATGGACAACATTAAAGAGCACAAGCCTCAACCTATGAATAACATTACAGAGAACAAGCCTTAACCCATGGATAACATTACAGAACACAAGCCTCAACCTATGGTATAACATTACAGAGCACAAGCCTCAACATATGGTATAACATTATAGAGCACAAGCCTCAACCCATGGTATAACATTATAGAGCACAAGCCTCAACCTATGGTATAACATTATAGAGCACAAGTCTCAACCCATGTACAACATTACAGAGCACAAGCCTCAACCTATGAATAACATTACACAGCACAAGCCTCAACCCATGGATAACATTATAGAGCACAAGCCTCAACCCATGGGATAACATTACAGAGCACTAGCCTCATCCTATGAAATGACATTATAGAGCACAAGCCTCAACCCATGGATAACATTACAGAGCACAAGCCTCAACCCATGGATAACATTATAGAACACAAGCCTCAACTGATGGATAACATTACAGAGCACAAGCCTCAACCCATGGATAACATTACAGAGCACTAGCCTCATCCCATGAAATAACATTACAGAGCACAAGCCTCAACCCATGGATAACATTACAGAGCACAAGCCTCAACCTATGAATAACATCACAGAGCACAAGCCTCAACCCATGTATAACATTACAGAGCACAAGCCTCAACCTATGAATAACATTACAGAGCACAAGCCTCAACCCATGGATAACATTACAGAGCACAAGCCTCAACCTATGAATAACATTACACAGCACAAGCCTCAACCCATGGATAACATTAAAGAGCACAAGCCTCAACCCATGAAATGACGTTATAGAGCACAAGCCTCAACCCATGGATAACATTACAGAGCACAAGCCTCAACTCATGGATAACATTACAGAGCACAAGCCTCAACCCATGGATAACATTATAGAGCACAAGCCTCAACCCATGGATAACATTATAGAGCACAAGCCTCAACCCATGGATAACATTACAGAGCACAAGCCTCAACACATGGATAACATTACAGAGCACTAGCCTCATCCCATGAAATAACATTACAGAGCACAAGCCTCAACCTATGGTATAACATTATAGAGCACAAGCCTCAACCCATGGTATAACATTATAGAGCACAAGCCTCAACCCATGGATAACATTACAGAGAACAAGCCTCAACCTATGAATAACATTACAGAGCACAAGCCTCAACCCATGGATAACATTACAGAGCACAAGCCTCAACCTATGAATAACATTACAGAGCACAAGCCTCAACCCATGGATAACATTACAGAGCACAAGCCTCAACCCATGGATAACATTACAGAGCACCAGCCTCAACCTATGACTAACATTACAGAACACAAGCCTTAACCCATGGATAACATTATAGAGCACAAACCTCAACCTATGGTATAACATTACAGAGCAAGAGCCTCAACCTATGCTATAACATTATAGAGCACAAACCTCAACCCATGGATAACATTACAGAGCACAAGCCTCAACCCATGGATAACATTACAGAGCACAAGCCTCAACCTATGAATAACATTACAGAGTACAAGCCTCAACTCATAGATAACATTACAGAGCACAAGCCTCAACTCATGGATAACATTACAGAGCACAAGCCTCAACCCATGGATAACATTACAGAGCACAAGCCTCAACCTATGAAAAACATTACAGAGCACATGCCTCAACCCATGGTATAGCAGTATCGAGCACAAGCCTCAACCTATGAATAACGTTATAGAGCACAAGCCTCAACCTATGGATAACATTACAGAGTACAAGCATAAACCCATGGGATAACATTGCAGAGCACAAGCCTTAACCCATGGATAACATTACTGAGCACAAGCCTCAACCTATGGTATAACATTATACAGCACAATCCTCAACCTATGGTATAACATTATAGAGCACGTCTCAACCTATGGTATAACATTTCAGAGCACTAGCCTCAACCCATGGTATTACAGTATAGAGCACAAGCCTCAACCTATGAATACCATTATAGAGCACAAGCCTTAACCCATGGTATAACCGTATAGAGCACTAGCCTCAAACCATGGATAACATTATAGAGCACAAGTCTCAACCCATGGATAACATTACAGAGCACAAGCTTCAAACCATGGATAACATTATAGAGCACAAGCCTCAACCCATGAATAACATTACAGAGCACAAGCCTCAACCCATTGGATAACATTACAGAGCAAAAGCCTCAACCCATGGATAACATTACAGAGCACAAGCCTCAACCTATGGTATAACATTACAGAGCACAAACCGCAACCTATGGTATAACATTATAGAGCACAAGCCTCAACGCATGGTATAACATTATAGAGCACAAGCCTCAACCCATTGTATAACATTATAGAGCACAAGTCTCAACCCATGGACAACATTAAAGAGCACAAGCCTCAACCTATGAATGACATTACAGAGCACAAGCCTTAACCCATGGATAACATTACAGAGCACAAGCCTCAACCTATGCTATAACATTACAGAGCACAAGCCTCAACATATGGTATAACATTATAGAGCACAATCCTCAACCCATGGTATAACATTGTAGAGCACAAGCCTCAACCTATGGTATAACATTATAGAGCACAAGCCTCAACCCATGGATAACATTACAGAGCACAAGCCTCAACTCATAGATAACATTACAGAGCACAAGCCTCAACTCATGGATAACATTACAGAGCACAAGCCTCAACCCATGGATAACATTACAGAGCACAAGCCTCAACCTATGAAAAACATTACAGAGCACATGCCTCAACCCATGGTATAGCAGTATCGAGCACAAGCCTCAACCTATGAATAACGTTATAGAGCACAAGCCTCAACCTATGGATAACATTACAGAGTACAAGCATAAACCCATGGGATAACATTGCAGAGCACAAGCCTCAACCCATGGATAACATTACTGAGCACAAGCCTCAACCTATGGTATAACATTATACAGCACAATCCTCAACCTATGGTATAACATTATAGAGCACGTCTCAACCTATGGTATAACATTTCAGAGCACTAGCCTCAACCCATGGTATTACAGTATAGAGCACAAGCCTCAACCTATGAATACCATTATAGAGCACAAGCCTTAACCCATGGTATAACCGTATAGAGCACTAGCCTCAAACCATGGATAACATTATAGAGCACAAGTCTCAACCCATGGATAACATTACAGAGCACAAGCTTCAAACCATGGATAACATTATAGAGCACAAGCCTCAACCCATGAATAACATTACAGAGCACAAGCCTCAACCCATTGGATAACATTACAGAGCACAAGCCTCAACCCATGGATAACATTACAGAGCACAAGCCTCAACCTATGGTATAACATTACAGAGCACAAACCGCAACCTATGGTATAACATTATAGAGCACAAGCCTCAACGCATGGTATAACATTATAGAGCACAAGCCTCAACCCATTGTATAACATTATAGAGCACAAGTCTCAACCCATGGACAACATTAAAGAGCACAAGCCTCAACCTATGAATAACATTACAGAGCACAAGCCTTAACCCATGGATAACATTACAGAGCACAAGCCTCAACCTATGGTATAACATTACAGAGCACAAGTCTCAACATATGGTATAACATTATAGAGCACAATCCTCAACCCATGGTATAACATTGTAGAGCACAAGCCTCAACCTATGGTATAACATTATAGAGCACAAGCCTCAACCCATGGATAACATTACAGAGCACAAGCCTCAACTCATGGATAACATTACAGAGCACAAGCCTCAACCCATGGATAACATTATAGAGCACAAGCCTCAACTGATGGATAACATTACAGAGCAGAAGTCTCAACCCATGGATAACATTACAGAGCACTAGCCTCATCCCATGAAATAATATTACAGAGCACAAGCCTCAACCCATGGATAACATTACAGAGCACAAGCCTCAACCTATGAATAACATTACAGAGCACAAGCCTCAACCCATGTATAACATTACAGAGCACAAGCCTCAACCTATGAATAACATTACACAGCACAAGCCTCAACCCATGGGATAACATTACAGAGCACTAGCCTAATCCCATGAAATAACATTATAGAGCACAAGCCTCAACGCATGGATAACATTACAGAGCACAAGCGTCAACTCATGGATAACATTACAGAGCACAAGCCTCAACCCATGGATAACATTATAGAGCACAAGCCTCAACCTATGGTATGACATTACAGAGCACAAGCCTCAACTCATGGATAACATTACAGAGCACAAGCCTCAACTCATGGATAACATTACAGAGCACAAGCCTCAACCCATGGATAACATTACAGGGCACTAGCCTCAACCCATGAAATAACATTATAGAGCACAAGCCTCAACCCATGGATAACATTACAGAGCACAAGCCTCAAATTATGGATAACATTACAGAGCACAAGCCTCAACCCATGGATAACATTACAGAGCACAAGCCTCATCCCATGGATAACATTACAGAGCACAAGCCTCAACCCATAATATAACCTTACAGAGCACAAGCCTCAACTCATGGATAACATTACAGAGCACAAGCCTCAACTCATGGATAGCATTACAGAGCACAAGCCTCAACCTATGAATAACATTAGAGAGCACAAGCCTCAACCCATGGGATAACTTTACAGAGAACAGGCTTCAACCCATGGGATAACATTAAAGAGCACAAGCCTCAACCCATGGGATAACATTACAGAGCACAAGCCTTAACCCATGTATTACATTACAGAGAACAAGCCTCAACCCATGGATAACATTACAGGGCACAAGCCACAACCTATGAATGACATTACAGAGCACAAGCCTCAACCCATGGATAACATTACAGAGCACAAGCCTCAACCCACGGGTAACATTATAGAGCACAAGCCTCAACCCATGGAAAACATTACTGAGCACAAGCCTCAACCTATGGTATAACATTATACAGCACAAGCCTCAACCTATGGTATAACATTATAGAGCACGTCTCAACCTATGGTATAACATTTCAGAGCACTAGCCTCAACCCATGGTATAACAGTATAGAGCACAATCCTCAACCTATGAATACCATTATAGAGCACAAGCCTCAACCCATGGCATAACAGTATAGAGCAAAAGCCTCAACCTATGGTATAACATTACAGAGCACAAGCCTCAACCCATGGATAACATTACAGAGCACAAGCCTCAACCTATGAATAACATTACAGAGCACAAGCCTCAACCCATGGATAACATTACAGAGCACAAGCCTCAACCTATGGTATAACATTACAGAGCACAAGCCTCAACCTATGGTATAACATTATAGAGCACAAGCCTCAACCCATGGTATAACATTATAGAGCACAAGCCTCAACCTATGGTATAACATAATAGAGCACAAGTCTCAACCCATGGAAAACATTACAGAGCACAAGCCTCAACCTATGAATAACATTACAGAGCACAAGCCTTAACCCATGGATAACATTACAGAGCACAAGCCTCAACCTATGGTATAACATTACAGAGCACAAACCTCAACCTATGGTATAACATTATAGAGCACAAGCCTCAACCCATGGTATAACATTATAGAGCACAAGCCTCATCCCATGAAATGTCATTATAGAGCACAAGCCTCAACCCATGGATAACATTACAGAGCACAAGCCTCAACTCATGGATAACATTACAGAGCAGAAGCCTCAACCCATGGATAACATTATAGAGCACAAGCCTCAACACATGGATATCATTACAGAGCACAAGCCTCAACCCATGGATAACATTACAGAGCACTAGCCTCATCCCATGAAATAACATTACAGAGCACAAGCCTCAACCCATGGATAACATTACAGAGCACAAGCCTCGACCCATGGGATAACACTACAGGGCACAAGCCTCAACCCATGGGATAACATTACAGAGCATAAGCCTCAACCAATGGGATAACATTATAGAGCACAAGCCTCAACCCATGGATAACATTACAGAGCACAAGCCTCAACCTATGGTATAACATTACAGAGCACAAGCCTCAACCTATGGTATAACATTATAGAGCACAAGCCTCAACCCATGGTATAACATTATAGAGCACAAGCCTCAACCCATGGATAACATTACAGAGCACAAACCTCAACCCATGGATAACATTACAGAGCACTAGCCTCAACCCATGAAATAACATTATAGAGAAGAAGCCTCAACCCATGGATAACATTACAGATCACAAGCCTCAACGTATGGATAACATTACAGAGCACAAGCCTCAACCCATGGATAACATTACAGAGCACAAGCCTCAACCTATGAATAACATTACAGAGCACAAGCCTTAACCCATGGATAACATTACAGGGCACAAGCCTCAACCTATGGTATAACATTACAGAGCACAAGCCTCAACCTATGGTATAACATTATAGAGCACAAGCCTCAACCCATGGTATAACATTATAGAGCACAAGCCTCATCCCATGAAATGTCATTATAGAGCACAAGCCTCAACCCATCGATAACATTACAGAGCACAAGCCTCAACTCATGGATAACATTACAGAGCACAAGCCTCAACCCATGGATAACATTACAGAGCACAAGCCTCAACCCATGGATAACATTACAGAGCACAAGCCTCAACCTATGAATAACATTACAGAGCACAAGCCTCAACCCATGTATAACATTACAGAGCACAAGCCTCAACCTATGAATAACATTACACAGCACAAGCCTCAACCCATGGGATAACATTACAGAGCACTAGCCTAATCCCATGAAATAACATTATAGAGCACAAGCCTCAACGCATGGATAACATTACAGAGCACAAGCGTCAACTCATGGATAACATTACAGAGCACAAGCCTCAACCCATGGATAACATTATAGAGCACAAGCCTCAACCTATGGTATGACATTACAGAGCACAAGCCTCAACTCATGGATAACATTACAGAGCACAAGCCTCAACTCATGGATAACATTACAGAGCACAAGCCTCAACCCATGGATAACATTACAGGGCACTAGCCTCAACCCATGAAATAACATTATAGAGCACAAGCCTCAACCCATGGATAACATTACAGAGCACAAGCCTCAAATTATGGATAACATTACAGAGCACAAGCCTCAACCCATTGTATAACATTATAGAGCACAAGTCTCAACCCATGGACAACATTAAAGAGCACAAGCCTCAACCTATGAATGACATTACAGAGCACAAGCCTTAACCCATGGATAACATTACAGAGCACAAGCCTCAACCTATGCTATAACATTACAGAGCACAAGCCTCAACATATGGTATAACATTATCGAGCACAAGCCTCAACCTATGAATAACGTTATAGAGCACAAGCCTCAACCTATGGATAACATTACAGAGTACAAGCATAAACCCATGGGATAACATTGCAGAGCACAAGCCTTAACCCATGGATAACATTACTGAGCACAAGCCTCAACCTATGGTATAACATTATACAGCACAATCCTCAACCTATGGTATAACATTATAGAGCACGTCTCAACCTATGGTATAACATTTCAGAGCACTAGCCTCAACCCATGGTATTACAGTATAGAGCACAAGCCTCAACCTATGAATACCATTATAGAGCACAAGCCTTAACCCATGGTATAACCGTATAGAGCACTAGCCTCAAACCATGGATAACATTATAGAGCACAAGTCTCAACCCATGGATAACATTACAGAGCACAAGCTTCAAACCATGGATAACATTATAGAGCACAAGCCTCAACCCATGAATAACATTACAGAGCACAAGCCTCAACCCATTGGATAACATTACAGAGCACAAGCCTCAACCCATGGATAACATTACAGAGCACAAGCCTCAACCTATGGTATAACATTACAGAGCACAAACCGCAACCTATGGTATAACATTATAGAGCACAAGCCTCAACGCATGGTATAACATTATAGAGCACAAGCCTCAACCCATTGTATAACATTATAGAGCACAAGTCTCAACCCATGGACAACATTAAAGAGCACAAGCCTCAACCTATGAATAACATTACAGAGCACAAGCCTTAACCCATGGATAACATTACAGAGCACAAGCCTCAACCTATGGTATAACATTACAGAGCACAAGTCTCAACATATGGTATAACATTATAGAGCACAATCCTCAACCCATGGTATAACATTGTAGAGCACAAGCCTCAACCTATGGTATAACATTATAGAGCACAAGCCTCAACCCATGGATAACATTACAGAGCACAAGCCTCAACTCATGGATAACATTACAGAGCACAAGCCTCAACCCATGGATAACATTATAGAGCACAAGCCTCAACTGATGGATAACATTACAGAGCAGAAGTCTCAACCCATGGATAACATTACAGAGCACTAGCCTCATCCCATGAAATAATATTACAGAGCACAAGCCTCAACCCATGGATAACATTACAGAGCACAAGCCTCAACCTATGAATAACATTACAGAGCACAAGCCTCAACCCATGTATAACATTACAGAGCACAAGCCTCAACCTATGAATAACATTACACAGCACAAGCCTCAACCCATGGGATAACATTACAGAGCACTAGCCTAATCCCATGAAATAACATTATAGAGCACAAGCCTCAACGCATGGATAACATTACAGAGCACAAGCGTCAACTCATGGATAACATTACAGAGCACAAGCCTCAACCCATGGATAACATTATAGAGCACAAGCCTCAACCTATGGTATGACATTACAGAGCACAAGCCTCAACTCATGGATAACATTACAGAGCACAAGCCTCAACTCATGGATAACATTACAGAGCACAAGCCTCAACCCATGGATAACATTACAGGGCACTAGCCTCAACCCATGAAATAACATTATAGAGCACAAGCCTCAACCCATGGATAACATTACAGAGCACAAGCCTCAAATTATGGATAACATTACAGAGCACAAGCCTCAACCCATGGATAACATTACAGAGCACAAGCCTCATCCCATGGATAACATTACAGAGCACAAGCCTCAACCCATAATATAACCTTACAGAGCACAAGCCTCAACTCATGGATAACATTACAGAGCACAAGCCTCAACTCATGGATAGCATTACAGAGCACAAGCCTCAACCTATGAATAACATTAGAGAGCACAAGCCTCAACCCATGGGATAACTTTACAGAGAACAGGCTTCAACCCATGGGATAACATTAAAGAGCACAAGCCTCAACCCATGGGATAACATTACAGAGCACAAGCCTTAACCCATGTATTACATTACAGAGAACAAGCCTCAACCCATGGATAACATTACAGGGCACAAGCCACAACCTATGAATGACATTACAGAGCACAAGCCTCAACCCATGGATAACATTACAGAGCACAAGCCTCAACCCACGGGTAACATTATAGAGCACAAGCCTCAACCCATGGAAAACATTACTGAGCACAAGCCTCAACCTATGGTATAACATTATACAGCACAAGCCTCAACCTATGGTATAACATTATAGAGCACGTCTCAACCTATGGTATAACATTTCAGAGCACTAGCCTCAACCCATGGTATAACAGTATAGAGCACAATCCTCAACCTATGAATACCATTATAGAGCACAAGCCTCAACCCATGGCATAACAGTATAGAGCAAAAGCCTCAACCTATGGTATAACATTACAGAGCACAAGCCTCAACCCATGGATAACATTACAGAGCACAAGCCTCAACCTATGAATAACATTACAGAGCACAAGCCTCAACCCATGGATAACATTACAGAGCACAAGCCTCAACCTATGGTATAACATTACAGAGCACAAGCCGCAACCTATGGTATAACATTATAGAGCACAAGCCTCAACCCATGGTATAACATTATAGAGCACAAGCCTCAACCTATGGTATAACATAATAGAGCACAAGCCTCAACCTATGAATAACATTACAGAGCACAAGCCTCAACCTATGAATAACATTACAGAGCACAAGCCTTAACCCATGGATAACATTACAGAGCACAAGCCTCAACCTATGGTATAACATTACAGAGCACAAACCTCAACCTATGGTATAACATTATAGAGCACAAGCCTCAACCCATGGTATAACATTATAGAGCACAAGCCTCATCCCATGAAATGTCATTATAGAGCACAAGCCTCAACCCATGGATAACATTACAGAGCACAAGCCTCAACTCATGGATAACATTACAGAGCAGAAGCCTCAACCCATGGATAACATTATAGAGCACAAGCCTCAACCCATGGATAACATTACAGAGCACAAGCCTCAACCCATGGATAACATTACAGAGCACTAGCCTCATCCCATGAAATAACATTACAGAGCACAAGCCTCAACCCATGGATAACATTACAGAGCACAAGCCTCGACCCATGGGATAACACTACAGGGCACAAGCCTCAACCCATGGGATAACATTACAGAGCATAAGCCTCAACCAATGGGATAACATTATAGAGCACAAGCCTCAACCCATGGATAACATTACAGAGCACAAGCCTCAACCTATGGTATAACATTACAGAGCACAAGCCTCAACCTATGGTATAACATTATAGAGCACAAGCCTCAACCCATGGTATAACATTATAGAGCACAAGCCTCAACCCATGGATAACATTACAGAGCACAAACCTCAACCCATGGATAACATTACAGAGCACTAGCCTCAACCCATGAAATAACATTATAGAGAAGAAGCCTCAACCCATGGATAACATTACAGATCACAAGCCTCAACGTATGGATAACATTACAGAGCACAAGCCTCAACCCATGGATAACATTACAGAGCACAAGCCTCAACCTATGAATAACATTACAGAGCACAAGCCTTAACCCATGGATAACATTACAGAGCACAAGCCTCAACCTATGGTATAACATTACAGAGCACAAGCCTCAACCTATGGTATAACATTATAGAGCACAAGCCTCAACCCATGGTATAACATTATAGAGCACAAGCCTCATCCCATGAAATGTCATTATAGAGCACAAGCCTCAACCCATCGATAACATTACAGAGCACAAGCCTCAACTCATGGATAACATTACAGAGCACAAGCCTCAACCCATGGATAACATTACAGAGCACAAGCCTCAACCCATGGATAACATTACAGAGCACAAGCCTCAACCTATGAATAACATTACAGAGCACAAGCCTCAACCCATGTATAACATTACAGAGCACAAGCCTCAACCTATGAATAACATTACACAGCACAAGCCTCAACCCATGGGATAACATTACAGAGCACTAGCCTAATCCCATGAAATAACATTATAGAGCACAAGCCTCAACGCATGGATAACATTACAGAGCACAAGCGTCAACTCATGGATAACATTACAGAGCACAAGCCTCAACCCATGGATAACATTATAGAGCACAAGCCTCAACCTATGGTATGACATTACAGAGCACAAGCCTCAACTCATGGATAACATTACAGAGCACAAGCCTCAACTCATGGATAACATTACAGAGCACAAGCCTCAACCCATGGATAACATTACAGGGCACTAGCCTCAACCCATGAAATAACATTATAGAGCACAAGCCTCAACCCATGGATAACATTACAGAGCACAAGCCTCAAATTATGGATAACATTACAGAGCACAAGCCTCAACCCATGGATAACATTACAGAGCACAAGCCTCATCCCATGGATAACATTACAGAGCACAAGCCTCAACCCATAATATAACCTTACAGAGCACAAGCCTCAACTCATGGATAACATTACAGAGCACAAGCCTCAACTCATGGATAGCATTACAGAGCACAAGCCTCAACCTATGAATAACATTAGAGAGCACAAGCCTCAACCCATGGGATAACTTTACAGAGAACAGGCTTCAACCCATGGGATAACATTAAAGAGCACAAGCCTCAACCCATGGGATAACATTACAGAGCACAAGCCTTAACCCATGTATTACATTACAGAGAACAAGCCTCAACCCATGGATAACATTACAGGGCACAAGCCACAACCTATGAATGACATTACAGAGCACAAGCCTCAACCCATGGATAACATTACAGAGCACATGCCTCAACCCACGGGTAACATTATAGAGCACAAGCCTCAACCCATGGAAAACATTACTGAGCACAAGCCTCAACCTATGGTATAACATTATACAGCACAAGCCTCAACCTATGGTATAACATTATAGAGCACGTCTCAACCTATGGTATAACATTTCAGAGCACTAGCCTCAACCCATGGTATAACAGTATAGAGCACAATCCTCAACCTATGAATACCATTATAGAGCACAAGCCTCAACCCATGGCATAACAGTATAGAGCAAAAGCCTCAACCTATGGTATAACATTACAGAGCACAAGCCTCAACCCATGTATAACATTACAGAGCACAAGCCTCAACCTATGAATAACATTACAGAGCACAAGCCTCAACCCATGGATAACATTACAGAGCACAAGCCTCAACCTATGGTATAACATTACAGAGCACAAGCCGCAACCTATGGTATAACATTATAGAGCACAAGCCTCAACCCATGGTATAACATTATAGAGCACAAGCCTCAACCTATGGTATAACATAATAGAGCACAAGTCTCAACCCATGGAAAACATTACAGAGCACAAGCCTCAACCTATGAATAACATTACAGAGCACAAGCCTCAACCCATGGATAACATTACAGAGCACAAGCCTCAACCTATGGTATAACATTACAGAGCACAAACCTCAACCTATGGTATAACATTATAGAGCACAAGCCTCAACCCATGGTATAACATTATAGAGCACAAGCCTCATCCCATGAAATGTCATTATAGAGCACAAGCCTCAACCCATGGATAACATTACAGAGCACAAGCCTCAACTCATGGATAACATTACAGAGCAGAAGCCTCAACCCATGGATAACATTATAGAGCACAAGCCTCAACACATGGATATCATTACAGAGCACAAGCCTCAACCCATGGATAACATTACAGAGCACTAGCCTCATCCCATGAAATAACATTACAGAGCACAAGCCTCAACCCATGGATAACATTACAGAGCACAAGCCTCGACCCATGGGATAACACTACAGGGCACAAGCCTCAACCCATGGGATAACATTACAGAGCATAAGCCTCAACCAATGGGATAACATTATAGAGCACAAGCCTCAACCCATGGATAACATTACAGAGCACAAGCCTCAACCTATGGTATAACATTACAGAGCACAAGCCTCAACCTATGGTATAACATTATAGAGCACAAGCCTCAACCCATGGTATAACATTATAGAGCACAAGCCTCAACCCATGGATAACATTACAGAGCACAAACCTCAACCCATGGATAACATTACAGAGCACTAGCCTCAACCCATGAAATAACATTATAGAGAAGAAGCCTCAACCCATGGATAACATTACAGATCACAAGCCTCAACGTATGGATAACATTACAGAGCACAAGCCTCAACCCATGGATAACATTACAGAGCACAAGCCTCAACCTATGAATAACATTACAGAGCACAAGCCTTAACCCATGGATAACATTACAGGGCACAAGCCTCAACCTATGGTATAACATTACAGAGCACAAGCCTCAACCTATGGTATAACATTATAGAGCACAAGCCTCAACCCATGGTATTACATTATAGAGCACAAGCCTCATCCCATGAAATGTCATTATAGAGCACAAGCCTCAACCCATCGATAACATTACAGAGCACAAGCCTCAACTCATGGATAACATTACAGAGCACAAGCCTCAACCCATGGATAACATTATAGAGCACAAGCCTCAACCCATGGATAACATTACAGAGCACAAGCCTCAACCCATGGATAACATTACAGAGCACTAGCCTCATCCCATGAAATAACATTACAGAGCACAAGCCTCAACCCATGGATAACATTACAGAGCACAAGCCTCAACCTATGAATAACATTATAAAGCACAAGCCTAAACCCATGTATAACATTACAGAGCAGAAGCCTCAACCTATGAATAACATTACAGAGCACAAGCCTCAACCCATGGATAACATTACAGAGCACAAGCCTCAACCTATGGTATAACATTACAGAGCACAAGCCTCAACCTATGGTATAACATTATAGAGCACAAGCCTCAACCCATGGTATAACATTATAGAGCACAAGCCTCAACCCATGGATAACATTACAGAGCACAAGCCTCAACCCATGGATAACATTACAGAGCACTAGCCTCAACCCATGAAATAACATTATAGAGCAGAATCCTCAACCCATGGATAACATTACAGAGCACAAGCCTCAACGTATGGATAACATTACAGAGCACAAGCCTCAACCCATGGATAACATTACATAGCACAAGCCTCAACCCATGGTATAACATTACAGAGCACAAGCCTACACTCATGGATAACATTACAGAGCACAAGCCTCAACTCATGGATAACATTACAGAGCACAAGCCTCAACCTATGAATAACATTACACAGCACAAGCCTCAACCCATGGGATAACGTTACAGAGAACAGGCCTCAACCCATGGGATAACATTAAAGAGCACAAGCCTCAACCCATGGGATAACATTAAAGAGCACAAGCCTCAACCCATGGATAACATTACAGAGCACAAGCCTTAACACATGGATTACATTACAGAGAAGAAGCCTCAACCCATGGATAACATTACAGGGCACAAGCCACAACCTATGAATGACATTACAGAGCACAAGCCTCAACCCATGGATAACATTACAGAGCACAAGCCTCAACCCATGGATAACATTACAGAGCACAAGCCTCAATCTATGGTATAAAATTACAGAGCACAAGCCTCAACCTATGGTATAACATTATAGAGCACAAGCCTCAACCCATGGTATAACATTATAGAGCACAAGTCTCAACCCATGGACAACATTACAGATCACAAGCCTCAACCTATGAATAACATTACACAGCACAAGCCTCAACCCATGGATAACATTATAGAGCACAAGCCTTAACACATGGATTACATTACAGAGAAGAAGCCTCAACCCATGGATAACATTACAGAGCACAAGCCACAACCTATGAATGACATTACAGAGCACAAGCCTCAACCTATGGTATAACATTATAGAGCACAAGCCTCAACCCATGGTATAACATTATAGAGCACAAGCCTCAACCTATGGTATAACATTATAGAGCACAAGTCTCAACCCATGGACAACATTACAGATCACAAGCCTCAACCTATGAATAACATTACACAGCACAAGCCTCAACCCATGGATAACATTATAGAGCACAAGCCTCAACCCATGGGATAACATTACAGAGCACTAGCCTCATCCCATGAAATGTCATTATAGAGCACAAGCCTCAACCCATGGATAACATTACAGAGCACAAGCCTCAACTCATGGATAACATTACAGAGCACAAGCCTCAACCCATGGATAACATTATAGAGCACAAGCCTCAACCCATGGATAACATTACAGAGCACAAGCCTCAACCCATGGATAACATTACAGAGCACTAGCCTCATCCCATGAAATAACATTACAGAGCACAAGCCTCACCCCATGGATAACATTACAGAGCACAAGCCTCAACCTATGAATAACATTATAAAGCACAAGCCTAAACCCATGTATAACATTACAGAGCACTAGCCTCAACCTATGAATAACATTACAGAGCACAAGCCTCAACCCATGGATAACATGACAGAGCACAAGCCTCAACCTATGGTATAACATTACAGAGCATAAGCCTCAACCTATGGTATAACATTATAGAGCACAAGCCTCAACCCATGGTATAACATTATAGAGCACAAGAATGGATAACATTACAGAGCACAAGCCTCAACCTATGAATAACATTACAGAGCACAAGCCTCAACCCATGTATAACATTACAGAGCACAAGCCTCAACCTATGGTATAACATTATAGAGCACAAGCCTCAACCCATGGTATAACATTATAGAGCACAAGCCTCAACAAATGGATAACATTACAGAGCACAAGCCTCAACCCATGGATAACATTACAGAGCACAAGCCTCAACCTATGGTATAACATTACAGAGCACAAGCCTCAACCTATGGTATAACATTATAGAGCACAAGTCTCAACCCATGGTATAACATTATAGAGCACAAGCCTCAACCCATGGATAACATTACAGAGCAGAAGCCTCAACCCATGGATAACATTACAGAGCACTAGCCTCAACCCATGAAATAACATTATAGAGCAGAAGCCTCAACCCATGGATAACATTACAGAGCACAAGCCTCAACGTATGGATAACATTACAGAGCACAAGCTTCAACCCATGGATAACATTACAGAGCACAAGCCTCTACCCATGGTATAACATTACAGAGCACAAGCCTACACTCATGGATAACATTACAGAGCAGAAGCCTCAACTCATGGATAACATTACAGAGCACAAGCCTCAACCTATGAATAACATTCCAGAGCACAAGCCTCAACCCATGGGATAACATTACAGAGCACTAGCCTCATCCCATGAAATAACATTACAGAGCACAAGCCTCAACCTATGGTATAACATTATAGAGCACAAGCCTCAACCCATGGTATAACATTATAGAGCACAAGCCTCAACCCATGGATAACATTACAGAGAACAAGCCTCAACCTATGAATAACATTACAGAGCACAAGCCTCAACCCATGGATAACATTACAGCGCACAAGCTTCAACCTATGAATAACATTACAGAGCACAAGCCTCAACCCATGGATAACATTACAGAGCACAAGCCTCAACCCATGGATAACATTACAGAGCACAAGCCTTAACACATGGATTACATTACAGAGAAGAAGCCTCAACCCATGGATAACATTACAGGGCACAAGCCACAACCTATGAATGACATTACAGAGCACAAGCCTCAACCCATGGATAACATTACAGAGCACAAGCCTCAACCCATGGATAACATTACAGAGCACAAGCCTCAATCTATGGTATAAAATTACAGAGCACAAGCCTCAACCTATGGTATAACATTATAGAGCACAAGCCTCAACCCATGGTATAACATTATAGAGCACAAGCCTCAACCTATGGTATAACATTATAGAGCACAAGTCTCAACCCATGGACAACATTACAGATCACAAGCCTCAACCTATGAATAACATTACACAGCACAAGCCTCAACCCATGGATAACATTATAGAGCACAAGCCTTAACACATGGATTACATTACAGAGAAGAAGCCTCAACCGATGGATAACATTACAGAGCACAAGCCACAACCTATGAATGACATTACAGAGCACAAGCCTCAACCTATGGTATAACATTATAGAGCACAAGCCTCAACCCATGGTATAACATTATAGAGCACAAGCCTCAACCTATGGTATAACATTATAGAGCACAAGTCTCAACCCATGGACAACATTACAGATCACAAGCCTCAACCTATGAATAACATTACACAGCACAAGCCTCAACCCATGGATAACATTATAGAGCACAAGCCTCAACCCATGGGATAACATTACAGAGCACTAGCCTCATCCCATGAAATGTCATTATAGAGCACAAGCCTCAACCCATGGATAACATTACAGAGCACAAGCCTCAACTCATGGATAACATTACAGAGCACAAGCCTCAACCCATGGATAACATTATAGAGCACAAGCCTCAACCCATGGATAACATTACAGAGCACAAGCCTCAACCCATGGATAACATTACAGAGCACTAGCCTCATCCCATGAAATAACATTACAGAGCACAAGCCTCAACCCATGGATAACATTACAGAGCACAAGCCTCAACCTATGAATAACATTATAAAGCACAAGCCTAAACCCATGTATAACATTACAGAGCACTAGCCTCAACCTATGAATAACATTACAGAGCACAAGCCTCAACCCATGGATAACATGACAGAGCACAAGCCTCAACCTATGGTATAACATTACAGAGCATAAGCCTCAACCTATGGTATAACATTATAGAGCACAAGCCTCAACCCATGGTATAACATTATAGAGCACAAGAATGGATAACATTACAGAGCACAAGCCTCAACCTATGAATAACATTACAGAGCACAAGCCTCAACCCATGTATAACATTACAGAGCACAAGCCTCAACCTATGGTATAACATTATAGAGCACAAGCCTCAACCCATGGTATAACATTATAGAGCACAAGCCTCAACAAATGGATAACATTACAGAGCACAAGCCTCAACCCATGGATAACATTACAGAGCACAAGCCTCAACCTATGGTATAACATTACAGAGCACAAGCCTCAACCTATGGTATAACATTATAGAGCACAAGTCTCAACCCATGGTATAACATTATAGAGCACAAGCCTCAACCCATGGATAACATTACAGAGCAGAAGCCTCAACCCATGGATAACATTACAGAGCACTAGCCTCAACCCATGAAATAACATTATAGAGCAGAAGCCTCAACCCATGGATAACATTACAGAGCACAAGCCTCAACGTATGGATAACATTACAGAGCACAAGCTTCAACCCATGGATAACATTACAGAGCACAAGCCTCTACCCATGGTATAACATTACAGAGCACAAGCCTACACTCATGGATAACATTACAGAGCAGAAGCCTCAACTCATGGATAACATTACAGAGCACAAGCCTCAACCTATGAATAACATTCCAGAGCACAAGCCTCAACCCATGGGATAACATTACAGAGCACTAGCCTCATCCCATGAAATAACATTACAGAGCACAAGCCTCAACCTATGGTATAACATTATAGAGCACAAGCCTCAACCCATGGTATAACATTATAGAGCACAAGCCTCAACCCATGGATAACATTACAGAGAACAAGCCTCAACCTATGAATAACATTACAGAGCACAAGCCTCAACCCATGGATAACATTACAGCGCACAAGCTTCAACCTATGAATAACATTACAGAGCACAAGCCTCAACCCATGGATAACATTACAGAGCACAAGCCTCAACCCATGGATAACATTACAGAGCACAAGCCTCAACCCATGGATAACATTAAAGAGCAAAAGCCTCAAGCCATGGGATAACATTACAGGGCACAAACCTCAACCTATGGTATAACATTATAGAGCATAAGACTCAACCCATGGGATAACATTACAGGGCACAAGCCTCAACCCATGAGAAAACGTTACAGAGCATAAGCCTCAACCCATGGGATAAAAATATAGAGCACAAGCCTCAACCCATGGATAACATTACAGAGCAGAAGCCTCAACCTATGGTATAACATTACAGAGCAGAAGCCTCAACCTGTGGTATAACATTATAGAGCACAAGCCTCAACCCATGGTATAACATTATAGAGCACAAGCCTCAACCCATGGTATAACATTAGAGAGCACAAGCCTCAACCTTTGGTATAACATTAAAGAGCATAAGTCTCAACCCATGGACAACATTACAGAGCACAACAACATTACAGAGCACAACAACATTACAGAGCACAAGCCTCAACCTATGAATAACATTATAAAGCACAAGCCTAAACCCATGTATAACATTACAGAGCACAAGCCTCAACCTATGAATAACATTACAGAGCACAAGCCTCAACCCATGGATAACATTACAGAGCACAAGCCTCAACCTATGGTATAACATTACAGAGCACAAGCCTCAACCTATGGTATAACATTATAGAGCACAAGCCTCAACCCATGGTATAACATTATAGAGCACAAGCCTCAACCCATGGATAACATTACAGAGCACAAGCCTCAACCCATGGATAACATTACAGAGCACTAGCCTCAACCCATGAAATAACATTATAGAGCAGAAGCCTCAACCCATGGATAACATTACAGAGCACAAGCCTCAACGTATGGATAACATTACAGAGCACAAGCCTCAACCCATGGATAACATTACAGAGCACAAGCCTCAACCCATGGTATAACATTACAGAGCACAAGCCTACACTCATGGATAACATTACAGAGCACAAGCCTCAACTCATGGATAACATTACAGAGCACAAGCCTCAACCTATGAATAACATTACACAGCACAAGCCTCAACCCATGGGATAACGTTACAGAGAACAGGCCTCAACCCATGGGATAACATTAAAGAGCACAAGCCTCAACCCATGGGATAACATTACAGAGCACAAGCTTTAACCCATGGATTACATTACAGAGAAGAAGCCTCAACCCATGGATAACATTACAGGGCACAAGCCACAACCTATGAATGACATTACAGAGCACAAGCCTCAACTCATGGATAACATTACAGAGCACAAGCCTCAACCCATGGATAACATTATAGAGCACAAGCCACAACCCATGGATAACATTACTGAGCACAAGCCTCAACCTATGGTATAACATTATACAACACAAGCCTCAACCTATGGTATAACATTATAGAGCACGTCTCAACCTATGGTATAACATTTCAGAGCACTAGCCTCAACTCATGGTATAACAGTATAGAGCACAAGCCTCAACCTATGAATACCATTATAGAGCACAAGCTTCAACCCATGGTATAACAGTATGGAGCAAAAGCCTCAACCTATGGTATAACATTACAGAGCACAAGCCTCAACCCATGGATAACATTACAGAGCACAAGCCTCAACCTATGAATAACATTACAGAGCACAAGCCTCAACCCATGGATAACATTACAGAGCACAAGCCTCAACCTATGGTATAACATTACAGAACACAAGCCGCAACCTATGATATAACATTATAGAGCACAAGCCTCAACCCATGGTATAACATTATAGAGCACAAGCCTCAACCTATGGTATAACATCATAGAGCACAAGTCTCAACCCATGGACAACATTACAGAGCACAAGCCTCAACCTATGAATAACATTACAGAGCACAAGCCTTAACCCATGGATAACATTACAGAGCACAAGCCTCAACCTATGGTATAACATTACAGAGCACAAGCCTCAACCTATGGTATAACATTATAGAGCACAAGCCCCAACCCATGGTATAACATTATAGAGCACAAGCCTCAACCTATGGTATAACATTATAGAGCACATGTCTCAACCCATGGACAACATTACAGATCACAAGCCTCAACCTATGAATAACATTACACAGCACAAGCCTCAACCCATGGATAACATTATAGAGCACAAGCCTCAACCCATGGGATAACATTACAGAGCACTAGCCTCATCCCATGAAATGTCATTATAGAGCACAAGCCTCAACCCATGGATAACATTACAGAGCACAAGCCTCAACTCATGGATAACATTACAGAGCACAAGCCTCAACCCATGGATAACATTATAGGGCACAAGCCTCAACCCATGGATAACATTACAGAGCACAAGCCTCAACCCATGGATAACATTACAGAGCACTAGCCTCATCCCATGAAATAACATTACAGAGCACAAGCCTCAACCCATGGATAACATTACAGAGCACAAGCCTCAACCTATGAATAACATTATAAAGCACAAGCTTAAACCCATGTATAACATTACAGAGCACTAGCCTCAACCTATGAATAACATTACAGAGCACAAGCCTCAACCCATGGATAACATTACAGAGAACAAGCCTCAATCTATGGTATAACATTACAGAGCACAAGCCTCAACCTATGGTATAACATTATAGAGCACAAGCCTCAACCCATGGTATAACATTATAGAGCACAAGCCTCAACAAATGGATAACATTACAGAGCACAAGCCTCAACCTATGAATAACATTACAGAGCACAAGCCTCAACCCATGTATAACATTACAGAGCACAAGCCTCAACCTATGGTATAACATTATAGAGCACAAGCCTCAACCCATGGTATAACATTATAGAGCACAAGCCTCAACAAATGGATAACATTACAGAGCACAAGCCTCAACCCATGGATAACATTACAGAGCACAAGCCTCAACCTAT
The DNA here is from genome assembly GCA_944474755.1 of Limnoperna fortunei. Classification (NCBI taxonomy): domain Eukaryota; kingdom Metazoa; phylum Mollusca; class Bivalvia; order Mytilida; family Modiolidae; genus Limnoperna; species Limnoperna fortunei. The sequence continues at coordinate 2,064,190 of OX104120.1, forward strand.
GGTATAACATTACAGAGCACAAGCCTCAACCTATGGTATAACATTATAGAGCACAAGCCTCAACCCATGGTATAACATTATAGAGCATAATGCCTCAACCCATGGTATAACATTATAGAGCACAAGCCTCAACCCATGGATAACATTACAGAGCAGAAGCCTCAACCCATGGATAACATTACAGAGCACTAGCCTCAACCCATGAAATAACATTATAGAGCAGAAGCCTCAACCCATGGATAACATTACAGAGCACAAGCCTCAACGTATGGATAACATTGCAGAGCACAAGCCTCAACCCATGGATAACATTACAGAGCACAAGCCTCAACCCATTGTATAACATTACAGAGCACAAGCCTACACTCATGGATAACATTACAGAGCACAAGCCTCAACTCATGGATAACATTACAGAGCGCAAGCCTCAACCTATGAATAACATTACAGAGCACAAGCCTCAACCCATGGGATAACGTTACAGAGAACAGGCCTCAACCCATGGGATAACATTAAAGAGCACAAGCCTCAACCCATGGAATAACATTACAGAGCACAAGCCTTAACCGATGGATTACATTACAGAGAAGAAGCCTCATCCCATGGATAACATTACAGGGCACAAGCCACAACCTATGAATGACATTACAGAGCACAAGCCTCAACCCATGGATAACGTTACAGAGCACAAACCTCAACCCACGGATAACATTATAGAGCACAAGCCACAACCCATGGATAACATTACTGAACACAAGCCTCAACCTATGGTATAACATTATACAGCACAAGCCTCAACCTATGGTATAACATTATAGAGCACGTCTCAACCTATGGTATAACATTTCAGAGCACTAGCCTCAACTCATGGTATAACAGTATAGAGCACAAGCCTCAACCTATGAATACCATTATAGAGCACAAGCCTCAACCCATGGTATGACAGTATAGAGCAAAATCCTCAACCTATGGTATAACATTACAGAGCACAAGCCTCAACCCATGGATAACATTACAGAGCACAAGCCTCAACCTATGAATAACATTACAGAGCACAAGCCTCAACCCATGGATAACATTACAGAGCACAAGCCTCAACCTATGGTATAACATTACAGAGCACAAGCCGCAACCTATGGTATAACATTATAGAGCACAAGCCTCAACCCATGGTATAACATTATAGAGCACAAGCCTCAACCTATGGTATAACATTATAGAGCACAAGTCTCAACCCATGGACAACATTACAGAGCACAAGCCTCAACCTATGAATAACATTACAGAGCACAAGCCTTAACCCATGGATAACATTACAGAGCACAAGCCTCAACCTATGGTATAACATTACAGAGCACAAGCCTCAACCTATGGTATAACATTATAGAGCACAAGCCTCAACCCATGGTATAACATTATAGAGCACATTCCTCAACCTATGGTATAACATTATAGAGCACAAGTCTCAACCCATGGACAACATTACAGATCACAAGCCTCAACCTATGAATAACATTACACAGCACAAGCCTCAACCCATGGATAACATTATAGAGCACAAGCCTCAACCCATGGGATAACATTACAGAGCACAAGCCTCAACCTATGGTATAACATTACAGAGCACAAGCCTCAACCTATGGTATAACATTATAGAGCACAAGCCTCAACCCATGGTATAACATTATAGAACACAAGCCTCAACAAATGGATAACATTACAGAGCACAAGCCTCAACCTATGAATAACATTACAGAGCACAAGCCTCAACCCATGTATAACATTACAGAGCACAAGCCTCAACCTATGAATAACATTACAGACCACAAGCCTCAACCTATGGATAACATTACAGAGCACAATCCTCAACCTATGAATAACATTACAGAGCACAAGCCTCAACCCATGGATAACATTACAGAGCACAAGCCTCAACCCATGGATAACATTACAGAGCACAAGCCTCAACCCATGGATAAAATTAAAGAGCACAAGCCTCAAGCAATGGGATAACATTACAGGGCACAAGCCTCAACCTATGGTCTAACATTATAGAGGATAAGCCTCGACCCATGGGATAACATTACAGGTCACAAGCCTCAACCCATGGGATTACATTACAGAGCATAAGCCTCAACCAATGGGATAACATTATAGAGCACAAGTCTCAACAGATGGATAACATTACAGAGCACAAGCCTCAACCTATGATATAACATTACAGAGCAGAAGTCTCAACCTATGGTATAACATTATAGAGCACAAGCCTCAACCCATGGTATAACATTATAGAGCACAAGTCTCAACCCATGGTATAACATTATAGAGCACAAGCCTTAACCCATGGTATAACATTATAGAGCACAAGCCTCAACCTATGAATAACATTAAAGAGCATAAGTCTCAACCCATGGATAACATTATAAAGCACAAGCCTTAACCCATGGATAACATTACAGAGCACAAGCCTCAACCTATGGTATAACATTACAGAGCACAAGCCTCAACCTGTGGTATAACATTATAGAGCACAAGCCTCAACCCATGGTATAACATTATAGAGCACATTCCTCAACCTATGGTATAACATTATAGAGCACAAGTCTCAACCCATGGACAACATTACAGATCACAAGCCTCAACCTATGAATAACATTACACAGCACAAGCCTCAACCCATGGATAACATTATAGAGCACAAGCCTCAACCCATGGGATAAGATTACAGAGCACAAGCCTCAACCTATGGTATAACATTACAGAGCACAAGCCTCAACCTATGGTATAACATTATAGAGCACAAGCCTCAACCCATGGTATAACATTATAGAGCACAAGCCTCAACAAATGGATAACATTACAGAGCACAAGCCTCAACCTATGAATAACATTACAGAGCACAAGCCTCAACCCATGTATAACATTACAGAGCACAAGCCTCAACCTATGAATAACATTACAGACCACAAGCCTCAACCCATGGATAACATTACAGAGCACAATCCTCAACCTATGAATAACATTACAGAGCACAAGCCTCAACCCATGGATAACATTACAGAGCACAAGCCTCAACCCATGGATAACATTACAGAGCACAAGCCTCAACCCATGGATAAAATTAAAGAGCACAAGCCTCAAGCAATGGGATAACATTACAGGGCACAAGCCTCAACCTATGGTCTAACATTATAGAGGATAAGCCTCGACCCATGGGATAACATTACAGGTCACAAGCCTCAACCCATGGGATAACATTACAGAGCATAAGCCTCAACCAATGGGATAACATTATAGAGCACAAGCCTCAACAGATGGATAACATTACAGAGCACAAGCCTCAACCTATGATATAACATTACAGAGCAGAAGTCTCAACCTATGGTATAACATTATAGAGCACAAGCCTCAACCCATGGTATAACATTATAGAGCACAAGCCTCAACCCATGGTATAACATTATAGAGCACAAGCCTTAACCCATGGTTTAACATTATAGAGCACAAGCCTCAACCTATGAATAACATTAAAGAGCATAAGTCTCAACCCATGGATAACATTATAAAGCACAAGCCTCAACCCATGGGATAACATTACAGAGCACTAGCCTAATCCCATGAAATAACACTATAGAGCACAAGCCTCAACCTATGGTATAACATTATAGAGCACAAGCCTCAACCCATGGTATAACATTATAGAGCACAAGCCTCAACCTATGGTATAACATTATAGAGCACAAGCCTCAACCCATGGATAACATTATAGAGCACAAGCCTCAACCCATGGGATAACATTACAGAGCACTAGCCTCATCCCATGAAATGTCATTATAGAGCACAAGCCTCAACCCATGGATAACATTACAGAGCACAAGCCTCAACTCATGGATAACATTACAGAGCACAAGCCTCAACCCATGGATAACATTATAGGGCACAAGCCTCAACCCATGGATAACATTACAGAGCACAAGCCTCAACCCATGGATAACATTACAGAGCACTAGCCTCATCCCATGAAATAACATTACAGAGCACAAGCCTCAACCCATGGATAACATTACAGAGCACAAGCCTCAACCTATGAATAACATTATAAAGCACAAGCTTAAACCCATGTATAACATTACAGAGCACTAGCCTCAACCTATGAATAACATTACAGAGCACAAGCCTCAACCCATGGGATAACGTTACAGAGAACAGGCCTCAACCCATGGGATAACATTAAAGAGCACAAGCCTCAACCCATGGGATAACATTACAGAGCACAAGCCTTAACCCATGGATTACATTACAGAGAAGAAGCCTCATCCCATGGATAACATTACAGGGCACAAGCCACAACCTATGAATGACATTACAGAGCACAAGCCTCAACCCATGGATAACGTTACAGAGCACAAGCCTCAACCCATGGATAACATTATAGAGCACAAGCCACAACCCTTGGATAACATTACTGAGCACAAGCCTCAACCTATGGTATAACATTATACAGCACAAGCCTCAACCTATGGTATAACATTATAGAGCACGTCTCAACCTATGGTATAACATTTCAGAGCACTAGCCTCAACTCATGGTATAACAGTATAGAGCACAAGCCTCAACCTATGAATACCATTATAGAGCACAAGCCTCAACCCATGGTATAACAGTATAGAGCAAAAGCCTCAACCTATGGTATAACATTACAGAGCACAAGCCTCAACCCATGGATAACATTACAGAGCACAAGCCTCAACCTATGAATAACATTACAGAGCACAAGCCTCAACCCATGGATAACATTACAGAGCACAAGCCTCAACCTATGGTATAACATTACAGAGCACAAGCCGCAACCTATGGTATAACATTATAGAGCACAAGCCTCAACCCATGGTATAACATTATAGAGCACAAGCCTCAACCTATGGTATAACATTATAGAGCACAAGTCTCAACCCATGGACAACATTACAGAGCACAAGCCTCAACCTATGAATAACATTACAGAGCACAAGCCTTAACCCATGGATAACATTACAGAGCACAAGCCTCAACCTATGGTATACCATTACAGAGCACAAGCCTCAACCTATGGTATAACATTATAGAGCACAAGCCTCAACCCATGGTATAACATTATAGAGCACATTTCTCAACCTATGGTATAACATTATAGAGCACAAGTCTCAACCCATGGACAACATTACAGATCACAAGCCTCAACCTATGAATAACATTACACAGCACAAGCCTCAACCCATGGATAACATTATAGAGCACAAGCCTCAACCAATGGGATAACATTACAGAGCACAAGCCTCAACCTATGGTATAACATTACAGAGCACAAGCCTCAACCTATGGTATAACATTATAGAGCACAAGCCTCAACCCATGGTATAACATTATAGAACACAAGCCTCAACAAATGGACAACATTACAGAGCACAAGCCTCAACCTATGAATAACATTACAGAGCACAAGCCTCAACCCATGTATAACATTACAGAGCACAAGCCTCAACCTATGAATAACATTACAGACCACAAGCCTCAACCCATGGATAACATTACAGAGCACAATCCTCAACCTATGAATAACATTACAGAGCACAAGCCTCAACCCATGGATAACATTACAGAGCACAAGCCTCAACCCATGGATAACATTACAGAGCACAAGCCTCAACCCATGGATAAAATTAAAGAGCACAAGCCTCAAGCAATGGGATAACATTACAGGGCACAAGCCTCAACCTATGGTCTAACATTATAGAGGATAAGCCTCGACCCATGGGATAACATTACAGGTCACAAGCCTCAACCCATGGGATAACATTACAGAGCATAAGCCTCAACCAATGGGATAACATTATAGAGCACAAGCCTCAACAGATGGATAACATTACAGAGCACAAGCCTCAACCTATGATATAACATTACAGAGCAGAAGTCTCAACCTATGGTATAACATTATAGAGCACAAGCCTCAACCCATGGTATAACATTATAGAGCACAAGCCTCAACCCATGGTATAACATTATAGAGCACAAGTCTCAACCCATGGACAACATTACAGATCACAAGCCTCAACCTATGAATAACATTACACAGCACAAGCCTCAACCCATGGATAACATTATAGAGCACAAGCCTCAACCCATGGGATAACATTACAGAGCACAAGCCTCAACCTATGGTATAACATTACAGAGCACAAGCCTCAACCTATGGTATAACATTATCGAGCACAAGCCTCAACCCATGGTATAACATTATAGAGCACAAGCCTCAACAAATGGATAACATTACAGAGCACAAGCCTCAACCTATGAATAACATTACAGAGCACAAGCCTCAACCCATGTATAACATTACAGAGCACAAGCCTCAACCTATGAATAACATTACAGACCACAAGCCTCAACCCATGGATAACATTACAGAGCACAATCCTCAACCTATGAATAACATTACAGAGCACAAGCCTCAACCCATGGATAACATTACAGAGCACAAGCCTCAACCCATGGATAACATTACAGAGCACAAGCCTCAACCCATGGATAAAATTAAAGAGCACAAGCCTCAAGCAATGGGATAACATTACAGGGCACAAGCCTCAACCTATGGTCTAACATTATAGAGGATAAGCCTCGACCCATGGGATAACATTACAGGTCACAAGCCTCAACCCATGGGATGACATTACAGAGCATAAGCCTCAACCAATGGGATAACATTATAGAGCACAAGCCTCAACAGATGGATAACATTACAGAGCACAAGCCTCAACCTATGATATAACATTACAGAGCAGAAGTCTCAACCTATGGTATAACATTATAGAGCACAAGCCTCAACCCATGGTATAACATTATAGAGCACAAGCCTCAACCCATGGTATAACATTATACAGCACAAGCCTTAACCCATGGTATAACATTATAGAGCACAAGCCTCAACCTATGAATAACATTAAAGAGCATAAGTCTCAACCCATGGATAACATTATAAAGCACAAGCCTCAACCCATGGGATAACATTACAGAGCACTAGCTTAATCCCATGAAATAACACTATAGAGCACAAGCCTCAACCCATGGATAACATTACAGAGCACAAGCCTCATCTCATGGATAACATTACAGAGCACAAGACTCAACCCATTGATAACATTATAGAGCACAAGCCTCAACCTATGGTATAACATTACAGAGCACAAGCCTCAACTCATGGATAACATTACAGAGCACAAGCCTCAACCCATGGATAACATTACAGAGCACAAGCCTCAACCCATGGATAACATTACAGGGCACAAGCCTCAACCTATGAATGACATTACAGAGCATAAGCCTCATCCCATGGATAACATTACTGAGCACAAGCCTCAACCTATGGTATAACATTATACAGCCCAATCCTCAACCTATGGTATAACATTATAGAGAACGTCTCAACCTATGGTATAACATTACAGAGCACTAGCCTCAACCCATGGTAGAACAGTATAGAGCACAAGCCTTAACCTATGAATACCATTATAGATCACAAGCCTCAACCCATGGTAAAACAGTATAGAGCACAAGCCTCAACCCATGGTATAACATTACAGAGCACTAACCTCATCCCATGAAATAACATTATAGAGCACAAGCCTCAACCCATGGATAACATTATAGAGCACAAGCCTCAACCCATGGATAACCTTACAGAGCACAAGCCTCAACCCATGGATAACCTTACAGAGCACAAGCCTCAACCCATGGATAACATTACAGAGCACAAGCCTCAACCCATGTATAACATTACAGAGCACAAGCCTCAACCTATGAATAACATTACAGAGCACACGCCTCAACCGATGGATAACATTACAGAGCACAAGCCTCAACCTCTGGTAAAAACATTACAGAGCACAAGCCTAAACCTATGGTATAACATTATAGAGCACAAGCCTCAACCATGGTATAACATTATATAGCACAAGCCTCAACCTATGGTATAACATTATAGAGCACGTCTCAACCCATGGACTACATTACAGAGCACAAGCCTCAACGTATGTATAACATTACAGAGCACAAGCCTCAACCCATGGATAACATTATAGAGCACAAGCCTCAACCCATGGATAACATTATAGAGCACAAGGCTCAACCCATCGATAACATTACAGAGCACTAGCCTCATCCCATGAATAACATTATAGTGCACAAGCCTCAACCCATGGGATAACATTATAGAGAAATGCCTCAACCTATGAATAACATTACAGAGCACAAGACTCAACCCATGGATAACATTATAGAGCACAAGCCTCAAATCATGGATTACATTATCGAGCTTAGCCTCAACCCATAGATAACATTATAGACCACAAGCCTCAACCTATAATATAACATTATAGAGCACAGGCCTCAACCCATTGGATAACATTACAGAGCACTAGCCTCATCCCATGAAATAACATTACAGAGAACTAGACTCATCCCATGAAATAACATTACACAGCACTAGCCTCAACCCATTGAAAACATTATAGAGCACAAGCCTCAACCTATGAATAACATTACAGAGCACTAGCCTCATCAAATGAAATAACATTACAGAGCACTAGCCTCATCACATGAAATAACATTACAGAGCACTAGCCTCAACCCATGGTATAACAGTATAGAGCACAAGCCTCAACCCATCGTATAACATTACAGAGCACAAGCCTCAACCCATGGTATAAAAGTATAGAGCACAAGCCTCAACCCATGGTATAACAGTATAGAGCACAAGCCTCAACCCATGGGATAACATTACAGAGCACTAGCCTCATCCCATGAAATAACATTACAGAGCACTATCCTCAACCCACGGTAGAACAGTATAGAGCACAAGCCTCAACCCATGGCATGACATTATACAGAGCACAAGCCTCAACCCATGGATAACATTACAGAGAACAGGCCTCAACCCATTGGATAACATTACAGAGCACTAGCCTCATCCCATGAAATAACATTACACAGCACAAGCCTCAACCCATTGAATAACATTGCAGAGCACAATCCTCAACCTATGAATAACATTACAGAGCACAAGCCTCAACCCATGGATAACATTACAGAGCACAAGCCTCAACCCATGGATAACATTACAGAGCACAAGCCTCAACCCATGGATAAAATTAAAGAGCACAAGCCTCAAGCAATGGGATAACATTACAGGGCACAAGCCTCAACCTATGGTATAACATTATAGAGGATAAGCCTCGACCCATGGGATAACATTACAGGGCACAAGCCTCAACCCATGGGATAACATTACAGAGCATAAGCCTCAACCAATGGTATAACATTACAGAGCAGAAGTCTCAACCTATGGTATAACATTATAGAGCACAAGCCTCAACCCATGGTATAACATTATAGAGCACAAGCCTCAACCCATGGTATAACATTATAGAGCACAAGCCTTAACCCATGGTATAACATTATAGAGCACAAGCCTCAACCTATGAATAACATTAAAGAGCATAAGTCTCTACCCATGGACAACATTACAGAGCACAAGCCTCAACGTATAAATGACATTACAGAGAACAAGCCTCAACCCATGGATAACATTATAAAGCACAAGCCTCAACCCATGGGACAACATTACAGAGCACAAGACTCAACGCATGAAATAACACTATAGAGCACAAGCCTCAACCCATGGATAACATTACAGAGCACAAGCCTCATCTCATGGATAACATTACAGAGCACAAGACTCAACCCATGGATAACATTATAGAGCACAAGCCTCAACCTATGGTATAACATTACAGAGCACAAGCCTCAACTCATGGATAACATTACAGAGCACAAGCCTCAACCCATGGATAACATTACAGAGCACAAGCCTCAACCCATGGATACCATTACAGACCACAAGCCTCAAACCATGGTATAACATTACAGAGCACAAGCCTCAACTCATGGATAACATTACAGAGCACAAGCCTCAACCCATGGATAACATTACAGAGCACAAGCCTTAACCTATGAATAACATTACAGAACACAAGCCTCAACCCATGGGATAACGTTACAGAGAACAGGCCTCAACCCATGGGATAACTTTACAGAGCGCAAGCCTAAACCGATGGGATAACATTACAGAGCACAGGCCTCAACCAATGGATAACATTACAGAGCACAAGCCTCAACCCATGGGATAACATTACAGAGCACAAGCCTGAACCCATGGATTACATTACAGAGAACAAGCCTCAACCCATGGATAACATTACAGGGCACAAGCCTCAACCTATGAATGACATTACAGAGCATAAGCTTCAACCCATGGATGACATTACAGAGCACAAGCCTCAACCCATGGATAACATTATAGAGCACAAGCCTCAACCCATGGATAACATTACTGAGTACAAGCCTCAACCTATGGTATAACATTATACAGCACAATCCTCAACCTATGGTATAACATTATAGAGAACGTCTCAACCTATGGTATAACATTACAGAGCACTAGCCTCAACCCATGGTAGAACAGTATAGAGCACAAGCCTTAACCTATGAATACCATTATAGAGCACAAGCCTCAACCCATGGTATAACAGTATAGAGCACAAGCCTCAACCCATGGTATAACATTACGGAGCACTAACCTCATCCCATGAAATAACATTATAGAGCACAAGCCTCAACGCATGGATAACATTACAGAGCACAAGCCTCATAACATTATAGACCACAAGCCTCAACCTATGGATAATATTACAGAGCACAAGTCTCAACCCATGGTATAACATTATAGAGCACAAGCCTCAACCTATTGATAACATTTTAGAGCACAAGCCTCAACCCATGGTATAACATTATAGAGCACAAGTCTCAACCCATGGTATAACATTATAGAGCACAAGCCTCAACCTATGGTATAACATTATAGAGCACAAGCCTCAACCTATGGATAACATTACAGAGCACAAGCCTCAACCCATGGTATAACATTATAGACCACAAGCCTCAACCTATGGATAATATTACAGAGCACAAGTCTCAACCCATGGTATAACATTATAGAGCACAAGCCTCAACCTATGGATAACATTATAGAGCACAAGCCTCAACCCATGGTATAACATTATAGAGCACAAGTCTCAACCCATGGTATAACATTATAGAGCACAAGCCTCAACCTATGGTATAACATTATAGAGCACAAGTCTCAACCTATGGACAACTTTATAGAGCACAAGCCTCAACCTATGATATAACATTATAGAGTACAAGCCTCACCTGTTCGGATAACATTACAGAGCACAAGTCTCAACCCATGGTTTAATATTATAGAGCACAAGCCTCACCTGTTGGGATAACATTACAGAGCACAAGCCTCAACCAATGGTATAACATTAGAGCACAAGCCTCAACCCATGGATAACATTACATAGCACAAGCCTCAACCTATGTATAACATTATAGAGCACAAATCTCAACCCATGGTATAACATTATAGAGCACAAGCCTCAACCTATGGTATAACATTATAGAGCACAAGCCTCAACCTATGATATAACATTATAGAGTACAAGCCTCATCTGTTGGGATAACATTATAGAGCACAAGTCTCAACCCATGGTATAACATTATAGAGCACAAGCCTCGACCTATGGATAACATTACAGACCACAAGCCTCAACCCATCGATAACATAACAGAGCACAAGCCTCAACCTATGGATAATATTACAGAGCACAAGCCTCAACCTATGGATAACATTATAGAGCACAAGCCTCAACCTATGGTATAGAATTACAGAGCACTAGCCTCAACCCATGGATAACATTACAGAGCACAAGGCTCAACCCATGGATAACATTACGGAGCACTAGCCTCAACCTATGGATAACATTACAGAGCACAAGTCTCAACCCATGGTATAACATTATCGAGCACAAGCCTCAACCTATGGTATAACATTATAGAGCACAAGCCTCGACCTATGAATAACATTACAGAGCACAAGCCTTAACCCATGGTATAACATTACAGAGCACAAGTCTCAACCTATGGTATAATATTATAGAGCACAAATCTCAACCTATGGTATAACATTATAGAGCACAAGCCTCAACCATGGTATAACATTATATAGCACAAGCCTCAACCTATGGTATAACATTATAGAGCACGTCTCAACCCATGGACTACATTACAGAGCACAAGCCTCAACGTATGTATAACATTACAGAGCACAAGCCTCAACCCATGGATAACATTATAGAGCACAAGCCTCAACCCATGGATAACATTATAGAGCACAAGGCTCAACCCATCGATAACATTACAGAGCACTAGCCTCATCCCATGAATAACATTATAGTGCACAAGCCTCAACCCATGGGATAACATTATAGAGAAATGCCTCAACCTATGAATAACATTACAGAGCACAAGACTCAACCCATGGATAACATTATAGAGCACAAGCCTCAAATCATGGATTACATTATCGAGCTTAGCCTCAACCCATAGATAACATTATAGACCACAAGCCTCAACCTATAATATAACATTATAGAGCACAGGCCTCAACCCATTGGATAACATTACAGAGCACTAGCCTCATCCCATGAAATAACATTACAGAGAACTAGACTCATCCCATGAAATAACATTACACAGCACTAGCCTCAACCCATTGAAAACATTATAGAGCACAAGCCTCAACCTATGAATAACATTACAGAGCACTAGCCTCATCAAATGAAATAACATTACAGAGCACTAGCCTCATCACATGAAATAACATTACAGAGCACTAGCCTCAACCCATGGTATAACAGTATAGAGCACAAGCCTCAACCCATCGTATAACATTACAGAGCACAAGCCTCAACCCATGGTATAAAAGTATAGAGCACAAGCCTCAACCCATGGTATAACAGTATAGAGCACAAGCCTCAACCCATGGGATAACATTACAGAGCACTAGCCTCATCCCATGAAATAACATTACAGAGCACTATCCTCAACCCACGGTAGAACAGTATAGAGCACAAGCCTCAACCCATGGCATGACATTATACAGAGCACAAGCCTCAACCCATGGATAACATTACAGAGAACAGGCCTCAACCCATTGGATAACATTACAGAGCACTAGCCTCATCCCATGAAATAACATTACACAGCACAAGCCTCAACCCATTGAATAACATTGCAGAGCACAATCCTCAACCTATGAATAACATTACAGAGCACAAGCCTCAACCCATGGATAACATTACAGAGCACAAGCCTCAACCCATGGATAACATTACAGAGCACAAGCCTCAACCCATGGATAAAATTAAAGAGCACAAGCCTCAAGCAATGGGATAACATTACAGGGCACAAGCCTCAACCTATGGTATAACATTATAGAGGATAAGCCTCGACCCATGGGATAACATTACAGGGCACAAGCCTCAACCCATGGGATAACATTACAGAGCATAAGCCTCAACCAATGGTATAACATTACAGAGCAGAAGTCTCAACCTATGGTATAACATTATAGAGCACAAGCCTCAACCCATGGTATAACATTATAGAGCACAAGCCTCAACCCATGGTATAACATTATAGAGCACAAGCCTTAACCCATGGTATAACATTATAGAGCACAAGCCTCAACCTATGAATAACATTAAAGAGCATAAGTCTCTACCCATGGACAACATTACAGAGCACAAGCCTCAACGTATAAATGACATTACAGAGAACAAGCCTCAACCCATGGATAACATTATAAAGCACAAGCCTCAACCCATGGGACAACATTACAGAGCACAAGACTCAACGCATGAAATAACACTATAGAGCACAAGCCTCAACCCATGGATAACATTACAGAGCACAAGCCTCATCTCATGGATAACATTACAGAGCACAAGACTCAACCCATGGATAACATTATAGAGCACAAGCCTCAACCTATGGTATAACATTACAGAGCACAAGCCTCAACTCATGGATAACATTACAGAGCACAAGCCTCAACCCATGGATAACATTACAGAGCACAAGCCTCAACCCATGGATACCATTACAGACCACAAGCCTCAAACCATGGTATAACATTACAGAGCACAAGCCTCAACTCATGGATAACATTACAGAGCACAAGCCTCAACCCATGGATAACATTACAGAGCACAAGCCTTAACCTATGAATAACATTACAGAACACAAGCCTCAACCCATGGGATAACGTTACAGAGAACAGGCCTCAACCCATGGGATAACTTTACAGAGCGCAAGCCTAAACCGATGGGATAACATTACAGAGCACAGGCCTCAACCAATGGATAACATTACAGAGCACAAGCCTCAACCCATGGGATAACATTACAGAGCACAAGCCTGAACCCATGGATTACATTACAGAGAACAAGCCTCAACCCATGGATAACATTACAGGGCACAAGCCTCAACCTATGAATGACATTACAGAGCATAAGCTTCAACCCATGGATGACATTACAGAGCACAAGCCTCAACCCATGGATAACATTATAGAGCACAAGCCTCAACCCATGGATAACATTACTGAGTACAAGCCTCAACCTATGGTATAACATTATACAGCACAATCCTCAACCTATGGTATAACATTATAGAGAACGTCTCAACCTATGGTATAACATTACAGAGCACTAGCCTCAACCCATGGTAGAACAGTATAGAGCACAAGCCTTAACCTATGAATACCATTATAGAGCACAAGCCTCAACCCATGGTATAACAGTATAGAGCACAAGCCTCAACCCATGGTATAACATTACGGAGCACTAACCTCATCCCATGAAATAACATTATAGAGCACAAGCCTCAACGCATGGATAACATTACAGAGCACAAGCCTCATAACATTATAGACCACAAGCCTCAACCTATGGATAATATTACAGAGCACAAGTCTCAACCCATGGTATAACATTATAGAGCACAAGCCTCAACCTATTGATAACATTTTAGAGCACAAGCCTCAACCCATGGTATAACATTATAGAGCACAAGTCTCAACCCATGGTATAACATTATAGAGCACAAGCCTCAACCTATGGTATAACATTATAGAGCACAAGCCTCAACCTATGGATAACATTACAGAGCACAAGCCTCAACCCATGGTATAACATTATAGACCACAAGCCTCAACCTATGGATAATATTACAGAGCACAAGTCTCAACCCATGGTATAACATTATAGAGCACAAGCCTCAACCTATGGATAACATTATAGAGCACAAGCCTCAACCCATGGTATAACATTATAGAGCACAAGTCTCAACCCATGGTATAACATTATAGAGCACAAGCCTCAACCTATGGTATAACATTATAGAGCACAAGTCTCAACCTATGGACAACTTTATAGAGCACAAGCCTCAACCTATGATATAACATTATAGAGTACAAGCCTCACCTGTTCGGATAACATTACAGAGCACAAGTCTCAACCCATGGTTTAATATTATAGAGCACAAGCCTCACCTGTTGGGATAACATTACAGAGCACAAGCCTCAACCAATGGTATAACATTAGAGCACAAGCCTCAACCCATGGATAACATTACATAGCACAAGCCTCAACCTATGTATAACATTATAGAGCACAAATCTCAACCCATGGTATAACATTATAGAGCACAAGCCTCAACCTATGGTATAACATTATAGAGCACAAGCCTCAACCTATGATATAACATTATAGAGTACAAGCCTCATCTGTTGGGATAACATTATAGAGCACAAGTCTCAACCCATGGTATAACATTATAGAGCACAAGCCTCGACCTATGGATAACATTACAGACCACAAGCCTCAACCCATGGATAACATAACAGAGCACAAGCCTCAACCTATGGATAATATTACAGAGCACAAGCCTCAACCTATGGATAACATTATAGAGCACAAGCCTCAACCTATGGTATAGAATTACAGAGCACTAGCCTCAACCCATGGATAACATTACAGAGCACAAGGCTCAACCCATGGATAACATTACGGAGCACTAGCCTCAACCTATGGATAACATTACAGAGCACAAGTCTCAACCCATGGTATAACATTATCGAGCACAAGCCTCAACCTATGGTATAACATTATAGAGCACAAGCCTCGACCTATGAATAACATTACAGAGCACAAGCCTTAACCCATGGTATAACATTACAGAGCACAAGTCTCAACCTATGGTATAATATTATAGAGCACAAATCTCAACCTATGGTATAACATTACAGAGCACAAGCCTCAACCCATGGTATAACATTATAGATCACAAGCCTCAACCTATGGATAACATTACAGAGCACACGCCTCAACCTATGGTATAACATTATAGAGCACAAGCCTCAACCTATGGTATAACATTATAGAATACAAGTCTGAACCTATGTTATACCATTGCAGAGCACAAGCCTCAACCCATGGTATAACATTATAGAATACAAGTCTGAACCTATGTTATACCATTGCAGAGCACAAGCCTCAACCCATGGTATAACATTATAGAGCACAAGCCATAAAACATGGTATAACATTATAGAGCACAAGCCTCAACCTATGGTATGACATTACAGAGCACAAGCCTCAACCCATGGTATAACATTACAGAGCACAAGCCTCAACCCATGGTATAACATTATAGAGCACTAGCCTCAACCTATGAATAACATTATAGAGCACATGCCTCAACCCATGGATAACATTACAGAGCACAAGCCTCAGCCCATGGATAACATTACTGAGCACAAGTCTCAACCTATGGTATAACATTACAGAGCACAAGTCTCTACCCATGGTATAACATTATAGAGCACAAACCTCAACCTATGATATAACATTATATAGTACAAGCCTCACCTGTTGGGATAACATTACAGAGCACAAGTCTCAACCCATGGTATAACATTACAGAGCACAAGCCTCAACCCATGGTATAACATTATAGAGCACTAGCCTCATCCCATGAAATAACATTATAGAGCACAAGCCTCAACCCATGGTATAACATTACAGAGCACAAGTCTCAACCCATGGGATAACATTACAGAGCACAAGCCTCAACCTATGAATAACATTATAGAGCACAAGCCTCAACTCATGGATAACATTACAGAGCACAAGCCTCAAACAATGGATAACATTACAGAGCACAAGACTCAACCTATGAATAACATTACAGAGCACAAGCCTCAACCCATGGGATAACGTTACAGAGAACAGGCCTCAACCCATGAGATAACATTACAGAGCACAAGCCTCAACCCATGGAATAACATTACAGAGCACAAGCCTCAACCCATGGGATAACATTACAGAGCACAAGCCTTAACCCATGGATAACATTATAGAGCACAAGCCTCAACCCTTGGTATAACAGTATAGAGCACAAGCCTCAACCTATGGTATAAAATTATAGAGAACAAGCCTCAACCTTTGAATAACATTACCGAGCACAAGCCTCAACCTATGAATGACATTACAGAGCACAGGCCTCAACCCATGGGATAACATTACAGAGCACAAGCCTCAACCCATGGATAACATTACAGAGCACAAGCCTCAACCCATGGATAACATTACAGAGCACAAGCCTCAACCCATGGGATAACATTATAGAGCACAAGCCTCAACCTCTGGTATAAAATTATAGATAACAAGCCTCAACCTATGAATAACATTACCGAGCACAACCCTCAACCCATGGGATAACATTATAGAGCACAAGCCTCAACCCATGGGATAACATTACAGTGCACTAGCCTCAACCCATGGGATAACAGTATAGAGCGCAAGCCTCAACCTATGGTATAACATTACAGAGCACAAGCCTCAACCCATGGGATAACGTTACAGAGAACAGGCCTCAACCCATGGGATAACATTACAGAGCACAAGCCTCAACCCATGGGATAATATTACAGAGCACAAGCCTCAACCCATGGGGTAACATTACAGAGCACAAGCCTCAACCCATTAGATAACAGTATAGAGCACAAGCCTCAGTCTATGGTATAACATTATAGAGAACAAGCCTCAACCCATGGGATAACGTTAGAGAGAACAGGCCTCAACCCATTTGATAACATTACAGAGCACAAGCCTCAACCCATGGGATAACATTACAGAGCACAAGCCTCAACCCATGGATAAAATTACAGAGCAGAAGCCTCAACCCATGGGATAACATTACAGAGCACAAGACCTAACCCATGGATAACGTTACAGAGCACAAGCCTCAACCTATGAATGACATTACAGAGTTACGGTGTAGGATTATATTAGATTGAAGAAAATGTCCTGGAAATACATGTATTTTTGAGATTAATAGTAAAACTTTGTTGGAGAAGCCAATTTAAAAAAAACGTCCGATGTTCACAAAGAAAAATATCTTTCGTATATATTTCATCATTTTGATAAAATGACATAGGACATTCTAGTTAATATTCTGGATAAAAGTTATAATTTCAAATCAATTTGGATGCAAACGGTCATATTTAAAACACTAAAAAAATATACCAAGTTGTGGTTAATTACCAATAAACATAGATTAACAAATAAAAATGTCTCCCTTTTAGAAAAACATGTATGTACACATGTAGTTATCCCCTCGGCCTAAACTCGTACATTACATAGGTATAAACTTATTATGTAGCTTTTAATGTTCTTTGTATCTGTATCTTCTGCTATAAATATTTTATCCATAATTTGTATATACATTTATAACAAAAGGCGGATGCATATCTGTTTAGTGTTCAAGGGCCTGCTTGGCTGAATGCTTAAGGTAGTGCGTCTACTATTTATCACGTGGTCTGTCCATACTGCGGTTGCGGGTTTCATTCTGCGGACTGGGTGCGCTCAACTCCAATCTTAATTGACAATGATTGCCAGTTTTCCTACCGAAGGTCGGGAGTTTTTTCCTGGTACTCTGGCTTCTTCCACAAATATAAAAACTGGACACCATGATATAGCTGAAATATTACTGAAAGTGGGGTTATATCACTCAAACAAACAAAAACAAACTATTTAGTATTCTATTTTATTATCTATTTCCATTCAGCATATATATAGATATATACATTACATAGGTATAAACTTATTATGTAGCTTTTAATGTTTTTTGTATCTGTATCTTCTGCTATAAATATATATATATATATATATATATATATATATATATATATATATACTGCCCATATATGAACATGTTCCCAATGACTATGTCAGTAAAAAAGCTCATGAAAGAGATTTATTTTGCTTATAACCGCACCAACGTTGAACAAACTTCTTTTTGTTTTCCCGATGAACTCATATTGACTTGAAGGGGCCTCGGTGGCCGAGTGGTTAAGGTAGGTCCTCTACTATTGGTCACGTGGTCTGTCAATACTGAGATTGCCGGTTCGAATCCCACTGCTGGAATGTGCTCTCGACCGGGATTGCCAGTTTTCCTACCGAAGGTCCGGGTTTTTCTCCGGCTTCCTCCCCCTCTCAAATAAAAACTGGACGCAATGATATAACTGAAAAATTTGCTTAAAGTGGCGTTAAACACCATTCAAACAAATAAACAAACAAACATATTGACTTGAAACAATGTTGTGACTTTAAAAAAAACAAACTTTAATGCAACATTAGTGTTAATGTTTATATGGAAAGCTGACATACTTTGATGCTTTTTGCATCACCTTTTAAAAAACATATTTTACAAGGCTAAAAATTAAAAAAAATGCTCAAATATCAGTTAGTCTAAATCAAGGTAAAGATTGCTAATCCTTTTAAGGACTGTTACAGTGAACATCAGTCATACTTAATCAAGGTAAGAACAGATGATGACTGACAAGGACTGCTAAAGTGAACATCAGTCATTATAAATCAATGTAAGACCTGATAATGACTGACAAAGACTGTTACAGTGATTATCAGTCATTCTAAATACAGGTAAATATTGATAATCACTGTCAAGGACTGGTACAGTGAATGTCAGTCATTCTAAATCCAGGTAAAAATTTAAAAGTACGGTCACGATCTGATGCATGGACTAACAGTTCTTTTCAGTCCTACAAAAGTACTGTACTTAACTGTCATGAACTGTTTCAGTTCAGGACAGAAGCTATCAGTAAAAGATAAAAATTTTAAATGACTGACTAGAACTGTATGAATAGTATACAGTAATTTACAGATCGTGAACAGTACATTTACAGTAACTATCAGTTTCTATCAATCAAATTTGAACTGAGTATGGTAATGTCAGTCCTTATTATGGTTCATAGTGTATGGAGCACGTCTCAACCTATGGTATAACATTATAGAGCACAAGCCTCAACCGCAGAAGACAGTTTGTTACGCTGAAAAATTCCCTGGGGGAATATTTCAAACCGGAAGTGTTTTTTCACAAAATATCTACGCACACATGAGAACTATTTTTTTGCTAGGTTCCCTTAGGGAATTAAAGCACGTGCTTTAATCTTTAATTTCGTTCCGTTTTCTGCAAGCTGAATCAGAATCTGAAGAACATTATCGGAGTAATTAAACAATAATAACTTAGAAAAATACAAATCTACAATATGATCTCAATTAAATAATGTATTTTATTCTAAGACTGAAGCGAAAATGTAAGAAATTGTTATTTCCGTGTTCCCCAAAGGAAACCGACTCATAAATTTTAACACGAAGAGAAAGTAGAAATATAGTTAAATGACATTACTTAGATGATTTTATGATAAACGATCATTAGTAGTTTATTGCAGGTATTATCCTATAACCACGAGAAAGTCATTTTTAAAGCAATACATAACGACGCAAAACTGCAAAGATATTAAACTGCATGTAGTATTATATTCCTTACTATATATATTTTCTGTTGTGAATTCAATGGCATAGAACGTACATTTACAATAAGGAACATTGTTATTTTTTAGAACATTTTAAAAAGTTGAAACTGAAAGTCGGCAATAAAGAAATCAGTGTTGAAATATCTAATTCAATGTTTCTGTGCTTTCTAAATGTAATTCGAAGAAAGTTTCAAGAAATGTACAGAAACCTAACGTTATAGAAAACTAAAAAAGGCATTTAAAAGAATATTTCGGGAATACAAATTTACATAATATATAACATGACAGTACTAAAGCCAGTGTTCCTGTATATTTATGACACAGAAATCGGGTAAGTGTGCACTCAGGAAATGAAATTGAATGTTACACATGTCAAAGACATCGATATAGTTATTAAATCTTGGAATATGAACGTACATCACAACATAACATGACATAGAAACTAAAAAAATCTATTGTTCCCTTAATAAATGTAAAGGTAAATCACTATATAATAAGACAAAGGCATAACTATAGTAAGTGTTTCCTGCATGCGGGAATGTGAATATATAACATGACAAGACATTACTTAACCTAGTGTACGTCAGAGAACATGGAAGTTGTTCTTTATATTACATGACACGACTTTACCATAACTAGTATTTCCTCAGGGAACGTACACGTTCTTCATAATGTTGTATGACGAGACATTACTTGTATGTAACTAGTGTTCCCCTAGGGAATCATGGAACTTGGACAGACATCACTATAACTAGTGTTCCTTCAGGAAATATGCATGTTCTTCATTATATAACATGACAAGACATCACTATAACTAGTATTGTCCCAGGGAACATAAATTTTCTTCATTATATAACATGATAAGACATTTCTAAAACTAGTTTTTCCTCAGGGAACATAAATGTTTGTCCATTATATAACGTAACAAAAGATTACTATAACTATAGTCAAAGTCAGCGTCGGTCCCGCCGGGAGAATGCATATAGTTTGCATGTTATTGTATTCATGGCTTTATATTTTGTTACCAAAAAGCGTTATAAGTTCTGCATTTAATTAAAACATTACTATGACTAGCGTTCCCTGAGGGAACGTGTTTTCTTCATAATATAACATTTATAACAAAACAAGACATTACTATAACTTGTATTTCCTCAGGGAATGCAAATAATATCCATTATCTAACATTGTACTAGTGTTCCCTCCGGCAATACGAATATTCTTCATTATATAACATGACAAGGCATTACTATAACTAGTGTTTCCTCTGGGAATATTATTGATTTTTTTATTTTCTTTTTATCACAAGGCATTACTATGACTAGTGTTTCCTAAAAGAATATAAATGTTCTAAATAACATGCCAAGACATTACTTAGCAAGTCATCAAAGAGCGAGGTTATCTAACTGATTTTGTATAACTAGTATTTCCCCAGGGAATACGAATATTCTTCATTATATAACATGCCATGATATTAATTTAACTAGTTTTTCCATGCCAAAAAGTTATTATAACCTGTGCTTCCTCATAGGATATAAATATTCTTCATTACATAACATGCAAGAAGTTACTTCAACATGTAGTTTTACTTGTTTTTCATTATATCATGTAACATAAAATTACTATAACTATGGTTTCCCCAAGATATGTTAAAGTTCTACATTTTATCACACGAAAAGGCTATAACTAGTGCTTCCTCATGGAATATAAATGTTCTTCACTCTATTACTTGAGTAGACACTTCTAAAACTAGTCTTTCCTCAGGGAACATAAATGTCTTTTATTATATAACAAAAAAATTACTATACATGTTTTATAATGAACATTTACGTTCCCGAGGAAAGACTAGGTATATAAATGTCTTTTCATGTTATATAATTAATTATATTGACATTCCCTGAGGAACATTAGTAAACTAATGTCTTGTCATATAATATAATGAAGAGCATAGGTGTTCCCTGAGGAAAACTAGTGAAGAACAGTCACATTCGCAGAAAGAGAACTAGGTATAGTAATCTTTTATTTCGTTACATAATGAAAAACATTTATGTTCCCTGAGGAAAGACTAGTTTTAGAAATGTCTAATCAAGTAATATAGTGAAGAACCTTTATATTCCATGAGGTAGCACTAGTTATAGTCTTTTCGTGTGATAAAATGAAGAACTTTCACATATCCTGGGGAAACCAAAGTTTCAGTAATTTTCTGTTACATGATATAATCATGAAAAACAAGTAAAACTACAAGTTAAAGTAACTTCTTGCATGTTATGAAATGAAGAATATTTATATCCCACGAGGAAGCACTAGTTATAATAACGTTTTGGCATGTTATGTAAAGAAGAACATTTTTTTTCCTTAAGGAAACACTAATTATAGTGCTGTCTTGAGGAAACACTAGTAATAGTGATGCCTTGTTAGTTATATAATTAAGAACATTTTTATTCCATGAGGAAACACTAGTTTTAGTAACGTCTTGGCATGTTATATAATGAAGAACATTTATATTCCCTGAGGAAAAACTAGTTAAAGTAATGTCATGGCATGTTATATAATGAAGAGTATTCGTATTCCCTGAGGAAATACTAGTTATACAAAATCAGTTAGATAACCTCGCTCTTTGATGACTTGCTAAGTAATGTCTTGGCATGTTATTTAGAACATTTATATTCTTTTAGGAAACACTAGTCATAGTAATGCCTTGTGATAAAAAGAAAATAAAAAAATCAATAATATTCCCAGAGGAAACACTAGTTATAGTAATGCCTTGTCATGTTATATAATGAAGAATATTCGTATTGCCGGAGGGAACACTAGTACAATGTTAGATAATGGATATTATTTGCATTCCCTGAGGGAATACAAGTTATAGTAATGTCTTGTTTTGTTATACATGTTATATTATGAAGAAAACACGTTCCCTCAGGGAACGCTAGTCATAGTAATGTGTTGATTAAATGCAGAACTTATAACGCTTTTTGGTAACAAAATATAAAGCCATGAATACAATAACATGCAAACTATATGCAATCTCCCGGCGGGACCGACGCTGACTTTGACTATAGTTATAGTAATCTTTTGTTACGTTATATAATGGACAAACATTTATGTTCCCTGAGGAAAAACTAGTTTTAGAAATGTCTTACCATGTTATATAGCCCCGTGCGGGATTCGGGTGGCTAAAAGAATAGACCGCAGTCGCGCTAGCTTGTCGTAAAAGGCGACTAAATAGCGCCCAGTACCCTGACCGGCGTGTCAGGTCGGTTTGCCTAAAGACCGACTGGGATGTGTGCCCCAGGTGGTTGAATGGGGTACCCCTGGCAAGCTGGGGTTGTCAGGCCATAATACGGAAAACCTGACCGCAAACCATATTAGTGCACAGTGTTGGGAAAAATGCCACGTTCCTCGCACGTTAAAGAACGCTGCTGTAGTATTCGCTATGAGTAGGGATTTCGATCCCGCTACAGGAGGCTAAATTGCCTGACCCTATCCATCCTCCCATTTGCCAGTGGCAATCTAAAATCCGTTACCCCTTGTTTTTCCTTGTGTCCCATCCCATTTTCATTCATCATCATTTCATGTTCATTTTATCATCCATTTCATGTTCATCGCCTGAACATAGCTGAAATATTGCTGCTCGGGCGTTAAACACCATTAATCAATCAATCAATCAATCATGTTATATAATGACGAAAATTTATGTTCCCTGGGAAAATACTAGTTATAGTGATGTCTTGTCATGTTATATAATGAAGAACATGCATATTTCCTGAAGGAACACTAGTTATAGTGATGTCTGTCCAAGTTCCATGATTTCTTGAGGGAACAGTAGTTATATACAAGTAATGTCTCGTCATACAACATAATGAAGAACGTGTACGTTCCCTGAGGAAATACTAGTTATGGTAAAGTCGTGTCATGTAATATAAAGAACAACTTCCATGTTCTCTGACGTACACTAGGTTATACTATATGCAGTTTAATATCTTTGCAGTTTTGCGGCGTTATATATTGCTTTATGTATAAAAATGACTTTCTCGTGGTTATAGGATAATACCTGCAATAAACTACTAATGAACGTTTATCATAAAATCATCTAAGTAATGTCATTGAACTATTTCTACTTTCTCTTCGTGTTAAAATTTATGAGTCGGTTTCCTTTGGGGAACACGGAAATAACAATTTCTTAAATTTTCGCTTCAGTCTTAGAATAAAATACATTATTTAATTGAGATCATATTGTAGATTTGTATTTTTCTAAGTTATTATTGTTTAATTACTCCGATACTGTTCTTCAGATTCAGATTCAGCTGGCAGAAAACGGGGCGAAATTAAATATGAAAGCACGTGCTTTGATTCCCTAAGGGAACCTAGCAAAAAAATAGTTCTCATGTGTGCGTAGATATTTTGTGAAAAAACACTTCCGGTTTGAAATATTCCCTCAGGGAATTTTTCAGCGTAACAAACTGCCTTCTGCGCCTCAACCTATGGTATAACATTATAGTGCACAAGCCTCAACCCATGGTATAACAGTATAGAGCACAAGCCTCAACCTATTAATAACATTATAGAGCAAATGCCTAAACCCATGATATAACATTACAGTGCACTAGCCTCAACCTATGAATAACATTATATAGCACATGCCTCAACCCATGGAATAACATTACAGAGCACAAGCCTCAACCCATGGAATAACATTATAGAGCATAAGCCTCAACCTATGGTATAACATTATAGAGCACAAGCCTCAACATTATAGAGCACAAGCCTCAACCCACGGATAACATTACAGAGCACAAGTCTCACCATATGGTATAACATTACAGAGCACTAGCCTCAACCCATGGATAACATTACAGAGCACAAGCCTCAACCCATGGGATTACATTATAGAGCACAAGCCTCAACCCATGGTATAACATTACTGAGCACAAGCCTCAACCTATGGTATAACATTACAGTACACAAGCCTCAACCCATGGGATAACATTATAGAGCACAAGCCTCAACCCATGGATAACATTACAGAGCACAAGCCTCAACCCATGGATAACATTACAGAGCACAAGCCTCAACCCATGGTATAACATTACAGTAAACTAGCCTCAACCCATGGATAACATTACAGAGTACAAGCCTCACCATATGGTATAACATTATAGAGCACTAGCCTTAACCCATGGTATAACATTATAGAGCACAAGCCTCAACCTATGGTATAACATTATAGAGCACAAGCCTCAACATATGAATAACATTACAGAGCACTAGCCTTAACCTATGAATAACATTACAGAGCACAGGCCCCAACCTAGGGTATAACATTACTGAGCACAAGCCTCAACCTATGGGATAACATTAGAGCACAAGCCTCAACCCATGTATAACATTACAGAGCACAAGCCTCAACCTATGAATAACATTACAGAGCACTAGCCTCAACCCATGGTATAACATTACAGAGCACAAGCCTCAACCTATGGTATAACATTATAGAGCACAAGCTTCAACCTATGAATATTATTACAGAGCACTAGCCTCAACCCATGGTATAACATTACAGAGTACAAGCCTCTACCCATGGTATAACATTACAGAGCACAAGCCTCAACCCACGGGATAACATTATAGAGCACAAGCCTCAACCCATGGATACCATTTTAGAGCACAAGCCTCAACCCATGAATAACATTACAGAGCACAAGCATCAGCCTATGAATAACATTACAGAGCACAAGCCTCAACCCATCGATAACATTACAGAGCACAAGCCTCAACCCATGGATAACATTACAGAGCACAAGCCTCAACCCATGGATAACAATACAGAGCACAAACCTCAACCTATCAATAACATTACAGAGCACAAGTCTCAACCCATGGATAACATTACAGAGCACAAGCCTCAACTCATCGATAACATTACAGAGCACAAGCCTCAACCCATGTATAACATTACAGAGCACAAGCCTCAACCCATGGATAACATTACTGAGCACAAGCCTCAACCTATGGTATAACATTATAGAGCACAAGCCTCAACCCATGGATAACATTACAGAGCACAAGCCTCAACCCATGGGATAACATTATAGTGCACAAGCCTCAACCCATGTATAACATTACAGAGCACAAGCCTCAACCCATGGATAACATTACTAAGCACAAGCCTCAACCTATAGTATAACATTATAGTGCACAAGCCTCAACCTATGGTATAACATTATGGAGCACGCCTCAACCTATGGTATAACATTATAGAGCACAAGCCTCAACCTATGGTATAACATTATAGTGCACAAGCCTCAACCCATGGTATAACAGTATAGAGCACAAGCCTCAACCTATGAATAACATTATAGAGCAAATGCCTAAACCCATGATATAACATTACAGTGCACTAGCCTCAACCTATGAATAACATTATATAGCACATGCCTCAACCCATGGTATAACAGTATAGAGCACAAGCCTCAACCCATGGTATAACATTATAGAGCACAAGCCTCAACCCTTGGGATAACATTACAGAGCACAAACCTCAACCCATGGGATAACATTACAGTGCACTAGCCTCAACCCATGAATAACATTACAGAGCACAAGCCTCAACCTATGAATAACATTACAGACAACTAGCCTCAACCCATGGTATAACATTACAGAGAACAAGCCTCAACCTATGGTATAACATTATAGAGCACAAACCTCAACCTATGAATAACATTACAGAGCACAAGCCTCAACCCATGGGATAACATTACATAGCACAAGCCTCAACCTATGATTAACATTACAGAGCACTAGCCTCAACCCATGGTATAACATGACAGAGCACAAGCCTCAACCCATGGTATAACATTACAGAGAACAAGCCTTAACCCATGGGATAACATTATAGAGCACAAACATCAACCCATGGATAACATTATAGAGCACAAGCCTCAAGCCATGAATAACATTATAGATCACAAGCCTCAACCAATGGGATAACATTACAGAGCACAAGCCTCAACCTTACAGAGCACAAGCCTCAACCCATGGATAACATTACACAGCACAAGCCTCAACCCATGGATAACATTAAAGAGCACAAGCATCAACCTATGAATAACATTACAGAGCACAAGCCTCAACCCATGGATAACAATACAGAGCACAAGCCTCAACCCATGGATAACATTACAGAGTACAAGCCTCAACCCATGGTATAACATTACAGAGCACAAGCCTCAACACATGGGATAACATTATAGAGCACAAGCCTCAACCCATGGATACCATTTTAGAGCACAAGCCTCAACCCATGAATAACATTACAGAGCACAAGCATCAGCCTAAGAATAACATTACAGAGCACAAGCCTCAACCCATGGATAACATTGCAGAGCACAAGCCTCAACCCATGGATAACATTACAGAGCACAAGCCTCAACCCATGGATAACAATACAGAGCACAAACCTCAACATATCCATAACATTACAGAGCACAAGCCTCAACCCATGGATAACATTACAGAGAACAAGCCTCAACTCATCGATAACATTACAGAGCACAAGCCTCAACCCATGTATAACATTACAGAGCACAAGCCTCAACCCATGGATAACAATACTGAGCACAAGCCTCAACCTATGGTATAACATTATAGAGCACAAGCCTCAACCCATGGATAACATTACAGAGCACAAGCCTCAACCTATGAATAACATTACAGAGCACTAGCCTCAACCCATGGTATAACATTACAGAGAACAAGCCTCAACCTATGGTATAACATTATAGAGCACAAACCTCAACCTATGAATAACATTACAGAGCACAAGCCTCAACCCATGGGATAACATTACAGAGCACAAGCCTCAACCTATGAATAACATTACAGAGCACTAGCCTCAACCCATGGTATAAAATTACAGAGCACAAGCCTCAATCCATGGTATAACATTACAGAGAACAAGCCTCAACCCATGAGATAACATTATACAGCACAAGCCTCAACCCATGGATAACATTACAGAGCACAAGCCTCAACCCATGGGATAACATTATAGTGCACAAGCCTCAACCCATGTATAACATTACAGAGCACAAGCATCAACCCATGGATAACATTACTGAGCACAAGCCTCAATCTATGGTATAACATTATAGTGCACAAGCCTCAACCTATGGTATAACATTATGGAGCACGTCTCAACCTACGGTATAACATTATAGAGCACAAGCCTCAACCTACGGTATAACATTATAGTGCACAAGCCTCAACCCATGGTATAACAGTATAGAGCACAAGCCTCAACCTATGAATAACATTATAGAGCAAATGCCTAAACCCATGATATAACATTACAGTGCACTAGCCTCAACCTATGAATAACATTATAGAGCACATGCCTCAACCCATGGTATAACAGTATAGGGCACAAGCCTCAACCCATGGTATAACATTATAGAGCACAAGCCTCAACCCTTGGGATAACATTACGGAGCACAAACCTCAACCCATGGGATAACATTACAGTGCACTAGCCTCAACCTATGAATAACATTACAGAGCACAAGCCTCAACCTATGAATAACATTACAGAGCACTAGCCTCAACCCATGGTATGACATTACAGAGAACAAGCCTCAACCTATGGTATAATATTATAGAGCACAAACCTCAACCTATGAATAACATTACAGAGCACAAGCCTCAACCCATGGGATAACATTACAGAGCACAAGCCTCAACTTATGAATAACATTACAGAGCACTAGCCTCAACCCATGGTATAACATGACAGAGCACAAGCCTCAACCCATGGTATAACATTACAGAGAACAAGCCTTAACCCATGGGATAACATTATAGAGCACAAACATCAACCCATGGATAACATTATAGAGCACAAGCCTCAAGCCATGAATAACATTATAGATCACAAGCCTCAACCAATGGGATAACATTACAGAGCACAAGCCTCAACCTTACAGAGCACAAGCCTCAACCCATGGATAACATTACAGAGCACAAGCCTCAACCCATGGATAACATTAAAGAGCACAAGCCTCAACCTATGAATAACATTACAGAGCACAAGCCTCAACCCATGGATAACAATACAGAGCACAAGCCTCAACCCATGGATAACATTACAGAGTACAAGCCTCAAACCATGGTATAACATTACAGAGCACAAGCCTCAACACATGGGATAACATTATAGAGCACAAGCCTCAACCCATGGATACCATTTTAGAGCACAAGCCTCAACCCATGAATAACATTACAGAGCACAAGCATCAGCCTATGAATAACATTACAGAGCACAAGCCTCAACCCATGGATAACATTACAGAGCACAAGCCTCAACCCATGGATAACATTACAGAGCACAAGCCTCAACCCATGGATAACAATACAGAGCACAAACCTCAACCTATCAATAACATTACAGAGCACAAGCCTCAACCCATGGATAACATTACAGTGAACAAGCCTCAACTCATCGATAACATTACAGAGCACAAGCCTCAACCCATGTATAACATTACAGAGCACAAGCCTCAACCCATGGATAACATTACTGAGCACAAGCCTCAACCTATGGTATAACATTATAGAGCACAAGCCTCAACCCATGGATAACATTACAGAGCACAAGCCTCAACCCATGGGATAACATTATAGTGCACAAGCCTCAACCCATGTATAACATTACAGAGCACAATCCTCAACCTATGAATAACATTACAGAGCACTAGCCTCAACCCATGGTATAACATTACAGAGAACAAGCCTCAACCTATGGTATAACATTATAGAGCACAAACCTAAACCTATGAATAACATTACAGAGAACAAGCCTCAACCCATGGGATAACATTACAGAGCACAAGCCTCAACCTATGAATAACATTACAGAGCACTAGCCTCTACCCATGGTATAAAATTACAGAGCACAAGCCTCAACCCATGGTATAACATTACAGAGAACAAGCCTCAACCCATGGGATAACATTATACAGCACAAGCCTCAACCCATGGATAACATTACAGAGCACAAGCCTCAACCCATGGGATAACATTATAGTGCACAAGCCTCAACCCATGTATAACATTACAGAGCACAAGCCTCAACCCATGGATAACATTACTGAGCACAAGCCTCAATCTATGGTATAACATTATAGTGCACAAGCCTCAACCTATGGTATAACATTATGGAGCACGTCTCAACCTACGGTATAACATTATAGAGCACAAGCCTCAACCTATGGTATAACATTATAGTGCACAAGCCTCAACCCATGGTATAACAGTATAGAGCACAAGCCTCAACCTATGAATAACATTATAGAGCAAATGCCTAAACCCATGATATAACATTACAGTGCACTAGCCTCAACCTATGAATAACATTATAGAGCACATGCCTCAACCCATGGTATAACAGTATAGGGCACAAGACTCAACCCATGGTATAACATTATAGAGCACAAGCCTCAACCCTTGGGACAACATTACGGAGCACAAACCTCAACCCATGGGATAACATTACAGTGCACTAGCCTCAACCTATGAATAACATTACAGAGCACAAGCCTCCACCTATGAATAACATTACAGAGCACTAGCCTCAACCCATGGTATAACATTACAGAGAACAAGCCTCAACCTATGGTATAATATTATAGAGCACAAACCTCAACCTATGAATAACATTACAGAGCACAAGCCTCAACCCATGGGATAACATTACAGAGCACAAGCCTCAACCTATGAATAACATTACAGAGCACTAGCCTCAACCCATGGGATAATATTATAGACCACAAGCCTCAACCCATGGTATAACATTAAAGAGAACAAGCCTCAACCCATGGGTTAACATTATAGAGCACAAGCATCAACCCATGGATAACATTACAGAGCACAAGCCTCAACCCATGAATAACATTATAGAGCACAAGCCTCAACCAATGAATAACATTACAGAGCACAAGCCTCAACCTTACAGAGCACAAGCCTCAACCTATGGATAACATTACAGAGCACAAACCTCAACCTATGAATAACATTACAGAGCACAAGCCTCAACCCATGGGATAACATTACAGAGCACAAGCCTCAACCTATGAATAACATTACAGAGCACTAGCCTCAACCCATGGTATAAAATTACAGAGCACAAGCCTCAACCCATGGTATAACATTACAGAGAACAAGCCTCAACCCATGGGTTAACATTATAGAGCACAAGCATCAACCCATGGATAACATTACAGAGCACAAGCCTCAACCCATGAATAACATTATAGAGCACAAGCCTCAACCAATGAATAACATTACAGAGCACAAGCCTCAACCTTACAGAGCACAAGCCTCAACCTATGGATAACATTACAGAGAACAAGCCCCAACCCATGGATAACATTACAGAGCACAAGCCTCAACCCATGGATAACATTACAGAGCACAAGCCTCAACCTATGAATAACATTACAGAGCACAAGCCTCAACCCATGGATAACAATACAGAGCACAAGCCTCAACCCATGGATAACATTACAGAGCACAAGCCTCAACCCATGGATAACATTACAGAGCACAAGCCTCAACCTATGAATAACATCACAGAGCACAAGCCTCAACCCATGGATAACATTACAGGGCACAAGCCTCAAATCATGGTATAACATTATAGAGCACAAGCCTCAACCCAAGGACAACATTACAGATCACAAGCCTCAACTTATGAATAACATTACAGAGCACAAGCCTCAACCCATGGATAACATTACAGAGCACAAGCATCAACCCATGGATAACATTACTTAGCACAAGCCTCAACCTATGGTATAACATTATAGAGCACAAGCCTCAACCCATGGACAACATTACAGAGCACAAGCCTCAACCCATGGGATACATTATAGGGCACAAGACTCAACCCATGGGATACATTATAGGGCACAAGCCTCAACCCATGGATAACATTACTGAGCACAAGCCTAAACCTATGGTATAACATTATAGAGCACAAGCCTCAACCTATGGTATAACATTATAGAGCACGTCTCAACCTATGGTATAACATTATGGAGCAGAAGCCTCAACCTATGAATAACATTATAGAGCACATGCCGCAACCCATGGTATAACATTACAGTGCACTAGCCTCAACCTATGAATAACATTATAGAGCACATGCCTCAACCCATGGTATACCAGTATAGAGCACAAGCCTCAACCCATGGTATAACATTAAAGAGCACAAGCCTCAACCAATGGGATAACATTACAGAGCACAAGCCTCAACCCATGGGATAACATTACAGTGCACTAACCTCAACCTATGAATAACATTACAGAGCACAAGCCTCAACCTATGAATAACATTACAGAGCACAAGCCTCAACCCATGGGATAACATTACAGAGCACTAGCTTCATCCCATGGATAACATTACAGAGCAGAAGACTCAACCCATGGGATAACATTATAGAGCACAAGCCTCAACCCATGGGATAACATTATAGAGCACAAGCCTCAACCCATGAAATAACATTACAGAGCACAAGCCTCAACCCATAGGATAACATTACAGAGCACAAGCCTCAACCCATGGTATAACATTACTGAGCACAAGCCTCAACCTATGGTATAACATTACAGTACACAAGCCTCAACCCATGGGATAACATTATAGAGCACAAGCCTCAACCCATGGATAACATTACAGAGCACAAGCCTCAACCCATGGATAACATTACAGAGCACAAGCCTCAACCCATGGTATAACATTACAGTAAACTAGCCTCAACCCATGGATAACATTACAGAGTACAAGCCTCACCATATGGTATAACATTATAGAGCACTAGCCTTAACCCATGGTATAACATTATAGAGCACAAGCCTCAACCTATGGTATAACATTATAGAGCACAAGCCTCAACATATGAATAACATTACAGAGCACTAGCCTTAACCTATGAATAACATTACAGAGCACAAGCCCCAGCCTAGGGTATAACATTACTGAGCACAAGCCTCAACCTATGGGATAACATTAGAGCACAAGCCTCAACCCATGTATAACATTACAGAGCACAAGCCTCAACCTATGAATAACATTACAGAGCACTAGCCTCAACCCATGGTATAACATTACAGAGCACAAGCCTCAACCTATGGTATAACATTATAGAGCACAAGCTTCAACCTATGAATATTATTACAGAGCACTAGCCTCAACCCATGGTATAACATTACAGAGTACAAGCCTCTACCCATGGTATAACATTACAGAGCACAAGCCTCAACCCACGGGATAACATTATAGAGCACAAGCCTCAACCCATGGATACCATTTTAGAGCACAAGCCTCAACCCATGAATAACATTACAGAGCACAAGCATCAGCCTATGAATAACATTACAGAGCACAAGCCTCAACCCATCGATAACATTACAGAGCACAAGCCTCAACCCATGGATAACATTACAGAGCACAAGCCTCAACCCATGGATAACAATACAGAGCACAAACCTCAACCTATCAATAACATTACAGAGCACAAGCCTCAACCCATGGATAACATTACAGAGCACAAGCCTCAACTCATCGATAACATTACAGAGCACAAGCCTCAACCCATGTATAACATTACAGAGCACAAGCCTCAACCCATGGATAACATTACTGAGCACAAGCCTCAACCTATGGTATAACATTATAGAGCACAAGCCTCAACCCATGGATAACATTACAGAGCACAAGCCTCAACCCATGGGATAACATTATAGTGCACAAGCCTCAACCCATGTATAACATTACAGAGCACAAGCCTCAACCCATGGATAACATTACTAAGCACAAGCCTCAACCTATAGTATAACATTATAGTGCACAAGCCTCAACCTATGGTATAACATTATGGAGCACGTCTCAACCTATGGTATAACATTATAGAGCACAAGCCTCAACCTATGGTATAACATTATAGTGCACAAGCCTCAACCCATGGTATAACAGTATAGAGCACAAGCCTCAACCTATGAATAACATTATAGAGCAAATGCCTAAACCCATGATATAACATTACAGTGCACTAGCCTCAACCTATGAATAACATTATATAGCACATGCCTCAACCCATGGTATAACAGTATAGAGCACAAGCCTCAACCCATGGTATAACATTATAGAGCACAAGCCTCAACCCTTGGGATAACATTACAGAGCACAAACCTCAACCCATGGGATAACATTACAGTGCACTAGCCTCAACCCATGAATAACATTACAGAGCACAAGCCTCAACCTATGAATAACATTACAGACAACTAGCCTCAACCCATGGTATAACATTACAGAGAACAAGCCTCAACCTATGGTATAACATTATAGAGCACAAACCTCAACCTATGAATAACATTACAGAGCACAAGCCTCAACCCATGGGATAACATTACAGAGCACAAGCCTCAACCTATGATTAACATTACAGAGCACTAGCCTCAACCCATGGTATAACATGACAGAGCACAAGCCTCAACCCATGGTATAACATTACAGACAACAAGCCTTAACCCATGGGATAACATTATAGAGCACAAACATCAACCCATGGATAACATTATAGAGCACAAGCCTCAAGCCATGAATAACATTATAGATCACAAGCCTCAACCAATGGGATAACATTACAGAGCACAAGCCTCAACCTTACAGAGCACAAGCCTCAACCCATGGATAACATTACACAGCACAAGCCTCAACCCATGGATAACATTAAAGAGCACAAGCCTCAACCTATGAATAACATTACAGAGCACAAGCCTCAACCCATGGATAACAATACAGAGCACAAGCCTCAACCCATGGATAACATTACAGAGTACAAGCCTCAACCCATGGTATAACATTACAGAGCACAAGCCTCAACACATGGGATAACATTATAGAGCACAAGCCTCAACCCATGGATACCATTTTAGAGCACAAGCCTCAACCCATGAATAACATTACAGAGCACAAGCATCAGCCTATGAATAACATTACAGAGCACAAGCCTCAACCCATGGATAACATTGCAGAGCACAAGCCTCAACCCATGGATAACATTACAGAGCACAAGCCTCAACCCATGGATAACAATACAGAGCACAAACCTCAACATATCCATAACATTACAGAGCACAAGCCTCAACCCATGGATAACATTACAGAGAACAAGCCTCAACTCATCGATAACATTACAGAGCACAAGCCTCAACCCATGTATAACATTACAGAGCACAAGCCTCAACCCATGGATAACATTACTGAGCACAAGCCTCAACCTATGGTATAACATTATAGAGCACAAGCCTCAACCCATGGATAACATTACAGAGCACAAGCCTCAACCTATGAATAACATTACAGAGCACTAGCCTCAACCCATGGTATAACATTACAGAGAACAAGCCTCAACCTATGGTATAACATTATAGAGCACAAACCTCAACCTATGAATAACATTACAGAGCACAAGCCTCAACCCATGGGATAACATTACAGAGCACAAGCCTCAACCTATGAATAACATTACAGAGCACTAGCCTCAACCCATGGTATAAAATTACAGAGCACAAGCCTCAATCCATGGTATAACATTACAGAGAACAAGCCTCAACCCATGAGATAACATTATACAGCACAAGCCTCAACCCATGGATAACATTACAGAGCACAAGCCTCAACCCATGGGATAACATTATAGTGCACAAGCCTCAACCCATGTATAACATTACAGAGCACAAGCATCAACCCATGGATAACATTACTGAGCACAAGCCTCAATCTATGGTATAACATTATAGTGCACAAGCCTCAACCTATGGTATAACATTATGGAGCACGTCTCAACCTACGGTATAACATTATAGAGCACAAGCCTCAACCTATGGTATAACATTATAGTGCACAAGCCTCAACCCATGGTATAACAGTATAGAGCACAAGCCTCAACCTATGAATAACATTATAGAGCAAATGCCTAAACCCATGATATAACATTACAGTGCACTAGCCTCAACCTATGAATAACATTATAGAGCACATGCCTCAACCCATGGTATAACAGTATAGGGCACAAGCCTCAACCCATGGTATAACATTATAGAGCACAAGCCTCAACCCTTGGGATAACATTACGGAGCACAAACCTCAACCCATGGGATAACATTACAGTGCACTAGCCTCAACCTATGAATAACATTACAGAGCACAAGCCTCAACCTATGAATAACATTACAGAGCACTAGCCTCAACCCATGGTATAACATTACAGAGAACAAGCCTCAACCTATGGTATAATATTATAGAGCACAAACCTCAACCTATGAATAACATTACAGAGCACAAGCCTCAACCCATGGGATAACATTACAGAGCACAAGCCTCAACTTATGAATAACATTACAGAGCACTAGCCTCAACCCATGATATAACATGACAGAGCACAAGCCTCAACCCATGGTATAACATTACAGAGAACAAGCCTTAACCCATGGGATAACATTATAGAGCACAAACATCAACCCATGGATAACATTATAGAGCACAAGCCTCAAGCCATGAATAACATTATAGATCACAAGCCTCAACCAATGGGATAACATTACAGAGCACAAGCCTCAACCTTACAGAGCACAAGCCTCAACCCATGGATAACATTACACAGCACAAGCCTCAACCCATGGATAACATTAAAGAGCACAAGCCTCAACCTATGAATAACATTACAGAGCACAAGCCTCAACCCATGGATAACAATACAGAGCACAAGCCTCAACCCATGGATAACATTACAGAGTACAAGCCTCAAACCATGGTATAACATTACAGAGCACAAGCCTCAACACATGGGATAACATTATAGAGCACAAGCCTCAACCCATGGATACCATTTTAGAGCACAAGCCTCAACCCATGGATAACATTACAGAGCACAAGCATCAGCCTATGAATAACATTACAGAGCACAAGCCTCAACCTATGAATAACATTACAGAGCACAAGCCTCAACCCATGGATAACATTACAGAGCACAAGCCTCAACCCATGGATAACAATACAGAGCACAAACCTCAACCTATCAATAACATTACAGAGCACAAGCCTCAACCCATGGATAACATTACAGTGAACAAGCCTCAACTCATCGATAACATTACAGAGCACAAGCCTCAACCCATGTATAACATTACAGAGCACAAGCCTCAACCCATGGATAACATTACTGAGCACAAGCCTCAACCTATGATATAACATTATAGAGCACAAGCCTCAACCCATGGATAACATTACAGAGCACAAGCCTCAACCCATGGGATAACATTATAGTGCACAAGCCTCAACCCATGTATAACATTACAGAGCACAATCCTCAACCTATGAATAACATTACAGAGCACTAGCCTCAACCCATGGTATAACATTACAGAGAACAAGCCTCAACCTATGGTATAACATTATAGAGCACAAACCTAAACCTATGAATAACATTACAGATAACAAGCCTCAACCCATGGGATAACATTACAGAGCACAAGCCTCAACCTATGAATAACATTACAGAGCACTAGCCTCTACCCATGGTATAAAATTACAGAGCACAAGCCTCAACCCATGGTATAACATTACAGAGAACAAGCCTCAACCCATGGGATAACATTATACAGCAGAAGCCTCAACCCATGGATAACATTACAGAGCACAAGCCTCAACCCATGGGATAACATTATAGTGCACAAGCCTCAACCCATGTATAACATTACAGAGCACAAGCCTCAACCCATGGATAACATTACTGAGCACAAGCCTCAATCTATGGTATAACATTATAGTGCACAAGCATCAACCTATGGTATAACATTATGGAGCACGTCTCAACCTACGGTATAACATTATAGAGCACAAGCCTCAACCTATGGTATAACATTATAGTGCACAAGCCTCAACCCATGGTATAACAGTATAGAGCACAAGCCTCAACCTATGAATAACATTATAGAGCAAATGCCTAAACCCATGATATAACATTACAGTGCACTAGCCTCAACCTATGAATAACATTATAGAGCACATGCCTCAACCCATGGTATAACAGTATAGGGCACAAGACTCAACCCATGGTATAACATTATAGAGCACAAGCCTCAACCCTTGGGACAACATTACGGAGCACAAACCTCAACCCATGGGATAACATTACAGTGCACTAGCCTCAACCTATGAATAACATTACAGAGCACAAGCCTCCACCTATGAATAACATTACAGAGCACTAGCCTCAACCCATGGTATAACATTACAGAGAACAAGCCTCAACCTATGGTATAATATTATAGAGCACAAACCTCAACCTATGAATAACATTACAGAGCACAAGCCTCAACCCATGGGATAACATTACAGAGCACAAGCCTCAACCTATGAATAACATTACAGAGCACAAGCCTCAACCCATGGTATAAAATTACAGAGCACAAGCCTCAACCCATGGTATAACATTAAAGAGAACAAGCCTCAACCCATGGGTTAACATTATAGAGCACAAGCATCAACCCATGGATAACATTACAGAGCACAAGCCTCAACCCATGAATAACATTATAGAGCACAAGCCTCAACCAATGAATAACATTACAGAGCACAAGCCTCAACCTTACAGAGCACAAGCCTCAACCTATGGATAACATTACAGAGCACAAACCTCAACCTATGAATAACATTACAGAGCACAAGCCTCAACCCATGGGATAACATTACAGAGCACAAGCCTCAACCTATGAATAACATTACAGAGCACTAGCCTCAACCCATGGTATAAAATTACAGAGCACAAGCCTCAACCCATGGTATAACATTAAAGAGAACAAGCCTCAACCCATGGGTTAACATTATAGAGCACAAGCATCAACCCATGGATAACATTACAGAGCACAAGCCTCAACCCATGAATAACATTATAGAGCACAAGCCTCAACCAATGAATAACATTACAGAGCACAAGCCTCAACCTTACAGAGCACAAGCCTCAACCTATGGATAACATTACAGAGCACAAGCCCCAACCCATGGATAACATTACAGAGCACAAGCCTCAACCCATGGATAACATTACAGAGCACAAGCCTCAACCTATGAATAACATTACAGAGCACAAGCCTCAACCCATGGATAACAATACAGAGCACAAGCCTCAACCCATGGATAACATTACAGAGCACAAGCCTCAACCCATGGATAACATTACAGAGCACAAGCCTCAACCTATGAATAACATCACAGAGCACAAGCCTCAACCCATGGATAACATTACAGGGCACAAGCCTCAAATCATGGTATAACATTATAGAGCACAAGCCTCAACCCAAGGACAACATTACAGATCACAAGCCTCAACCTATGAATAACATTACAGAGCACAAGCCTCAACCCATGGATAACATTACAGAGCACAAGAATCAACCCATGGGTAACATTACTTAGCACAAGCCTCAACCTATGGTATAACATTATAGAGCACAAGCCTCAACCCATGGACAACATTACAGAGCACAAGCCTCAACCCATGGGATACATTATAGGGCACAAGCCTCAACCCATGGGATACATTATAGGGCACAAGCCTCAACCCATGGATAACATTACTGAGCACAAGCCTCAACCTATGGTATAACATTATAGAGCACAAGCCTCAACCTATGGTATAACATTATAGAGCACGTCTCAACCTATGGTATAACATTATGGAGCAGAAGCCTCAACCTATGAATAACATTATAGAGCACATGCCGCAACCCATGGTATAACATTACAGTGCACTAGCCTCAACCGATGAATAACATTATAGAGCACATGCCTCAACCCATGGTATACCAGTATAGAGCACAAGCCTCAACCCATGGTATGACATTAAAGAGCACAAGCCTCAACCAATGGGATAACATTACAGAGCACAAGCCTCAACCCATGGGATAACATTACAGTGCACTAACCTCAACCTATGAATAACATTACAGAGCACAAGCCTCAACCTATGAATAACATTACAGAGCACAAGCCTCAACCCATGGGATAACATTACAGAGCACTAGCTTCATCCCATGGATAACATTACAGAGCAGAAGACTCAACCCATGGGATAACATTATAGAGCACAAGCCTCAACCCATGGGATAACATTATAGAGCACAAGCCTCAACCCATGAAATAACATTACAGAGCACAAGCCTCAACCCATAGGATAACATTACAGAGCACAAGCCTCAACCCATGGTATAACAGTATAGAGCACAAGCCTCAACCCATGGGTTAACATTATAGAGCACAAGCCTCAACCCATGAAATAACATTACAGAGCACAAGCCTCAACTCATGGGATAACATTACAGAGCACAAGCCTCAACCCATGGTATAACAGTAAAGAGCACAAGCCTCAACCCATGGTATAACATTTCACAGCAGAAGCCTCAACCTATGGTATAACATTATAGAGCACAAGCCTTAACCCATGGGATTACATTACATAGCACAAGCCTCAACCCATATTATAACAGTATAGGGCACAAGCCTCAACCTATGAATAACATTAGAGCACAAGCCTCAACCCATGGATAACACTACAGAGCACTAGCCTCAACCCATGGGATAACATTACAGAGCACTAGCCTCAACCCATGGATAACATTATAGAGCACAAGCCTCAACCCATGGATAACATTACTGAGCACAAGCCTCAACCTATGGTATAACATTATAGGGCACAAGCATCAACCCATGGATAACATTACAGAGCACAAGCCTCAACCGATGGAATAACATTATAGAGCACAAGCCTCAACCCATGGATAACATTATAGAGCACAAGCCTCAACCCATGGGATAACATTACATAGCACTAGCCTCAACCTGTAAATAACATTAGAGCACTAGCCTCAACCTATGGATAACTTTACAGAGCACAAGCCTCAACCCATGGGATAACATTACAGAGCACTAGCCTCAACCTATGGATAACATTATAGAGCACAAGCCTCAACCCATGGGATAACATTACAGAGCACTAGCCTCAACCTGTGATTAACATTACAGAGCACAAGCCTCAACCTATGAATAACATTACAGAGCACTAGCCTCAACCCATGGGATAATATTATAGACCACTGGCCTCAACCCATGGGAAAACATTACAGAGCACAAGCCTCAACCCATGGTATAACAGTACAGAGCTCAAGCCTCAACCCATGGGATAACATTACAGTGAACTAGCCTCAACAAATGGGATAACATTACAGAGCACACGCCTCAACCCATGGGATAACATTACAGAGAACTAACCTCAACCCATAGATAACATTACAGAGCACAAGCCTCAACCCAAGGGATAACATTACAGAGCACAAGCCTCAACCTATGAATAACAGTATAGAGCACTAGCCTCAAACCATGGTATAACAGTATAGAGCACTAGCCTCAACACATGGTATAACATTATGGAGCACGTCTCAACCTACGGTATAACATTATAGAGCACAAGCCTCAACCTATGGTATAACATTATAGTGCACAAGCCTCAACCCATGGTATAACAGTATAGAGCACAAGCCTCAACCTATGAATAACATTATAGAGCAAATGCCTAAAACCATGATATAACATTACAGTGCACTAGCCTCAACCTATGAATAACATTATAGAGCACATGCCTCAATCCATGGTATAACAGTATAGGGCACAAGCCTCAACCCATGTTATAACATTATAGAGCACAAGCCTCAACCCTTGGGATAACATTACGGAGCACAAACCTCAACCCATGGGATAACATTACAGTGCACTAGCCTCAACCTATGAATAACATTACAGAGCACAAGCCTCAACCTATGAATAACATTACAGAGCACTAGCCTCAACCCATGGTATAACATTACAGAGAACAAGCCTCAACCTATGGTATAATATTATAGAGCACAAACCTCAACCTATGAATAACATTACAGAGCACAAGCCTCAACCCATGGGATAACATTACAGAGCACAAGCCTCAACTTATGAATAACATTACAGAGCACTAGCCTCAACCCATGGTATAACATGACAGAGCACAAGCCTCAACCCATGGTATAACATTAAAGAGAACAAGCCTTAACCCATGGGATAACATTATAGAGCACAAACATCAACCCATGGATAACATTATAGAGCACAAGCCTCAAGCCATGAATAACATTATAGATCACAAGCCTCAACCAATGGGATAACATTACAGAGCACAAGCCTCAACCTTACAGAGCACAAGCCTCAACCCATGGATAACATTACACAGCACAAGCCTCAACCCATGGATAACATTAAAGAGCACAAGCCTCAACCTATGAATAACATTACAGAGCACAAGCCTCAACCCATGGATAACAATACAGAGCACAAGCCTCAACCCATGGATAACATTACAGAGTACAAGCCTCAACCCATGGTATAACATTACAGAGCACAAGCCTCAACACATGGGATAACATTATAGAGCACAAGCCTCAACCCATGGATACCATTTTAGAGCACAAGCCTCAACCCATGAATAACATTACAGAGCACAAGCATCAGCCTATGAATAACATTACAGAGCACAAGCCTCAACCCATGGATAACATTACAGAGCACAAGCCTCAACCCATGGATAACATTACAGAGCACAAGCCTCAACCCATGGATAAC
Organism: Limnoperna fortunei; assembly: GCA_944474755.1. Lineage (NCBI taxonomy): Eukaryota > Metazoa > Mollusca > Bivalvia > Mytilida > Modiolidae > Limnoperna > Limnoperna fortunei. Next base: position 2,107,851 of record OX104120.1, read on the forward strand.
AATACAGAGCACAAACCTCAACCTATCAATAACATTACAGAGCACAAGCCTCAACCCATGGATAACATTACAGTGAACAAGCCTCAACTCATCGATAACATTACAGAGCACAAGCCTCAACCCATGTATAACATTACAGAGCACAAGCCTCAACCCATGGATAACATTACTGAGCACAAGCCTCAACCTATGGTATAACATTATAGAGCACAAGCCTCAACCCATGGATAACATTACAGAGCACAAGCCTCAACCCATGGGATAACATTATAGTGCACAAGCCTCAACCCATGTATAACATTACAGAGCACAATCCTCAACCTATGAATAACATTATAGAGCACTAGCCTCAACCCATGGTATAACATTACAGAGAACAAGCCTCAACCTATGGTATAACATTATAGAGCACAAACCTAAACCTATGAATAACATTACAGAGAACAAGCCTCAACCCATGGGATAACATTACAGAGCACAAGCCTCAACCTATGAATAACATTACAGAGCACTAGCCTCTACCCATGGTATAAAATTACAGAGCACAAGCCTCAACCCAAGGTATAACATTACAGAGAACAAGCCTCAACCCATGGGATAACATTATACAGCACAAGCCTCAACCCATGGATAACATTACAGAGCACAAGCCTCAACCCATGGGATAACATTATAGTGCACAAGCCTCAACCCATGTATAACATTACAGAGCACAAGCCTCAACCCATGGATAACATTACTGAGCACAAGCCTCAATCTATGGTATAACATTATAGTGCACAAGCCTCAACCTATGGTATAACATTATGGAGCACTTCTCAACCTACGGTATAACATTATAGAGCACAAGCCTCAACCTATGGTATAACATTATAGTGCACAAGCCTCAACCCATGGTATAACAGTATAGAGCACAAGCCTCAACCTATGAATAACATTATAGAGCAAATGCCTAAACCCATGATATAACATTACAGTGCACTAGCCTCAACCTATGAATAACATTATAGAGCACATGCCTCAACCCATGGTATAACAGTATAGGGCACAAGACTCAACCCATGGTATAACATTATAGAGCACAAGCCTCAACCCTTGGGACAACATTACGGAGCACAAACCTCAACCCATGGGATAACATTACAGTGCACTAGCCTCAACCTATGAATAACATTACAGAGCACAAGCCTCCACCTATGAATAACATTACAGAGCACTAGCCTCAACCCATGGTATAACATTACAGAGAACAAGCCTCAACCTATGGTATAATATTATAGAGCACAAACCTCAACCTATGAATAACATTACAGAGCACAAGCCTCAACCCATGGGATAACATTACAGAGCACAAGCCTCAACCTATGAATAACATTACAGAGCACTAGCCTCAACCCATGGTATAAAATTACAGAGCACAAGCCTCAACCCATGGTATAACATTAAAGAGAACAAGCCTCAACCCATGGGTTAACATTATAGAGCACAAGCATCAACCCATGGATAACATTACAGAGCACAAGCCTCAACCCATGAATAACATTATAGAGCACAAGCCTCAACCAATGAATAACATTACAGAGCACAAGCCTCAACCTTACAGAGCACAAGCCTCAACCTATGGATAACATTACAGACCACAAACCTCAACCTATGAATAACATTACAGAGCACAAGCCTCAACCCATGGGATAACATTACAGAGCACAAGCCTCAACTTATGAATAACATTACAGAGCACTAGCCTCAACCCATGGTATAACATGACAGAGCACAAGCCTCAACCCATGGTATAACATTACAGAGAACAAGCCTTAACCCATGGGATAACATTATAGAGCACAAACATCAACCCATGGATAACATTATAGAGCACAAGCCTCAAGCCATGAATAACATTATAGATCACAAGCCTCAACCAATGGGATAACATTACAGAGCACAAGCCTCAACCTTACAGAGCACAAGCCTCAACCCATGGATAACATTACACAGCACAAGCCTCAACCCATGGATAACATTACAGAGCACAAGCCTCAACCTATGAATAACATTACAGAGCACAAGCCTCAACCCATGGATAACAATACAGAGCACAAGCCTCAACCCATGGATAACATTACAGAGTACAAGCCTCAACCCATGGTATAACATTACAGAGCACAAGCCTCAACACATGGGATAACATTATAGAGCACAAGCCTCAACCCATGGATACCATTTTAGAGCACAAGCCTCAACCCATGAATAACATTACAGAGCACAAGCATCAGCCTATGAATAACATTACAGAGCACAAGCCTCAACCCATGGATAACATTACAGAGCACAAGCCTCAACCCATGGATAACATTACAGAGCACAAGCCTCAACCCATGGATAACAATACAGAGCACAAACCTCAACCTATCAATAACATTACAGAGCACAAGCCTCAACCCATGGATAACATTACAGTGAACAAGCCTCAACTCATCGATAACATTACAGAGCACAAGCCTCAACCCATGTATAACATTACAGAGCACAAGCCTCAACCTATGGTATAACATTACAGAGCACAAACCTCAACCTATGGTATAACATTATAGAGCACAAGCCTCAACCCATGGATAACATTACAGAGCACAAGCCTCAACCTATGGTATAACATTATAGTGCACAAGCCTCAACCCATGTATAACATTACAGAGCACAATCCTCAACCTATGAATAACATTACAGAGCACTAGCCTCAACCCATGGTATAACATTACAGAGAACAAGCCTCAACCTATGGTATAACATTATAGAGCACAAACCTAAACCTATGAATAACATTACAGAGAACAAGCCTCAACCCATGGGATAACATTACAGAGCACAAGCCTCAACCTATGAATAACATTACAGAGCACTAGCCTCTACCCATGGTATAAAATTACAGAGCACAAGCCTCAACCCATGGTATAACATTACAGAGAACAAGCCTCAACCCATGGGATAACATTATACAGCACAAGCCTCAACCCATGGATAACATTACAGAGCACAAGCCTCAACCCATGGGATAACATTATAGTGCACAAGCCTCAACCCATGTATAACATTACAGAGCACAAGCCTCAACCCATGGATAACATTACTGAGCACAAGCCTCAATCTATGGTATAACATTATAGTGCACAAGCCTCAACCTATGGTATAACATTATGGAGCACGTCTCAACCTACGGTATAACATTATAGAGCACAAGCCTCAACCTATGGTATAACATTATAGTGCACAAGCCTCAACCCATGGTATAACAGTATAGAGCACAAGCCTCAACCTATGAATAACATTATAGAGCAAATGCCTAAACCCATGATATAACATTACAGTGCACTAGCCTCAACCTATGAATAACATTATAGAGCACATGCCTCAACCCATGGTATAACAGTATAGGGCACAAGACTCAACCCATGGTATAACATTATAGAGCACAAGCCTCAACCCTTGGGACAACATTACGGAGCACAAACCTCAACCCATGGGATAACATTACAGTGCACTAGCCTCAACCTATGAATAACATTACAGAGCACAAGCCTCAACCTATGAATAACATTACAGAGCACTAGCCTCAACCCATGGTATAACATTACAGAGCACAAGCCTCAACCTATGGTATAATATTATAGAGCACAAACCTCAACCTATGAATAACATTACAGAGCACAAGCCTCAACCCATGGGATAACATTACAGAGCACAAGCCTCAACCTATGAATAACATTACAGAGCACTAGCCTCAACCCATGGTATAAAATTACAGAGCACAAGCCTCAACCCATGGTATAACATTAAAGAGAACAAGCCTCAACCCATGGGTTAACATTACAGAGCACAAGCATCAACCCATGGATAACATTACAGAGCACAAGCCTCAACCCATGAATAACATTATAGAGCACAAGCCTCAACCAATGAATAACATTACAGAGCACAAGCCTCAACCTTACAGAGCACAAGCCTCAACCTATGGATAACATTACAGAGCACAAACCTCAACCTATGAATAACATTACAGAGCACAAGCCTCAACCCATGGGATAACATTACAGAGCACAAGCCTCAACCTATGAATAACATTACAGAGCACTAGCCTCAACCCATGGTATAAAATTACAGAGCACAAGCCTCAACCCATGGCATAACATTAAAGAGAACAAGCCTCAACCCATGGGTTAACATTATAGAGCACAAGCATCAACCCATGAATAACATTACAGAGCACAAGCCTCAACCCATGAATAACATTATAGAGCACAAGCCTCAACCAATGAATAACATTACAGAGCACAAGCCTCAACCTTACAGAGCACAAGCCTCAACCTATGGATAACATTACAGAGCACAAGCCCCAACCCATGGATAACATTACAGAGCACAAGCCTCAACCCATGGATAACATTACAGAGCACAAGCCTCAACCTATGAATAACATTACAGAGCACAAGCCTCAACCCATGGATAACATTACAGAGCACAAGCCTCAACCCATGGATAACATTACAGAGCACAAGCCTCAACCCATGGATAACATTACAGAGCACAAGCCTCAACCTATGAATAACATCACAGAGCACAAGCCTCAACCCATGGATAACATTACAGGGCACAAGCCTCAAATCATGGTATAACATTATAGAGCACAAGCCTCAACCCAAGGACAACATTACAGATCACAAGCCTCAACCTATGAATAACATTACAGAGCACAAGCCTCAACCCATGGATAACATTACAGAGCACAAGCATCAACCCATGGATAACATTACTTAGCACAAGCCTCAACCTATGGTATAACATTATAGAGCACAAGCCTCAACCCATGGACAACATTACAGAGCACAAGCCTCAACCCATGGGATACATTATAGGGCACAAGCCTCAACCCATGGGATACATTATAGGGCACAAGCCTCAACCCATGGATAACATTACTGAGCACAAGCCCCAACCTATGGTATAACATTATAGAGCACAAGCCTCAACCTATGGTATAACATTATAGAGCACGTCTCAACCTATGGTATAACATTATGGAGCAGAAGCCTCAACCTATGAATAACATTATAGAGCACATGCCGCAACCCATGGTATAACATTACAGTGCACTAGCCTCAACCTATGAATAACATTATAGAGCACATGCCTCAACCCATGGTATACCAGTATAGAGCACAAGCCTCAACCCATGGTATAACATTAAAGAGCACAAGCCTCAACCCATGGGATAACATTACAGAGCACAAGCCTCAACCCATGGGATAACATTACAGTGCACTAACCTCAACCTATGAATAACATTACAGAGCACAAGCCTCAACCTATGAATAACATTACAGAGCACAAGCCTCAACCCATGGGATAACATTACAGAGCACTAGCTTCATCCCATGGATAACATTACAGAGCAGAAGACTCAACCCATGGGATAACATTATAGAGCACAAGCCTCAACCCATGGGATAACATTATAGAGCACAAGCCTCAACCCATGAAATAACATTACAGAGCACAAGCCTCAACCCATAGGATAACATTACAGAGCACAAGCCTCAACCCATGGTATAACAGTATAGAGCACAAGCCTCAACCCATGGGTTAACATTATAGAGCACAAGCCTCAACCCATGAAATAACATTACAGAGCACAAGCCTCAACTCATGGGATAACATTACAGAGCACAAGCCTCAACCCATGGTATAACAGTAAAGAGCACAAGCCTCAACCCATGGTATAACATTTCACAGCAGAAGCCTCAACCTATGGTATAACATTATAGAGCACAAGCCTTAACCCATGGGATTACATTACATAGCACAAGCCTCAACCCATATTATAACAGTATAGGGCACAAGCCTCAACCTATGAATAACATTAGAGCACAAGCCTCAACCCATGGATAACACTACAGAGCACTAGCCTCAACCCATGGGATAACATTACAGAGCACTAGCCTCAACCCATGGATAACATTATAGAGCACAAGCCTCAACCCATGGATAACATTACTGAGCACAAGCCTCAACCTATGGTATAACATTATAGGGCACAAGCATCAACCCATGGATAACATTACAGAGCACAAGCCTCAACCGATGGAATAACATTATAGAGCACAAGCCTCAACCCATGGATAACATTATAGAGCACAAGCCTCAACCCATGGGATAACATTACAGAGCACTAGCCTCAACCTGTAAATAACATTAGAGCACTAGCCTCAACCTATGGATAACTTTACAGAGCACAAGCCTCAACCCATGGGATAACATTACAGAGCACTAGCCTCAACCTATGGATAACATTATAGAGCACAAGCCACAATCCATGGGATAACATTACAGAGCACTAGCCTCAACCTGTGATTAACATTACAGAGCACAAGCCTCAACCTATGAATAACATTACAGAGCACTAGCCTCAACCCATGGGATAATATTATAGACCACTGGCCTCAACCCATGGGAAAACATTACAGAGCACAAGCCTCAACCCATGGTATAACAGTACAGAGCTCAAGCCTCAACCCATGGGATAACATTACAGTGAACTAGCCTCAACAAATGGGATAACATTACAGAGCACACGCCTCAACCCATGGGATAACATTACAGAGCACTAACCTCAACCCATAGATAACATTACAGAGCACAAGCCTCAACCCAAGGGATAACATTACAGAGCACAAGCCTCAACCTATGAATAACAGTATAGAGCACTAGCCTCAAACCATGGTATAACAGTATAGAGCACTAGCCTCAACACATGGTATAACATTGCAGAGCTCTAGCCTCAACACATGGATAACATTATAGAGCACAAGCATCAACCCATGGGATAACATTACAGAACACTAGCCTCAACCTGTGAATAACATTACAGAGCACAAGCCTCAACCTATGAATAACATTACAGAGCACTAGCCTCAACCCATGGGATAATATTATAGACCACTGGCCTCAACCCATTGGATAACATTACAGACCACAAGCCTCAACCAATGGTATAACAGTACAGAGCACAAGCCTCAACCCATGGTATAACAGTACAGTGCACTAGCCTCAACCCATGGGATAACATTACAGTGCACTAGCCTCAACCTATGGTATAACATTATAGTGCACAAGCCTCAACCTATCGCATAACATGATGGAGCACGTCTCAACCTATGGTATAACATTATAGAGCACAAGCCTCAACCTATGGTATAACATTATAGTACACAAGCCTCAACCCATGGTATAACAGTATAGAGCACAAGCCTCAACCTATGAATAACATTATAGGGCAAATGCCTAAACCCATGATATAACATTACAGTGCACTAGCCTCAACCTATGAATAACATTATAGAGCACATGTCTCAACCCATGGTATAACAGTATAGAGCACAAGCCTCAACCCATGGTATAACATAATAGAGCACAAGCCTCAACCCTTGGGATAACATTACAGAGCACAAACCTCAACCCATGGGATAACATTACAGTGCACTAGCCTCAACCTATGAATAACATTACAGAGCACTAGCCTCAACCCATGGTATAACATTACAGATAACAAGCCTCAACCTATGGTATAACATTATAGAGCACAAACCTCAACCTATGAATAACATTACAGAGCACAAGCCTCAACCCATGGGATAACATTACAGAGCAGAAGCCTCAACCTATGAATAACATTACAGAACACTAGCCTCAACCCATGGTATGAAATTACAGAGCACAAGCCTCAACCCATGGTATAACATTACAGAGAACAAGCCTCAACCCATGGGATAACATTATAGAGCACAAGCCTCAACCCATGGATAACATTATAGAGCACAAGCCTCAACCCATAAATAACATTATAGAGCACAAGCTTCAACCAATGATTAACATTACGGAGCACAAGCCTCAACCTTACAGAGCACAAGCCTCAACCCATGGATAACATTACAGAGCACAAGCCCCAACCCATGGATAACATTACAGAGCACAAGCCTCAACCCATGGATAACATTACAGAGCACAAGCCTCAACCTCTGAATAACATTACAGAGCACAAGCCTCAACCCATGGATAACAATACAGAGCACAAGCCTCAACCCATGGATAACATTACAGAGCACAAGCCTCAACCCATGGATAACATTACAGAGCACAAGCCTCAACCTATGAATAAAATTGCAGAGCACAAGCCTCAACCAATGGACAACATTACAGAGCACAAGCCTCAACCTATGAATAGCATTACAGAGCACAAGCCTCAACCCATGGATAACATTACAAAGCACAAGCCTCAGCCCATGGATAACATTACTGAGCACAAGCCTCAACCTATGGTATAACATTATAGAGCACGTCTCAACCTATGGTATAACATTACAGAGCACAAGCCTCAACCTATGAATAACATTATAGAGCACATGCCGCAACCCATGGTATAACATTACAGTGCACTAGCCTCAACCCATGGATAACATTACTGAGCACAAGCCTCAACCCATGGGATAACATTATAGTGCACAAGCCTCAACCTATGTATAACATTACAGAGCACAAGCCTCAACCCATGGATAACATTACTGAGCACAAGCCTCAATCTATGGTATAACATTATAGTGCACAAGTCTCAACCTATGGTATAACATTATGGAGCACGTCTCAACCTAGGGTATAACATTACAGAGCACAAGCCTCAACCTATGGTATAACATTATAGTGCACAAGCCTCAACCCATAGTATAACAGTATAGAGCACAAGCCTCAACCTATGAATAACATTATAGAGCACATGCCTCAACCCATGGTATAACAGTATAGAGCACAAGCCTCAACCCATGGTATAACATTAAAGAGCACAATCCTCAACCCTTGGGATAACATTACAGAGCACAATCCTCAACCCATGGGATAACATTACAGTGCACTAGCCTCAACCTATGAAAAACATTACAGAGCACAAGCCTCAACCAATGAATAACATTACAGAGCACTAGCCTCAACCCATGGTATAACATTACAGAGAACAAGCCTCAACCTATGGTATAACATTATAGAGCACATACCTCAACATATGAATAACATTACAGAGCACTATATATATATCCTCAACCCATGGTATAAAATTACAGAGCACAAGCCTCCACCCATGGTATAACATTACAGAGAACAAGCCTCAACCCATGGGATAACATTATAGAGCACAAGCCTCAACCGATGGATAACATTACAGAGCACAAGCCTCAACCCATGGGATAACATTAAAGTGCACAAGCCTCAACCCATGTATAACATTACAGAGCACAAGCCTAAACCCATGGATAACATTACTGAGCACAAGCCTCAATCTATGGTATAACATTATAGTGCACAAGCCTCAACCTATGGTATAACATTATGGAGCACGTCTCAACCTACGGTATAACATTATAGAGCACAAGCCTCAACCTATGGTATAACATTATAGTGCACAAGCCTCAACCCATGGTATAACAGTATAGAGCACAAGCCTCAACCTACGAATAACATTATAGAGCAAATGCCTAAACCCATGATATAACATTACAGTGCACTAGCCTCAACCTATGAATAACATTATAGAGCACATGCCTCAACCCATGGAATAACAGTATAGAGCACAAGCCTCAACCCATGGTATAACATTATAGAGCACAAGCCTCAACCCTTGGGATAACATTACAGAGCACAAACCTCAACCCATGGGATAACATTACAGTGCACTAGCCGCAACCTATGAATACCATTACAGAGCACAAGCCTCAACCTATGAATAACATTACAGAGCACTAGCCTCAACCCATGGTATAACATTACAGAGAACAAGCCTCAACCTATGGTATAACATTATAGAGCACAAAACTCAACCTATGAATAACATTACAGAGCACAAGCCTCAACTCATGGTATAACATTATAGAGCACAAGCCTCAACCCAAGGACAACATTACAGATCACAAGCCTCAACCTATGAATAACATTACAGAGCACAAGCCTCAACCCATGGATAATATTACAGAGCACAAGCATCAACCCATGGATAACATTACTGAGCACAAGCCTCAACATATGATATAACATTATAGAGCACAAGCCTCAACCCATGGACAACATTACAGAGCACAAGCTTCAACCCATGGGATACATTATAGGGCAGAAGCCTCAACCCATGGATAACATTACTGAGCACAAGCCTCAACCTATGGTATAACATTATAGAGCACAAGCCTCAACCTATGGTATAACATTATAGAGCACGTCTCAACCTATGAATAATATTATAGAGCACATGCCGCAACCCATGGTATATCATTACTGTGCACTAGCCTCAACCTATGAATAACATTATAGAGCACATGCCTCAACCCATGGTATACCAGTATAGAGCACAAGCCTCAACCCATGGTATAACATTAAAGAGCACAAGCCTCAACCCATGGGATAACATTACAGAGCACAAGCCTCAACCCATGGAATAACATTACAGTGCACTAGCCTCAACCTATGAATAACATTACAGAGCACAAGCCTCAACCTATGAATAACAATACAGAGCACAAGCCTCAACCCATGGGATAACATTACAGAGCACTAGCCTCATCCCATGGATAACATTACAGAGCACAAGCCTCAACCCATGGGATGACATTGTAGAGCACAAGCCTCAACCCATGGGATAACATTATAGAGAACAAGCCTCAACCCATGAAATAAGATTACAGAGCACAAGCCTCAACCAATTGTTTAACAGTATAGAGCACAAGCCTCAACCCATGGGATAACATTATAGAGCACAAGCCTCAACCCATGAAATAACATTACAGAGCACAAGCCTCAACCCATGGGATAACATTACAGAGCACAAGCCTCAACCCATGGTATAACAGTATAGAGCACAATCCTCAACCCATGGTATAACATTTCAGAACAGAAGCCTCAACCTGTGGTATAACATTATAGAGCACAAGCCTTAACCCATGGGATAACATTACATAGCACAAGCCTCAACCCATATTATAACAGTATAGGGCACAAGCCTCAACCTATGAATAACATTAGAGCACAAGCCTCAACCCATGGATAACACTACAGAGCACTAGCCTCAACCCATGGGATAACATTACAGAGCACTAGCCTCAACCCATGGATAAAATTATAGAGCACAATCCTCAACCCATGGATAACATTACTGAGCACAAGCCTCAACCTATGGTATAACATTATAGGGCACAAGCATCAACCCATGGATAACATTACAGAGCACAACCCTCAACCCATGGAATAACATTATAGAGCACAAGCCTCAACAGATGGATAACATTATAGAGCACAAGCCTCAACCCATGGGATAACATTACAGAGCACTAGCCTCAACCTGTGAATAACATTAGAGCACTAGCCTCAACCTATGGATAACATTACAGAGCACAAGCCTCAACCCATGGGATAACATTACAGAGCACTAGCCTCAACCCATGGATAACATTATAGATCACAAGCCTCAACCCATGGGATAACATTACAGAGCACTAGCCTCAACCTGTGATTAACATTACAGAGCACAAGCCTCAACCTATGAATAACATTACAGAGCACTAGCCTCAACCCATGGGATAATATTAAAGACCACTAGCCTCAACCCATGGGATAACATTACAGAGCAAAAGCCTCAACCCATGGTATAACAGTACAGAGCACAAGCTCAACCCATGGGATAACATTACAGTGCACTAGCCTCAACAAATGGGATAACATTACAGAGCACAAGCCTCAACCCATGGGATAACATTACAGAGCACTAGCCTCAACCCATGGATAACATTACAGAGCACAAGCCTCAACCCAAGGGATAACATTACAGAGCACAAGCCTCAACCTATGAATAACATTACAGAGCACTAGCCTCAACCCATGGTATAACAGTATAGAGCACTAGCCTCAACACATGGTATAACATTGCAGAGCACTAGCCTCAACACATGGATAACATTATAGAGCACAAGCCTCAACCCATGTGATAACATTACAGAGCACTAGCCTCAACCTGTGATTAACATTACAGAGCACAAGCCTCAACCTATGAATAACATTACAGAGCACTAGCCTCAACCCATGGGATAATATTATAGACCACTAGCCTCAACCCATGGGATAACATTACAGAGCAAAAGCCTCAACCCATGGTATAACAGTACAGAGCACAAGCCTCAACCCATGGGATAACATTACAGTGCACTAGCCTCAACAAATGGGATAACATTACAGAGCACAAGCCTCAACCCATGGGATAACATTACAGAGCACTAGCCTCAACCCATGGATAACATTACAGAGCACAAGCCTCAACCCAAGGGATAACATTACAGAGCGCAAGCCTCAACCTATGAATAACATTACAGAGCACTAGCCTCATCCCATGGTATAACAGTATAGAGCACTAGCCTCAACACATGGTTTAACATTGCAGAGCACTAGCCTCAACACATGGATAACATTACAGAGCACTAGCCTCAACCTGTGAATAACATTACAGAGCACAAGCTTCAACCTATGAATAACATTACAGAGCACTAGCCTCAACCCATGGGATAATATTATAGACCACTGGCCTCAACCCATGGGATAACATTACAGACCACAAGCCTCAACCCATGGTATAACAGTACAGAGCACAAGCCTCAACCCATGGTATAACAGTACAGTGCACTAGCCTCAACCCATGGGATAACATTACAGTGCACTAGCCTCAACCTATGGTATAACATTACAGAGAACAAGCCTCAACCTATGGTATAACATTATAGAGCACATACCTCAACATATGAATAACATTACAGAGCACAAGCCTCAACCCATGGGATAACATTACAGAGCACAAGCCTCAACCTATGAATAACATTACAGAGCACTATATATATATCCTCAACCCATGGTATAAAATTACAGAGCACAAGCCTCAACCCATGGTATAACATTACAGAGAACAAGCCTCAACCCATGGGATAACATTATAGAGCACAAGCCTCAACCGATGGATAACATTACAGAGCACAAGCCTCAACCCATGGGATAACATTAAAGTGCACAAGCCTCAACCCATGTATAACATTACAGAGCACAAGCCTCAACCCATGGATAACATTACTGAGCACAAGCCTCAATCTATGGTATAACATTATAGTGCACAAGCCTCAACCTATGGTATAACATTATGGAGCACGTCTCAACCTACGGTATAACATTATAGAGCACAAGCCTCAACCTATGGTATAACATTATAGTGCACAAGCCTCAACCCATGGTATAACAGTATAGAGCACAAGCCTCAACCTATGGTATAACATTATAGTGCACAAGCCTCAACCCATGGTATAACAGTATAGAGCACAAGCCTCAACCTACGAATAACATTATAGAGCAAATGCCTAAACCCATGATATAACATTACAGTGCACTAGCCTCAACCTATGAATAACATTATAGAGCACATGCCTCAACCCATGGAATAACAGTATAGAGCACGTCTCAACCCTTGGGATAACATTATAGAGCACTAGCCTCAACCCATGGTATAACATTATAGAGCACAAGCCTCAACCCTTGGGATAACATTACAGAGCACAAACCTCAACCCATGGGATAACATTACAGTGCACTAGCAGCAACCTATGAATACCATTACAGAGCACAAGCCTCAACCTATGAATAACATTACAGAGCACTAGCCTCAACCCATGGTATAACATTACAGAGAACAAGCCTCAACCTATGGTATAACATTATAGAGCACAAACCTCAACCTATGAATAACATTACAGAGCACAAGCCTCAACTCATGGTATAACATTATAGAGCACAAGCCTCAACCCAAGGACAACATTACAGATCACAAGCCTCAACCTATGAATAACATTACAGAGCACAGGCCTCAACCCATGGATAATATTACAGAGCACAAACATCAACCCATGGATAACATTACTGAGCACAAGCCTCAACATATGATATAACATTATAGAGCACAAGCCTCAACCCATGGACAACATTACAGAGCACAAGCTTCAACCCATGGGATACATTATAGGGCAGAAGCCTCAACCCATGGATAACATTACTGAGCACAAGCCTCAACCTATGGTATAACATTATAGAGCACAAGCCTCAACCTATGGTATAACATTATAGAGCACGTCTCAACCTATGAATAACATTATAGAGCACATGCCGCAACCCATGGTATATCATTACTGTGCACTAGCCTCAACCTATGAATAACATTATAGAGCACATGCCTCAACCCATGGTATACCAGTATAGAGCACAAGCCTCAACCCATGGTATAACATTAAAGAGCACAAGCCTCAACCCATGGGATAACATTACAGAGCACAAGCCTCAACCCATGGGATAACATTACAGTGCACTAGCCTCAACCTATGAATAACATTACAGAGCACAAGCCTCAACCTATGAATAACAATACAGAGCACAAGCCTCAACCCATGGGATAACATTACAGAGCACTAGCCTCATCCCATGGATAACATTACAGAGCACAAGCCTCAACCCATGGGATAACATTGTAGAGCACAAGCCTCAACCCATGGGATAACATTATAGAGCACAAGCCTCAACCCATGAAATAACATTACAGAGCACAAGCCTCAACCAATTGTTTAACAGTATAGAGCACAAGCCTCAACCCATGGGATAACATTATAGAGCACAAGCCTCAACATATGAAATAACATTACAGAGCACAAGCCTCAACCCATGGGATAACATTACAGAGCACAAGCCTCAACCCATGGTATAACAGTATAGAGCACAATCCTCAACCCATGGTATAACATTTCAGAGCAGAAGCCTCAACCTGTGGTATAACATTATAGAGCACAAGCCTTAACCCATGGGATAACATTACATAGCACAAGCCTCAACCCATATTATAACAGTATAGGGCACAAGCCTCAACCTATGAATAACATTAGAGCACAAGCCTCAACCCATGGATAACACTACAGAGCACTAGCCTCAACCCATGGGATAACATTACAGAGCACTAGCCTCAACCTGTGAATAACATAACAGAGCACAAGCCTCAACCTATGAATAACATTACAGAGCACTAGCCTCAACCCATGGGATAATATTATAGACCACTGGCCTCAACCCATGGGATAACATTACAGACCACAAGCCTCAACCCATGGTATAACAGTACAGAGCACAAGCCTCAACCCATGGTATAACAGTACAGTGCACTAGCCTCAACCCATGGGATAACATTACAGTGCACTAGCCTCAACCTATGGTATAACATTATAGTGCACAAGCCTCAACCTATGGTATAACATGATGGAGCACGTCTCAACCTATGGTATAACATTATAGAGCACAAGCCTCAACCTATGGTATAACATTATAGTGCACAAGCCTCAACCCATGGTATAACAGTATAGAGCACAAGCCTCAACCCATATTATAACAGTATAGGGCACAAGCCTCAACCTATGAATAACATTAGAGCACAAGCCTCAACCCATGGATAACACTACAGAGCACTAGCCTCAACCCATGGGATAACATTACAGAGCACTAGCCTCAACCTATGGATAAAATTATAGAGCACAAGCCTCAACCCATGGATAACATTACTGAGCACAAGCCTCAACCTATGGTATAACATTATAGGGCACAAGCATCAACCCATGGATAACATTACAGAGCACAAGCCTCAACCCATGGAATAACATTATAGAGCACAAGCCTCAACAGATGGATAACATTATAGAGCACAAGCCTCAACCCATGGGATAACTTTACAGAGCACTAGCCTCAACCTGTGAATAACATTAGAGCACTAGCCTCAACCTATGGATAACATTACAGAGCACAAGCCTCAACCCATGGGATAACATTACAGAGCACTAGCCTCAACCCATGGATAACATTATAGATCACAAGCCTCAACCCATGGGATAACATTACAGAGCACTAGCCTCAACCTGTGATTAACATTACAGAGCACAAGCCTCAACCTATGAATAACATTACAGAGCACTAGCCTCAACCCATGGGATAATATTATAGACCACTAGCCTCAACCCATGGGATAACATTACAGAGCAAAAGCCTCAACCCATGGTATAACAGTACAGAGCACAAGCCTCAACCCATGGGATAACATTACAGTGCACTAGCCTCAACAAATGGGATAACATTACAGAGCACAAGCCTCAACCCATGGGATAACATTACAGAGCACTAGCCTCAACCCATGGATAACATTACAGAGCACAAGCCTCAACCCAAGGGATAACATTACAGAGCACAAGCCTCAACCTATGAATAACATTACAGAGCACTAGCCTCAACCCATGGTATAACAGTATAGAGCACTAGCCTCAACACATGGTATAACATTCCAGAGCACTAGCCTCAACACATGGATAACATTATAGAGCACAAGCCTCAACCCATGTGATAACATTACAGAGCACTAGCCTCAACCTGTGAATAACATTACAGAGCACAAGCCTCAACCTATGAATAACATTACAGAGCACTAGCCTCAACCCATGGGATAATATTATAGACCACTGGCCTCAACCCATGGGATAACATTACAGACCACAAGCCTCAACCCATGGTATAACAGTACAGAGCACAAGCCTCAACCCATGGTATAACAGTACAGTGCACTAGCCTCAACCCATGGAATAACATTACAGTGCACTAGCCTCAACCTATGGTATAACATTATAGTGCACAAGCCTCAACCTATGGTATAACATGATGGAGCACGTCTCAACCTATGGTATAACATTATAGAGCACAAGCCTCAAACTATGGTATAACATTATAGTGCACAAGCCTCAACCCATGGTATCACAGTATAGAGCACAAACCTCAACCTATGAATAACATTATAGAGCAAATGCCTAAACCCATGATATAACATTACAGTGCACTAGCCTCAACCTATGAATAACATTATAGAGCACATGTCTCAACCCATGGTATAACAGTATAGAGCACAAGCCTCAACCCATGGTATAACATTATAGAGCAAATGCCTCAACCCATGGTATAACAGTATAGAGCACAAGCCTCAACCTATGGTATAACATTATAGAGCACGTCTCAACCTATTGGTATAACAATATAGAGCACAAGCCTCAACCTATGAATAACATTATAGAGCACATGCAGCAACCCATGGTATAACATTACAGTGCACTAGCCTCAACCTATGAATAACATTATAGAGCACATGCCGCAACCCATGGTATACCAGTATTGAGCACAAGCCTCAACCCATGGTATAACATTAAAGAGCACAAGCCTCAACCCATGGGATAACATTACAGAGCACAAGCCTCAACCCATGGGATAACATTACAGTGCACTAGCCTCAACCTATGAATAACATTACAGAGCACAAGCCTCAACCCATGGGATAACATTACAGAGCACTAGCCTCATCCCATGGATAACATTACAGAGCACAAGCCTCAACCCATGGGATAACTTTATAGAGCTCAAGCCTCAACCCATGGGATAACATTATAGAGCACAAGCCTCAACCCATGAAATAACATTACAGAGCACAAGCCTCAACCCATGGGATAACATTACAGAGCACAAGCCTCAACCTATGGTATAACATTATAGAGCACAAGCCTTAACCCATGGGATAACATTACATAGCACAAGCCTAAACCCATGGTATAACAGTATAGGGCAAAAGCCTCAACCCATGGAATAACATTATAGAGCACAAGCCTCAACCCATGGATAACATTATAGAGCACAAGCCTCAACCCATGGGATAACATTACAGAGAAGTAGCCTCAACCTGTGAATAACATTAGAGCACAAGCCTCAACCTATGAGTAACATTACAGAGCACTAGCCTCAACCCATGGGATAATTTTATAGACCACTGGCCTCAACCCATGGGATAACATTACAGAGCACTAGCCTCAACCCATGGGATAACATTACAGAGCACAAGCCTCAACCCATGAAATAACATTACAGAACACAAGCCTCAACCCATGGGATAACATTAGAGAGCATAAGCCTCAACCCATGGTATAACAGTATAGAGCACAAGCCTCAACCCATTGTATAACATTTCAGAGCAGAAGAATCAACCTATGGTATAACATTATAGAGCACAAGCCTTAACCCATGGGATAACATTACATAGCACAAGCCTCAACCCATGGTATAACAGTATAGGGCACAAGCCTCAACCCATGGAATAACATTATTGAGCACAAGCCTCAACCCATGGATAACATTATAGAGCACAAGCCTCAACCCATGGGATAAAATTACAGAGCACTAGCCTCCACCTGTGAATAACATTAGAGCACTAGCCTCAACCTATGGATAACATTACAGAGCACAAGCCTCAACCCATGGGATAACATTACAGAGCACTAGCCTCAACCCATGGATAACATTATAGAGCACAAGCCTCAACCCATGGGATAACATTACAGAGCACTAGCCTCAACCTGTGAATAACATTATAGCACAAGCCTCAACCTATGAATAACATTACAGAGCACTAGCCTCAACCCATGGGATAATATTATAAACCACTAGCCTCAACCCATGGATAACATTATAGAGCACAAGCCTCAACCCATGGGATAACATTACAGAGCACTAGCCTCAACCTGTGAATAACATTAGAGCACTAACCTCAACCTATGGATAACATTACAGAGCACAAGCCTCAACCCATGGGATAACATTACAGAGCACTAGCCTCAACCCATGGATAACATTACAGAGCACAATCCTCAACCCATGGGATAACATTACAGAGCACAAGCCTCAACCCATGAAATAACATTACAGAGCACAAGCCTCAACCCATGGGATAATATTATAGACCAATGTCCTCAACCCATGGGATAACATTACAGAGCACAAGCCTCAACCCATGGTATAACAGTACAGAGCACAAGCCTCAACCTATGAATAACATTACAGAGCACAAGCCTCAACCCATGGTATAACAGTACAGTGCACTAGCCTCAACCCACGGGATAACATTACAGTGCACTAGCCTCAACAAATGGGATAACATTACAGAGCACAAGCCTCAACCCATGGATAACATTACAGAGCACAAGCCTCAACCCATGGGATAACATTACAGAGCACAAGCCTCAACCTATGAATAACATTACAGAGCACTAGCCTCAACCCATGGTATAACAGTACAGAGCACAAGCCACAACCCATGGGATAACATTACAGAGCACAAGCCTCAACCTATGGGATAACATTACAGAGCACAAGCCTCGACCCATGGTATAACATTATAGAGCACAAGCCTCAACCCATGGGATAACATTACAGAGCACAAGCCTCAACCCATGGTATAACATTACAGAGCACAAGCCTCACCTGTTGGGATAACATTACAGAGCACAAGCCTCAACCCATGGTATAACATTACAGAGCACAAGCCTCAACCAATGGGATAACATTACAGAGCACAAGCCTCAACCCATGAAATAACATTACAGAACACAAGCCTCAACCCATGGGATAACATTACAGAGCACAAGCCTCAACCCATGGTATAACAGTATAGAGCACAAGCCTCAACCCATGGTATAACATTTCAGAGCAGAAGCCTCAACCTATGGTATAACATTATAGAGCACAAGCCTTAACCCATGGGATAACATTACATAGCACAAGCCTCAACCCATGGTATAACAGTATAGGGCACAAGCCTCAACCCATGGAATAACATTATAGAGCACAAGCCTCAACCCATGGATAACATTATAGAGCACAAGCCTCAACCCATGGGATAACATTACAGAGCACTAGCCTCAACCTGTGAATAACATTAGAGCACTAGCCTCAACCTATGGATAACATTACAGAGCACAAGCCTCAACCCATGAGATAACATTACAGAGCACTAGCCTCAACCCATGGATAACATTATAGAGCACAAGCCTCAACCCATGGGATAACATTACAGAGCACTAGCCTCAACCTGTGAATAAGATTATAGCACAAGCCTCTACCTATGAATAACATTACAGAGCACTAGCCTCAACCCATGGGATAATATTATAAACCACTAGCCTCAACCCATGGATAACATTATAGAGCACAAGCCTCAACCCATGGGATAACATTACAGAGCACTAGCCTCAACCTGTGAATAACATTAGAGCACTAGCCTCAACCTATGGATAACATTACAGAGCACAAGCCTCAACCCATGGGATAACATTACAGAGCACTAGCCTCAACCCATGGATAACATTACAGAGCACAAGCCTCAACCCATGGGATAACATTACAGAGCACAAGCCTCAACCTATGAATAACATTACAGAGCACTAGCTTCAACCCATGGCATAACAGTATAGAGCACTAGCCTCAACCCACGGGATAACATTACAGAGCACTAGCCTCAACCTGTGAATAACATTTTAGAGCACAAGCCTCAACCTATGAATAACATTACAGAGCACTAGCCTCAACCCATGGTATAACAGTATAGAGCACAAGCCTCAACCCATGGTATAACAGTACAGAGCACAAGCCACAACCCATGGGGTAACATTACAGAGCACAAGCCTCAACCTATGGGATAACATTACAGAGCACAAGCCTCAACCCATGGTATAACATTATAGAGCACAAGCCTCAACCCATGGGATAACATTACAGAGCACAAGCCTAAACCAATGGGATAACATTACAGAGCACAAACCTCACCTGTTGGGATAACATTACAGAGCACAAGCCTCAACCAATGGTATAACATTACAGAGTACTAGCCTCAACCCATGGGATAACATTACAGAGCACAAGCCTCAACCCATGGGATAACATTACAGAGCACAAGCCTCAGCTAATGGGATAACATAGAGCACAAGCCTCAACCCACGGGATAACATTACAGAGCAGAAGCCTCAACCCATGGGATAACGTTACAGAGCACAAGCCTTAATCAATGGGACAACATTACAGAGCACAAGCCCAACCCATAGTATAACTTTACAGAGCACTAGCCTTACTCCATGGGATAACATTACAGAGCACAAGCCTCAACCCATGGTATAACAGTATAGAGCACAAGCCTCAACCCATGGTATAACATTTCAGAGCAGAAGCCTCAACCTATGGTATGACATTATAGAGCACAAGCCTCAACCTATGAATAACATTACAGAGCACTAGCCTCAACCCATGGTATAACAGTACAGAGCACAAGCCACAACCCATGGGATAACATTACAGAGCACAAGCCTCAACCTATGGGATAACATTACAGAGCACAAGCCTCAACCCATGGTATAACATTATGGAGCACAAGCCTCAACCCATGGGATAACATTACAGAGCACAAGCCTAAACCAATGGGATAACATTACAGAGCACAAGCCTCACCTGTTGGGATAACATTACAGAGCACAAGCCTCAACCCATGGTATAACATTACAGAGCACTAGCCTCAACCCATTGGATAACATTACAGAGCACAAGCCTCAACCCATGAAATAACATTACAGAACACAAGCCTCAACCCATGGGATAACATTACAGAGCACAAGCCTCAACCCATGGTATAACAGTATAGAGCACAAGCCTCAACCCATGGTATAACATTTCAGAGCAGAAGCCTCAACCTATGGTATAACATTATAGAGCACAAGCCTTAACCCATGGGATAACATTACAGAGCACTAGCCTCAACCCATGGATAAAATTATAGAGCACAATCCTCAACCCATGGATAACATTACTGAGCACAAGCCTCAACCTATGGTATAACATTATAGGGCACAAGCATCAACCCATGGATAACATTACAGAGCACAAGCCTCAACCCATGGAATAACATTACAGAGCACAAGCCTCAACCTATGGTATAACATTATAGAGCACAAGCCTTAACCCATGGGATAACATTACATAGCACAAGCCTAAACCCATGGTATAACAGTATAGGGCAAAAGCCTCAACCCATGGAATAACATTATAGAGCACAAGCCTCAACCCATGGATAACATTATAGAGCACAAGCCTCAACCCATGGGATAACATTACAGAGAAGTAGCCTCAACCTGTGAATAACATTAGAGCACAAGCCTCAACCTATGAGTAACATTACAGAGCACTAGCCTCAACCCATGGGATAATTTTATAGACCACTGGCCTCAACCCATGGGATAACATTACAGAGCACTAGCCTCAACCCATGGGATAACATTACAGAGCACAAGCCTCAACCCATGAAATAACATTACAGAACACAAGCCTCAACCCATGGGATAACATTACAGAGCACAAGCCTCAACCCATGGTATAACAGTATAGAGCACAAGCCTCAACCCATGGTATAACATTTCAGAGCAGAAGCCTCAACCTATGGTATAACATTATAGAGCACAAGTCTCAACCCATGGGATAACATTACAGAGCACAAGCCTAAACCAATGGGATAACATTACAGAGCACAAACCTCACCTGTTGGGATAACATTACAGAGCACAAGCCTCAACCAATGGTATAACATTACAGAGTACTAGCCTCAACCCATGGGATAACATTACAGAGCACAAGCCTCAACCCATGGGATAACATTACAGAGCACAAGCCTCAGCTAATGGGATAACATAGAGCACAAGCCTCAACCCACGGGATAACATTACAGAGCAGAAGCCTCAACCCATGGGATAACGTTACAGAGCACAAGCCTTAATCAATGGGACAACATTACAGAGCACAAGCCCAACCCATAGTATAACATTACAGAGCACTAGCCTTACTCCATGGGATAACATTACAGAGCACAAGCCTCAACCCATGGTATAACAGTATAGAGCACAAGCCTCAACCCATGGTATAACATTTCAGAGCAGAAGCCTCAACCTATGGTATGACATTATAGAGCACAAGCCTCAACCTATGAATAACATTACAGAGCACTAGCCTCAACCCATGGTATAACAGTACAGAGCACAAGCCACAACCCATGGGATAACATTACAGAGCACAAGCCTCAACCTATGGGATAACATTACAGAGCACAAGCCTCGACCCATGGTATAACATTATGGAGCACAAGCCTCAACCTATGGGATAACATTACAGAGCACAAGCCTAAACCAATGGGATAACATTACAGAGCACAAGCCTCACCTGTTGGGATAACATTACAGAGCACAAGCCTCAACCCATGGTATAACATTACAGAGCACTAGCCTCAACCCATTGGATAACATTACAGAGCACAAGCCTCAACCCATGAAATAACATTACAGAACACAAGCCTCAACCCATGGGATAACATTACAGAGCACAAGCCTCAACCCATGGTATAACGGTATAGAGCACAAGCCTCAACCCATGGTATAACATTTCAGAGCAGAAGCCTCAACCTATGGTATAACATTATAGAGCACAAGCCTTAACCCATGGGATAACATTACAGAGCACTAGCCTCAACCCATGGATAAAATTATAGAGCACAATCCTCAACCCATGGATAACATTACTGAGCACAAGCCTCAACCTATGGTATAACATTATAGGGCACAAGCATCAACCCATGGATAACATTACAGAGCACAAGCCTCAACCCATGGAATAACATTACAGAGCACAAGCCTCAACCTATGGTATAACATTATAGAGCACAAGCCTTAACCCATCGGATAACATTACATAGCACAAGCCTAAACCCATGGTATAACAGTATAGGGCAAAAGCCTCAACCCATGGAATAACATTATAGAGCACAAGCCTCAACCCATGGATAACATTATAGAGCACAAGCCTCAACCCATGGGATAACATTACAGAGAAGTAGCCTCAACCTGTGAATAACATTAGAGCACAAGCCTCAACCTATGAGTAACATTACAGAGCACTAGCCTCAACCCATGGGATAATTTTATAGACCACTGGCCTCAACCCATGGGATAACATTACAGAGCACTAGCCTCAACCCATGGGATAACATTACAGAGCACAAGCCTCAACCCATGAAATAACATTACAGAACACAAGCCTCAACCCATGGGATAACATTACAGAGCACAAGCCTCAACCCATGGTATAACAGTATAGAGCACAAGCCTCAACCCATTGTATAACATTTCAGAGCAGAAGCCTCAACCTATGGTATAACATTATAGAGCACAAGCCTTAACCCATGGGATAACATTACATAGCACAAGCCTCAACCCATGGTATAACAGTATAGGGCACAAGCCTCAACCCATGGAATAACATTATTGAGCACAAGCCTCAACCCATGGATAACATTATAGAGCACAAGCCTCAACCCATGGGATAAAATTACAGAGCACTAGCCTCAACCTGTGAATAACATTAGAGCACTAGCCTCAACCTATGGATAACATTACAGAGCACAAGCCTCAACCCATGGGATAACATTACAGAGCACTAGCCTCAACCCATGGATAACATTATAGAGCACAAGCCTCAACCCATGGGATAACATTACAGAGCACTAGCCTCAACCTGTGAATAACATTATAGCACAAGCCTCAACCTATGAATAACATTACAGAGCACAAGCCTCAACCCATGGGATAACATTATAAACCACTAGCCTCAACCCATGGATAACATTATAGAGCACAATCCTCAACCCATGGGATAACATTACAGAGCACTAGCCTCAACCTGTGAATAACATTAGAGCACTAACCTCAACCTATGGATAACATTACAGAGCACAAGCCTCAACCCATGGGATAACATTACAGAGCACTAGCCTCAACCCATGGATAACATTACAGAGCACAATCCTCAACCCATGGGATAACATTACAGAGCACAAGCCTCAACCCATGAAATAACATTACAGAGCACAAGCCTCAACCCATGGGATAATATTATAGACCAATGTCCTCAACCCATGGGATAACATTACAGAGCACAAGCCTCAACCCATGGTATAACAGTACAGAGCACAAGCCTCAACCTATGAATAACATTACAGAGCACAAGCCTCAACCCATGGTATAACAGTACAGTGCACTAGCCTCAACCCATGGGATAACATTACAGTGCACTAGCCTCAACAAATGGGATAACATTACAGAGCACAAGCCTCAACCCATGGATAACATTACAGAGCACAAGCCTCAACCCATGGGATAACATTACAGAGCACAAGCCTCAACCTATGAATAACATTACAGAGCACTAGCCTCAACCCATGGTATAACAGTACAGAGCACAAGCCACAACCCATGGGATAACATTACAGAGCACAAGCCTCAACCTATGGGATAACATTACAGAGCACAAGCCTCGACCCATGGTATAACATTATGGAGCACAAGCCTCAACCCATGGGATAACATTACAGAGCACAAGCCTAAACCAATGGGATAACATTACAGAGCACAAGCCTCACCTGTTGGGATAACATTACAGAGCACAAGCCTCAACCCATGGTATAACATTACAGAGCACTAGCCTCAACCCATTGGATAACATTACAGAGCACAAGCCTCAACCCATGAAATAACATTACAGAACACAAGCCTCAACCCATGGGATAACATTACAGAGCACAAGCCTCAACCCATGGTATAACAGTATAGAGCACAAGCCTCAACCCATGGTATAACATTTCAGAGCAGAAGCCTCAACCTATGGTATGACATTATAGAGCACAAGCCTCAACCCATGGGATAACATTACATAGCACAAGCCTCAACCCATGGTATAACAGTATAGGGCACAAGCCTCAACCCATGGAATAACATTATAGAGCACAAGCCTCAACCCATGGATAACATTATAGAGCACAAGCCTCAACCCATGGGATAACATTACAGAGCACTAGCCTCAACCTGTGAATAACATTAGAGCACTAGCCTCAACCTATGGATAACATTACAGAGCACAAGCCTCAACCCATGAGATAACATTACAGAGCACTAGCCTCAACCCATGGATAACATTATAGAGCACAAGCCTCAACCCATGGG
Organism: Limnoperna fortunei; assembly: GCA_944474755.1. Lineage (NCBI taxonomy): Eukaryota > Metazoa > Mollusca > Bivalvia > Mytilida > Modiolidae > Limnoperna > Limnoperna fortunei. Next base: position 2,133,932 of record OX104120.1, read on the forward strand.
ATAACATTACAGAGCACTAGCCTCAACCTGTGAATAAGATTATAGCACAAGCCTCTACCTATGAATAACATTACAGAGCACTAGCCTCAACCCATGGGATAATATTATAAACCACTAGCCTCAACCCATGGATAACATTATAGAGCACAAGCCTCAACCCATGGGATAACATTACAGAGCACTAGCCTCAACCTGTGAATAACATTAGAGCACTAGCCTCAACCTATGGATAACATTACAGAGCACAAGCCTCAACCCATGGGATAACATTACAGAGCACTAGCCTCAACCCATGGATAACATTATAGATCACAAGCCTCAACCCATGGGATAACATTACAGAGCACTAGCCTCAACCTGTGATTAACATTACAGAGCACAAGCCTCAACCTATCAATAACATTACAGAGCACTAGCCTCAACCCATGGGATAATATTATAGACCACTAGCCTCAACCCATGGGATAACATTACAGAGCAAAAGCCTCAACCCATGGTATAACAGTACAGAGCACAAGCCTCAACCCATGGGATAACATTACAGTGAACTAGCCTCAACAAATGGGATAACATTACAGAGCACAAGCCTCAACCCATGGGATAACATTACAGAGCACTAGCCTCAGCCCATGGATAACATTACAGAGCACAAGCCTCAACCCAAGGGATAACATTACAGAGCACAAGCCTCAACCTATGAATAACATTACAGAGCACTAGCCTCAACCCATGGTATAACAGTATAGAGCACTAGCCTCAACACATGGTATAACATTGCAGAGCACTAGCCTCAACACATGGATAACATTATAGAGCACAAGCCTCAACCCATGTGATAACATTACAGAGCACTAGCCTCAACCTGTGAATAACATTACAGAGCACAAGCCTCAACCTATGAATAACATTACAGAGCACTAGCCTCAACCCATGGGATAATATTATAGACCACTGGCCTCAACCCATGGGATAACATTACAGACCACAAGCCTCAACCCATGGTATAACAGTACAGAGCACAAGCCTCAACCCATGGTATAACAGTACAGTGCACTAGCCTCAACCCATGGGATAACATTACAGTGCACTAGCCTCAACCTATGGTATAACATTATAGTGCACAAGCCTCAACCTATGGTATAACATGATGGAGCACAAGCCTCAACCTATGGTATAACATTATAGTGCACAAGCCTCAACCCATGGTATAACAGTATAGAGCACAAGCCTCAACCCATATTATAACAGTATAGGGCACAAGCCTCAACCTATGAATAACATTAGAGCACAAGACTCAACCCATGGATAACACTACAGAGCACTAGCCTCAACCCATGGGATAACATTACAGAGCACTAGCCTCAACCTATGGATAAAATTATAGAGCACAAGCCTCAACCCATGGATAACATTACTGAGCACAAGCCTCAACCTATGGTATAACATTATAGGGCACAAGCATCAACCCATGGATAACATTACAGAGCACAAGCCTCAACCCATGGAATAACATTATAGAGCACAAGCCTCAACAGATGGATAACATTATAGAGCACAAGCCTCAACCCATGGGATAACTTTACAGAGCACTAGCCTCAACCTGTGAATAACATTAGAGCACTAGCCTCAACCTATGGATAACATTACAGAGCACAAGCCTCAACCCATGGGATAACATTACAGAGCACTAGCCTCAACCCATGGATAACATTATAGATCACAAGCCTCAACCCATGGGATAACATTACAGAGCACTAGCCTCAACCTGTGATTAACATTACAGAGCACAAGCCTCAACCTATGAATAACATTACAGAGCACTAGCCTCAACCCATGGGATAATATTATAGACCACTAGCCTCAACCCATGGGATAACATTACAGAGCAAAAGCCTCAACCCATGGTATAACAGTACAGAGCACAAGCCTCAACCCATGGGATAACATTACAGTGCACTAGCCTCAACAAATGGGATAACATTACAGAGCACAAGCCTCAACCCATGGGATAACATTACAGAGCACTAGCCTCAACCCATGGATAACATTACAGAGCACAAGCCTCAACCCAAGGGATAACATTACAGAGCACAAGCCTCAACCTATGAATAACATTACAGAGCACTAGCCTCAACCCATGGTATAACAGTATAGAGCACTAGCCTCAACACATGGTATAACATTCCAGAGCACTAGCCTCAACACATGGATAACATTATAGAGCACAAGCCTCAACCCATGTGATAACATTACAGAGCACTAGCCTCAACCTGTGAATAACATTACAGAGCACAAGCCTCAACCTATGAATAACATTACAGAGCACTAGCCTCAACCCATGGGATAATATTATAGACCACTGGCCTCAACCCATGGGATAACATTACAGACCACAAGCCTCAACCCATGGTATAACAGTACAGAGCACAAGCCTCAACCCATGGTATAACAGTACAGTGCACTAGCCTCAACCCATGGAATAACATTACAGTGCACTAGCCTCAACCTATGGTATAACATTATAGTGCACAAGCCTCAACCTATGGTATAACATGATGGAGCACGTCTCAACCTATGGTATAACATTATAGAGCACAAGCCTCAAACTATGGTATAACATTATAGTGCACAAGCCTCAACCCATGGTATCACAGTATAGAGCACAAACCTCAACCTATGAATAACATTATAGAGCAAATGCCTAAACCCATGATATAACATTACAGTGCACTAGCCTCAACCTATGAATAACATTATAGAGCACATGTCTCAACCCATGGTATAACAGTATAGAGCACAAGCCTCAACCCATGGTATAACATTATAGAGCAAATGCCTCAACCCATGGTATAACAGTATAGAGCACAAGCCTCAACCTATGGTATAACATTATAGAGCACGTCTCAACCTATTGGTATAACAATATAGAGCACAAGCCTCAACCTATGAATAACATTATAGAGCACATGCAGCAACCCATGGTATAACATTACAGTGCACTAGCCTCAACCTATGAATAACATTATAGAGCACATGCCGCAACCCATGGTATACCAGTATTGAGCACAAGCCTCAACCCATGGTATAACATTAAAGAGCACAAGCCTCAACCCATGGGATAACATTACAGAGCACAAGCCTCAACCCATGGGATAACATTACAGTGCACTAGCCTCAACCTATGAATAACATTACAGAGCACAAGCCTCAACCCATGGGATAACATTACAGAGCACTAGCCTCATCCCATGGATAACATTACAGAGCACAAGCCTCAACCCATGGGATAACTTTATAGAGCTCAAGCCTCAACCCATGGGATAACATTATAGAGCACAAGCCTCAACCCATGAAATAACATTACAGAGCACAAGCCTCAACCCATGGGATAACATTACAGAGCACAAGCCTCAACCTATGGTATAACATTATAGAGCACAAGCCTTAACCCATGGGATAACATTACATAGCACAAGCCTAAACCCATGGTATAACAGTATAGGGCAAAAGCCTCAACCCATGGAATAACATTACAGAGCACAAGCCTCAACCCATAGGATAACATTACAGAGCACAAGCCTCAACCCATGGGATAACATTACAGAGAAGTAGCCTCAACCTGTGAATAACATTAGAGCACAAGCCTCAACCTATGAGTAACATTACAGAGCACTAGCCTCAACCCATGGGATAATTTTATAGACCACTGGCCTCAACCCATGGGATAACATTACAGAGCACTAGCCTCAACCCATGGGATAACATTACAGAGCACAAGCCTCAACCCATGAAATAACATTACAGAACACAAGCCTCAACCCATGGGATAACATTACAGAGCACAAGCCTCAACCCATGGTATAACAGTATAGAGCACAAGCCTCAACCCATTGTATAACATTTCAGAGCAGAAGCCTCAACCTATGGTATAACATTATAGAGCACAAGCCTTAACCCATGGGATAACATTACATAGCACAAGCCTCAACCCATGGTATAACAGTATAGGGCACAAGCCTCAACCCATGGAATAACATTATTGAGCACAAGCCTCAACCCATGGATAACATTATAGAGCACAAGCCTCAACCCATGGGATAAAATTACAGAGCACTAGCCTCAACCTGTGAATAACATTAGAGCACAAGCCTCAACCTATGGATAACATTACAGAGCACAAGCCTCAACCCATGGGATAACATTACAGAGCACTAGCCTCAACCCATGGATAACATTATAGAGCACAAGCCTCAACCCATGGGATAACATTACAGAGCACTAGCCTCAACCTGTGAATAACATTATAGCACAAGCCTCAACCTATGAATAACATTACAGAGCACTAGCCTCAACCCATGGGATAATATTATAAACCACTAGCCTCAACCCATGGATAACATTATAGAGCACAAGCCTCAACCCATGGGATAACATTACAGAGCACTAGCCTCAACCTGTGAATAACATTAGAGCACTAACCTCAACCTATGGATAACATTACAGAGCACAAGCCTCAACCCATGGGATAACATTACAGAGCACTAGCCTCAACCCATGGATAACATTACAGAGCACAATCCTCAACCCATGGGATAACATTACAGAGCACAAGCCTCAACCCATGAAATAACATTACAGAGCACAAGCCTCAACCCATGGGATAATATTATAGACCAATGTCCTCAACCCATGGGATAACATTACAGAGCACAAGCCTCAACCCATGGTATAACAGTACAGAGCACAAGCCTCAACCTATGAATAACATTACAGAGCACAAGCCTCAACCCATGGTATAACAGTACAGTGCACTAGCCTCAACCCATGGGATAACATTACAGTGCACTAGCCTCAACAAATGGGATAACATTACAGAGCACAAGCCTCAACCCATGGATAACATTACAGAGCACAAGCCTCAACCCATGGGATAACATTACAGAGCACAAGCCTCAACCTATGAATAACATTACAGAGCACTAGCCTCAACCCATGGTATAACAGTACAGAGCACAAGCCACAACCCATGGGATAACATTACAGAGCACAAGCCTCAACCTATGGGATAACATTACAGAGCACAAGCCTCGACCCATGGTATAACATTATGGAGCACAAGCCTCAACCCATGGGATAACATTACAGAGCACAAGCCTAAACCAATGGGATAACATTACAGAGCACAAGCCTCACCTGTTGGGATAACATTACAGAGCACAAGCCTCAACCCATGGTATAACATTACAGAGCACTAGCCTCAACCCATTGGATAACATTACAGAGCACAAGCCTCAACCCATGAAATAACATTACAGAACACAAGCCTCAACCCATGGGATAACATTACAGAGCACAAGCCTCAACCCATGGTATAACAGTATAGAGCACAAGCCTCAACCCATGGTATAACATTTCAGAGCAGAAGCCTCAACCTATGGTATAACATTATAGAGCACAAGCCTTAACCCATGGGATAACATTACATAGCACAAGCCTCAACCCATGGTATAACAGTATAGGGCACAAGCCTCAACCCATGGAATAACATTATAGAGCACAAGCCTCAACCCATGGATAACATTATAGAGCACAAGCCTCAACCCATGGGATAACATTACAGAGCACTAGCCTCAACCTGTGAATAACATTAGAGCACTAGCCTCAACCTATGGATAACATTACAGAGCACAAGCCTCAACCCATGAGATAACATTACAGAGCACTAGCCTCAACCCATGGGATAATATTATAGAGCACAAGCCTCAACCCATGGGATAACATTACAGAGCACTAGCCTCAACCTGTGAATAAGATTATAGCACAAGCCTCTACCTATGAATAACATTACAGAGCACTAGCCTCAACCCATGGGATAATATTATAAACCACTAGCCTCAACCCATGGATAACATTATAGAGCACAAGCCTCAACCCATGGGATAACATTACAGAGCACTAGCCTCAACCTGTGAATAACATTAGAGCACTAGCCTCAACCTATGGATGACATTACAGAGCACAAGCCTCAACCCATGGGATAACATTACAGAGCACTAGCCTCAACCCATGGATAACATTACAGAGCACAAGCCTCAACCCATGGGATAACATTACAGAGCACAAGCCTCAACCTATGAATAACATTACAGAGCACTAGCTTCAACCCATGGCATAACAGTATAGAGCACTAGCCTCAACCCACGGGATAACATTACAGAGCACTAGCCTCAACCTGTGAATAACATTTTAGAGCACAAGCCTCAACCTATGAATAACATTACAGAGCACTAGCCTCAACCCATGGTATAACAGTATAGAGCACAAGCCTCAACCCATGGTATAACAGTACAGAGCACAAGCCACAACCCATGGGGTAACATTACAGAGCACAAGCCTCAACCTATGGGATAACATTACAGAGCACAAGCCTCAACCCATGGTATAACATTATAGAGCACAAGCCTCAACCCATGGGATAACATTACAGAGCACAAGCCTAAACCAATGGGATAACATTACAGAGCACAAACCTCACCTGTTGGGATAACATTACAGAGCACAAGCCTCAACCAATGGTATAACATTACAGAGTACTAGCCTCAACCCATGGGATAACATTACAGAGCACAAGCCTCAACCCATGGGATAACATTACAGAGCACAAGCCTCAGCTAATGGGATAACATAGAGCACAAGCCTCAACCCACGGGATAACATTACAGAGCAGAAGCCTCAACCCATGGGATAACGTTACAGAGCACAAGCCTTAATCAATGGGACAACATTACAGAGCACAAGCCCAACCCATAGTATAACTTTACAGAGCACTAGCCTTACTCCATGGGATAACATTACAGAGCACAAGCCTCAACCCATGGTATAACAGTATAGAGCACAAGCCTCAACCCATGGTATAACATTTCAGAGCAGAAGCCTCAACCTATGGTATGACATTATAGAGCACAAGCCTCAACCTATGAATAACATTACAGAGCACTAGCCTCAACCCATGGTATAACAGTACAGAGCACAAGCCACAACCCATGGGATAACATTACAGAGCACAAGCCTCAACCTATGGGATAACATTACAGAGCACAAGCCTCAACCCATGGTATAACATTACAGAGCACAAGCCTCAACCCATGGGATAACATTACAGAGCACAAGCCTAAACCAATGGGATAACATTACAGAGCACAAGCCTCACCTGTTGGGATAACATTACAGAGCACAAGCCTCAACCCATGGTATAACATTACAGAGCACTAGCCTCAACCCATGGGATAACATTACAGAGCACAAGCCTCAACCCATGAAATAACATTACAGAACACAAGCCTCAACCCATGGGATAACATTACAGAGCACAAGCCTCAACCCATGGTATAACAGTATAGAGCACAAGCCTCAACCCATGGTATAACATTTCAGAGCAGAAGCCTCAACCTATGGTATAACATTATAGAGCACAAGCCTTAACCCATGGGATAACATTACATAGCACAAGCCTCAACCCATGGTATAACAGTATAGGGCACAAGCCTCAACCCATGGAATAACATTATAGAGCACAAGCCTCAACCCATGGATTACATTATAGAGCACAAGCCTCAACCCATGGGATAACATTACAGAGCACTAGCCTCAACCCATGAGATAACATTACAGAGCACTAGCCTCAACCCATGGATAACATTATAGAGCACAAGCCTCAACCCATGGGATAACATTACAGAGCACTAGCCTCAACCTGTGAATAAGATTATAGCACAAGCCTCAACCTATGAATAACATTACAGAGCACTAGCCTCAACCCATGGGATAATATTATAAACCACTAGCCTCAACCCATGGATAACATTATAGAGCACAAGCCTCAACCCATGGGATAACATTACAGAGCACTAGCCTCAACCTGTGAATAACATTAGAGCACTAGCCTCAACCTATGGATAACATTACAGAGCACAAGCCTCAACCCATGGGATAACATTACAGAGCACTAGCCTCAACCCATGGATAACATTACAGAGCACAAGCCTCAACCCATGGGATAACATTACAGAGCACAAGCCTCAACCTATGAATAACATTACAGAGCACTAGCTTCAACCCATGGCATAACAGTATAGAGCACAAGCCTCAACCCATGGTATAACAGTACAGAGCACAAGCCACAACCCATGGGGTAACATTACAGAGCACAAGCCTCAACCTATGGGATAACATTACAGAGCACAATCCTCAACCCATGGTATAACATTATAGAGCACAAGCCTCAACCCATGGGATAACATTACAGAGCACAAGCCTAAACCAATGGGATAATATTACAGAGCACAAACCTCACCTGTTGGGATAACATTACAGAGCACAAGCCTCAACCAATGGTATAACATTACAGAGCACTAGCCTCAACCCATGGGATAACATTACAGAGCACAAGCCTCAACCCATGGGATAACATTACAGAGCACAAGCCTCAGCTAATGGGATAACATAGAGCACAAGCCTCAACCCACGGGATAACATTACAGAGCAGAAGCCTCAACCCACGGGATAACGTTACAGAGCACAAGCCTTAATCAATGGGACAACATTACAGAGCACAAGCCCAACCCATAGTATAACTTTACAGAGCACTAGCCTTACTCCATAGGATAACATTACAGAGCAGAAGCCTCAACACATGGTATAACAGTATAGAGCACAAGCCTCAACCCATGGTATAACATTTCAGAGCAGAAGCCTCAACCTATGGTATGACATTATAGAGCACAAGCCTTAACCCATGGGATAACATTACATAGCACAAGCCTCAACCCATGGTATAACAGTATAGGGCACAAGCCTCAACCCATGGAATAACATTATAGAGCACAAGCCTCAACCCATGGATAACATTATAGAGCACAAGCCTCAACCCATGGGATAACATTACAGAGCACTAGCCTCAACCTGTGAATAACATTAGAGCACTAGCCTCAACCTATGGATAACACTACAGAGCACAAGCCTCAACCCATGGGATAACATTACAGAGCACTAGCCTCAACCCATGGATAACATTATAGAGCACAAGCCTCAACCCATGGGATAACATTACAGAGCACTAGCCTCAACCTGTGAATAACATTAGAGCACAAGCCTCAACCTATGAATAACATTACAGAGCACTAGCCTCAACCCATGGGTTAATATTATAGACCACTGGCCTCAACCCATGGATAACATTATAGAGCACAAGCCTCAACCCATGGGATAACATTACAGAGCACTAGCCTCAACCTGTGAATAACATTAGAGCACAAGCCTCAACCTATGAATAACATTACAGAGCACAAGCCTCAACCCATGGTATAACAGTACAGAGCACAAGCCTCAACCCATGGGATAACATTACAGTGCACTAGCCTCAACAAATGGGATAACATTACAGAGCACAAGCCTCAACCCATGGGATAACATTACAGAGCACTAGCCTCAACCCATGGATAACATTACAGAGCACAAGCCTCAACCCATGGGATAACATTACAGAGCACAAGCCTCAACCTATGAATAACATTACAGAGCACTAGCCTCAACCCATGGCATAACAGTATAGAGCACTAGCCTCAACACATGGTATAACATTATAGAGCACTAGCCTCAACACATGGTATAACATTACAGAGCACTAGCCTCAACACATGGATAACATTATAGAGCACAAGCCTCAACCCATGGGATAACATTACAGTGCACTAGCCTCAATAAATGGGATAACATTACAGAGCACAAGCCTCAACCCATGGGATAACATTACAGAGCACTAGCCTCAACCCATGGATAACATTACAGAGCACAAGCCTCAACCCATGGGATAACATTACAGAGCACAAGCCTCAACCTATGAATAACATTACAGAGCACTAGCCTCAACCCATGGCATAACAGTATAGAGCACTAGCCTCAACACATGGTATAACAGTATAGAGCACTAGCCTCAACCCATGGCATAACAGTATAGAGCACTAGCCTCAACACATGGTATAACATTACAGAGCACTAGCCTAAAAACATGGATAACATTATAGAGCACAAGCCTCAACCCATGGGATAATATTACAGAGCACTAGCACCAACCTGTGAATAACATTACAGAGCACAAGCCTCAAACTATGAATAACATTACAGAGCACTAGCCTCAACCCATGGGATAATATTATAGACCACTGGCCTCAACCCATGGGATAACATTACAGAGCACAAGCCTCAACCCATGGTATAACAGTATAGAGCACTAGCCTCAACCCATGGCATAACAGTATAGAGCACTAGCCTCAACACATGGTATAACATTACAGAGCACTAGCCTAAACACATGGATAACATTATAGAGCACAAGCCTCAACCCATTGGATAACATTACAGAGCACTAGCACCAACCTGTGAATAACATTACAGAGCACAAGCCTCAAACTATGAATAACATTACAGAGCACTAGCCTCAACCCATGGGATAATATTATAGACCACTGGCCTCAACCCATGGGATAACATTACAGAGCACAAGCCTCAACCCATGGTATAACAGTACCGAGCACAAGCCTCAACCTATGAATAACATTACAGAGCACAAGCCTCAACCCATGGTATAACAGTACAGTGCACTAGCCTCAACCCATGGGATAACATTACAGTGCACTAGCCTCAACAAATGGGATAACATTACAGAGCACAAGCCTCAACCCATGGGATAACATTACAGAGCACTAGCCTCAACCCATGGATAACATTACAGAGCACAGGCATCATCCCATGGGATAACATTACAGAGCACAAGCCTCAACCTATGGGATAACATTACAGAGCACAAGCCTCAACCCATGGTATAACATTATAGAGCACAAGCCTCAACCCATGGGATAACATTACAGAGCACTAGCCTCAACCTGTGAATAACATTAGAGCACAAGCCTCAACCTATGAACAACATTACAGAGCACAAGCCTCAACCCATGGTATAACAGTACAGAGCACAAGCCTCAACCCATGGGATAACATTACAGTGCACTAGCCTCAACAAATGGGATAACATTACAGAGCACAAGCCTCAACCCATGGGATAACATTACAGAGCATTAGCCTCAACCCATGGATAACATTACAGAGCACAAGCCTCAACCCATGGGATAACATTACAGAGCACAAGCCTCAACCTATGAATAACATTACAGAGCACTAGCCTCAACCCATGGCATAACAGTATAGAGCACTAGCCTCAACACATGGTAAAACATTACAGAGCACTAGCCTCAACACATGGATAACATTATAGAGCACAAGCCTTAACCCATGGGATAACATTACAGAGCACTAGCCTCAACCTGTGAATAACATTACAGAGCACAAGCCACAAACTATGAATAACATTACAGAGCACTAGCCTCAACCCATGGGATAATATTATAGACCACTGGCCTCAACCCATGGGATAACATTACAGAGCACAAGCCTCAACCCATGGTATAACAGTACAGGGCACAAGCCTCAACCTATGAATAACATTACAGAGCACAAGCCTCAACCCATGGTATAACAGTACAGTGCACTAGCCTCAACCAATGGGATAACATTACAGTGCACTAGCCTCAACAAATGGGATAACATTACAGAGCACAAGCCTCAACCCATGGGATAACATTACAGAGCACTAGCCTCAACCCATGGATAACATTACAGAGCACAGGCATCAACCCATGGGATAACATTACAGAGCACAAGCCTCAACCTATGGGATAACATTACAGAGCACAAGCCTCAACCCATGGTATAACATTATAGAGCACAAGCCTCAACCCAAGGGATAACATTACAGAGCACAAGCCTCAACCCATGAAATAACATTACAGAGCACAAGCCTCAACCCATGGGATAATATTTTAGACCACTGGCCTCAACCCATGGGATAACATTACAGAGCACAAGCCTCAACCCATGGTATCACAGTACAGTGCACAAGCCTCAACCTATGAATAACATTACAGAGCACAAGCCTCAACCCATGGTATAACAGTACAGTGCACTAGCCTCAACCCATGGGATAACATTACAGTGCACTAGCCTCAACAAATGGGATAACATTACAGAGCACAAGCCTCAACCCATGGGATAACATTACAGAGCACTAGCCTCAACCCATGGATAACATTACAGAGCACAAGCCTCAACCCATGGGATAACATTACAGAGCACAAGCCTCAACCTATGAATAACATTACAGAGCACTAGCCTCAACCCATGGTATAACAGTACAGAGCACAAGCCACAACCCATGGGATAACATTACAGAGCACAAGCCTCAACCTATGGGATAACATTACAGAGCACAAGCCTCAACCCATGGTATAACATTATAGAGCACAAGCCTCAACCCATGGGATAACATTACAGAGCACAAGCCTAAACCAATGGGATAACATTACAGAGCACAAGCCTCACCTGTTGGGATAACATTACAGAGCACATGCCTCAACCCATGGTATAACATTACAGAGCACTAGCCTCAACCCATGGGATAACATTACAGAGCACAAGCCTCAACCCATGAAATAACATTACAGAACACAAGCCTCAACCCATGGGATAACATTACAGAGCACAAGCCTCAACCCATGGTATAACAGGATAGAGCACAAGCCTCAACCCATTGTATAACATTTCAGAGCAGAAGCCTCAACCTATGGTATAACATTATAGAGCACAAGCCTTAACCCATGGGATAACATTACATAGCACAAGCCTCAACCCATGGTATAACAGTATAGGGCACAAGCCTCAACCCATGGAATAACATTATTGAGCACAAGCCTCAACCCATGGATAACATTATAGAGCACAAGCCTCAACCCATGGGATAAAATTACAGAGCACTAGCCTCAACCTGTGAATAACATTAGAGCACTAGCCTCAACCTATGGATAACATTACAGAGCACAAGCCTCAACCCATGGGATAACATTACAGAGCACTAGCCTCAACCCATTGATAACATTATAGAGCACAAGCCTCAACCCATGGGATAACATTACAGAGCACTAGCCTCAAAATGTGAATAACATTATAGCACAAGCCTCAACCTATGAATAACATTACAGAGCACTAGCCTCAACCCATGGGATAATATTATAAACCACTAGCCTCAACCCATGGATAACATTATAGAGCACAAGCCTCAACCCATGGGATAACATTACAGAGCACTAGCCTCAACCTGTGAATAACATTAGAGCACTAACCTCAACCTATGGATAACATTACAGAGCACAAGCCTCAACCCATGGGATAACATTACAGAGAACTAGCCTCAACCCATGGATAACATTACAGAGCACAATCCTCAACCCATGGGATAACATTACAGAGCACAAGCCTCAACCCATGAAATAACATTACAGAGCACAAGCCTCAACCCATGGGATAATATTATAGACCAATGTCCTCAACCCATGGGATAACATTACAGAGCACAAGCCTCAACCCATGGTATAACAGTACAGAGCACAAGCCTCAACCTATGAATAACATTACAGAGCACAAGCCTCAACCCATGGTATAACAGTACAATGCACTAGCCTCAACCCATGGGATAACATTACAGTGCACTAGCCTCAACCCATGGTATAACAGTACAGAGCACAAGCCTCAACTCATGGGATAACATTACAGTGCACTAGCCTCAACAAATGGGATAACATTACAGAGCACAAGCCTCAACCCATGGGATAACATTACAGAGCACTAGCCTCAACCCATGGATAACATTACAGAGCACAAGCCTCAACCCATGGGATAACATTACAGAGCACAAGCCTCAACCTATGAATAACATTACAGAGCACTAGCCTCAACCCATGGCATAACAGTATAGAGCACTAGCCTCAACACATGGTGTAACATTACAGAGCACTAGCCTCAACACATGGATAACATTATAGAGCACAAGCCTCAACCCATGGGATAACATTACAGAGCACTAGCACCAACCTGTGAATAACATTACAGAGCACAAGCCTAAAACTATGAATAACATTACAGAGCACTAGCCTCAACCCATGGGATAATATTATAGACCACTGGCCTCAACCCATGGGATAACATTACAGAGCACAAGCCTCAACCCATGGTATAACAGTACAGAGCACAAGCCTCAACCTATGAATAACATTACAGAGCACAAGCCTCAACCCATGGTATAACAGTACAGTGCACTAGCCTCAACCCATGGGATAACATTACAGTGCACTAGCCTCAACAAATGGGATAACATTACAGAGCACAAGCCTCAACCCATGGGATAACATTACAGAGCACTAGCCTCAACCCATGGATAACATTACAGAGCACAGGCATCAACCCATGGGATAACATTACAAAGCACAAGCCTCAACCTATGGGATAACATTGCAGAGCACAAGCCTCAACCCATGGTATAACATTATAGAGCACAAGCCTCAACCCATGGGATAACATTACAGAGCACAAACCTAAACCAATGGGATAACATTACAGAGCACAAGACTCAACCCATGAAATAACATTACAGAGCACAAGCCTCAACCCATGGATAACATTATAGAGCACAAGCCTCAACCCATGGGATAACATTACAGAGCACTAGCCTCAACCTGTGAATAACATTAGAGCACAAGCCTCAACCTATGAATAACATTACAGAGCACTAGCCTCAACCCATGGGATAATATTATAGACCACTGGCCTCAACCCATGGATAACATTATAGAGCACAAGCCTCAACCCATGGGATAACATTACAGAGCACTAGCCTCAACCTGTGAATAACATTAGAGCACAAGCCTCAACCTATGAATAACATTACAGAGCACAAGCCTCAACCCATGGTATAACAGTACAGAGCACAAGCCTCAACCCATGGGATAACATTACAGTGCACTAGCCTCAACAAATGGGATAACATTACAGAGCACAAGCCTCAACCCATGGGATAACATTACAGAGCATTAGCCTCAACCCATGGATAACATTACAGAGCACAAGCCTCAACCCATGGGATTACATTACAGAGCACAAGCCTCAACCTATGAATAACATTACAGAGCACTAGCCTCAACCCATGGCATAACAGTATAGAGCACTAGCCTCAACACATGGTAAAACATTACAGATCACTAGCCTCAACACATGGATAACATTATAGAGCACAAGCCTCAACCCATGGGATAACATTACAGAGCACTAGCCTCAACCTGTGAATAACATTACAGAGCACAAGCCTCAAACTATGAATAACATTACAGAGCACTAGCCTCAACCCATGGGATAATATTATAGACCACTGGCCTCAACCCATGGGATAACATTACAGAGCACAAGCCTCAACCCATGGTATAACAGTACAGAGCACAAGCCTCAACCTATGAATAACATTACAGAGCACAAGCCTCAACCCATGGTATAACAGTACAGTGCACTAGCCTCAACCCATGGGATAACATTACAGTGCACTAGCCTCAACAAATGGGATAACATTACAGAGCACAAGCCTCAACCCATGGGATAACATTACAGAGCACTAGCCTCAACCCATGGATAACATTACAGAGCACAGGCATCAACCCATGGGATAACATTACAGAGCACAAGCCTCAACCTATGGGATAACATTACAGAGCACAAGCCTCAACCCATGGTATAACATTATAGAGCACAAGCCTCAACCCATGGGATAACATTACAGAGCACAAGCCTAAACCAATGGGATAACATTACAGAGCGCAAGCCTCACCTGTTGGGATAACATTACAGAGCACAAGCCTCAACCCATGGTATAACATTACAGAGCACTAGCCTCAACTCATGGGATAACATTACAGAGCACAAGCCTCAACCCATGAAATAACATTACAGAGCACAAGCCTCAACCCATGGGATAATATTTTAGACCACTGGCCTCAACCCATGGGATAACATTACAGAGCACAAGCCTCAACCCATGGTATAACAGTACAGTGCACAAGCCTCAACCTATGAATAACATTACAGAGCACAAGCCTCAACCCATGGTATAACAGTACAGTGCACTAGCCTCAACCCATGGGATAACATTACAGTGCACTAGCCTCAACAAATGGGATAACATTACAGAGCACAAGCCTCAACCCATGGGATAACATTACAGAGCACTAGCCTCAACCCATGGATAACATTACAGAGCACAAGCCTCAACCCATGGGATAACATTACAGAGCACAAGCCACAACCTATGAATAACATTACAGAGCACAAGCCTCAACCCATGGTATAACAGTATAGGGCACAAGCCTCAACCCATGGAATAACATTATAGAGCACAAGCCTCAACCCATGGATAACATTATAGAGCACAAGCCTCAACCCATGGGATAACATTACAGAGCACTAGCCTCAACCTGTGAATAACATTAGAGCACTAGCCTCAACCTATGGATAACACTACAGAGCACAAGCCTCAACCCATGGGATAACATCACAGAGCACTAGCCTCAACCCATGGATAACATTATAGAGCACAAGCCTCAACCCATGGGATAACATTACAGAGCACTAGCCTCAACCTGTGAATAACATTAGAGCACAAGCCTCAACCTATGAATAACATTACAGAGCACTAGCCTCAACCCATGGGTTAATATTATAGACCACTGGCCTCAACCCATGGATAACATTATAGAGCACAAGCCTCAACCCATGGGATAACATTACAGAGCACTAGCCTCAACCTGTGAATAACATTAGAGCACAAGCCTCAACCTATGAATAACATTACAGAGCACAAGCCTCAACCCATGGTATAACAGTACAGAGCACAAGCCTCAACCCATTGGATAACATTACAGTGCACTAGCCTCAACAAATGGGATAACATTACAGAGCACAAGCCTCAACCCATGGGATAACATTACAGAGCACTAGCCTCAACCCATGGATAACATTACAGAGCACAAGCCTCAACCCATGGGATAACATTACAGAGCACAAGCCTCAACCTATGAATAACATTACAGAGCACTAGCCTCAACCCATGGCATAACAGTATAGAGCACTAGCCTCAACACATGGTATAACATTACAGAGCACTAGCCTCAACACATGGATAACATTATAGAGCACAAGCCTCAACCCATGGGATAACATTACAGTGCACTAGCCTCAACAAATGGGATAACATTACAGAGCACAAGCCTCAACCCATGGGATAACATTACAGAGCACTAGCCTCAACCCATGGATAACATTACAGAGCACAAGCCTCAACCCATGGGATAACATTACAGAGCACAAGCCTCAACCTATGAATAACATTACAGAGCACTAGCCTCAACCCATGGCATAACAGTATAGAGCACTAGCCTCAACACATGGTATAACATTACAGAGCACTAGCCTCAACACATGGATAACATTATAGAGCACAAGCCTCAACCCATGGGATAACATTACAGAGCACTAGCACCAACCTGTGAATAACATTACAGAGCACAAGCCTCAAACTATGAATAACATTACAGAGCACTAGCCTCAACCCATGGGATAATATTATAGACCACTGGCCTCAACCCATGGGATAACATTACAGAGCACAAGCCTCAACCCATGGTATAACAGTACAGAGCACAAGCCTCAACCTATGAATAATATTACAGAGCACAAGCCTCAACCCATGGTATAACAGTACAGTGCACTAGCCTCAACCCATGGGATAACATTACAGTGCACTAGCCTCAACAAATGGGATAACATTACAGAGCACAAGCCTCAACCCATGGGATAACATTACAGAGCACTAGCCTCAACCCATGGATAACATTACAGAGCACAGGCATCAACCCATGGGATAACATTACAGAGCACAAGCCTCAACCTATGGGATAACATTACAGAGCACAAGCCTCAACCCATGGTATAACATTATAGAGCACAAGCCTCAACCCATGGGATAACATTACAGAGCACTAGCCTCAACCTGTGAATAACATTAGAGCACAAGCCTCAACCTATGAATAACATTACAGAGCACAAGCCTCAACCCATGGTATAACAGTACAGAGCACAAGCCTCAACCCATGGGATAACATTACAGTGCACTAGCCTCAACAAATGGGATAACATTACAGAGCACAAGCCTCAACCGATGGGATAACATTACAGAGCATTAGCCTCAACCCATGGATAACATTACAGAGCACAAGCCTCAACCCATGGGATAACATTACAGAGCACAAGCCTCAACCTATGAATAACATTACAGAGCACTAGCCTCAACCCATGGCATTACAGTATAGAGCACTAGCCTCAACACATGGTATAACATTGCAGAGCACTAGCCTCAACACATGGATAACATTATAGAGCACAAGCCTTAACCCATGGGATAACATTACAGAGCACTAGCCTCAACCTGTGAATAACATTACAGAGCACAAGCCTCAAACTATGAATAACATTACAGAGCACTAGCCTCAACCCATGGGATAATATTATAGACCACTGGCCTCAACCCATGGGATAACATTACAGAGCACAAGCCTCAACCCATGGTATAACAGTACAGAGCACAAGCCTCAACCTATGAATAACATTACAGAGCACAAGCCTCAACCCATGATATAACAGTACAGTGCACTAGCCTCAACCCATGGGATAACATTACAGTGCACTAGCCTCAACAAATGGGATAACATTACAGAGCACAAGCCTCAACCCATGGGATAACATTACAGAGCACTAGCCTCAACCCATGGATAACATTACAGAGCACAGGCATCAACCCATGGGATAACATTACAGAGCACAAGCCTCAACCTATGGGATAACATTACAGAGCACAAGCCTCAACCCATGGTATATCATTATAGAGCACAAGCCTCAACCCAAGGGATAACATTACAGAGCACAAGCCTAAACCAATGGGATAACATTACAGAGCGCAAGCCTCACCTGTTGGGATAACATTACAGAGCACAAGCCTCAACCCATGGTATAACATTACAGAGCACTAGCCTCAACTCATGGGATAACATTACAGAGCACAAGCCTCAACCCATGAAATAACATTACAGAGCACAAGCCTCAACCCATGGGATAATATTTTAGACCACTGGCCTCAACCCATGGGATAACATTACAGAGCACAAGCCTCAACCCATGGTATCACAGTACAGTGCACAAGCCTCAACCTATGAATAACATTACAGAGCACAAGCCTCAACCCATGGTATAACAGTACAGTGCACTAGCCTCAACCCATGGGATAACATTACAGTGCACTAGCCTCAACAAATGGGATAACATTACAGAGCACAAGCCTCAACCCATGGGATAACATTACAGAGCACTAGCCTCAACCCATGGATAACATTACAGAGCACAAGCCTCAACCCATGGGATAACATTACAGAGCACAAGCCTCAACCTATGAATAACATTACAGAGCACTAGCCTCAACCCATGGTATAACAGTACAGAGCACAAGCCACAACCCATGGGATAACATTACAGAGCACAAGCCTCAACCTATGGGATAACATTACAGAGCACAAGCCTCAACCCATGGTATAACATTATAGAGCACAAGCCTCAACCCATGGGATAACATTACAGAGCACAAGCCTAAACCAATGGGATAACATTACAGAGCACAAGCCTCACCTGTTGGGATAACATTACAGAGCACATGCCTCAACCTATGGTATAACATTATAGAGCACAAGCCTTAACCCATGGGATAACATTACATAGCACAAGCCTCAACCCATGGTATAACAGTATAGGGCACAAGCCTCAACCCATGGAATAACATTATTGAGCACAAGCCTCAACCCATGGATAACATTATAGAGCACAAGCCTCAACCCATGGGATAAAATTACAGAGCACTAGCCTCAACCTGTGAATAACATTAGAGCACTAGCCTCAACCTATGGATAACATTACAGAGCACAAGCCTCAACCCATGGGATAACATTACAGAGCACTAGCCTCAACCCATGGATAACATTACAGAGCACAAGCCTCAACCCATGGGATAACATTACAGAGCACTAGCCTCAACCTGTGAATAACATTATAGCACAAGCCTCAACCTATGAATAACATTACAGAGCACTAGCCTCAACCCATGGGATAATATTATAAACCACTAGCCTCAACCCATGGATAACATTATAGAGCACAAGCCTCAACCCATGGGATAACATTACAGAGCACTAGCCTCAACCTGTGAATAACATTAGAGCACTAACCTCAACCTATGGATAACATTACAGAGCACAATCCTCAACCCATGGGATAACATTACAGAGAACTAGCCTCAACCCATGGATAACATTACAGAGCACAATCCTCAACCCATGGGATAACATTACAGAGCACAAGCCTCAACCCATGAAATAACATTACAGAGCACAAGCCTCAACCCATGGGATAATATTATAGACCAATGTCCTCAACCCATGGGATAACATTACAGAGCACAAGCCTCAACCCATGGTATAACAGTACAGAGCACAAGCCTCAACCTATGAATAACATTACAGAGCACAAGCCTCAACCCCTGGTATAACAGTACAATGCACTAGCCTCAACCCATGGGATAACATTACAGTGCACTAGCCTCAACCCATGGATAACATTACAGAGCACAAGCCTCAACCCATGGGATAACATTACAGAGCACTAGCCTCAACCCATGGTATAACAGTACAGAGCACAAGCCACAACCCATGGGATAACATTACAGAGCACAAGCCTCAACCTATGGGATAACATTACAGAGCACAAGCCTCGACCCATGGTATAACATTATGGAGCACAAGCCTCAACCCATGGGATAACATTACAGAGCACAAGCCTAAACCAATGGGAGAACATTACAGAGCACAAGCCTCACCTGTTGGGATAACATTACAGAGCACAAGCCTCAACCCATGGTATAACATTACAGAGCACTAGCCTCAACCCATTGGATAACATTACAGAACACAAGCCTCAACCCATGAAATAACATTACAGAACACAAGCCTCAACCCATGGGATAACATTACAGAGCACAAGCCTCAACCCATGGTATAACAGTATAGAGCACAAGCCTCAACCCATGGTATAACATTTCAGAGCAGAAGCCTCAACCTATGGTATAACATTATAGAGCACAAGCCTTAACCCATGGGATAACATTACATAGCACAAGCCTCAACCCATGGTATAACAGTATAGGGCACAAGCCTCAACCCATGGAATAACATTATAGAGCACAAGCCTCAACCCATGGATAACATTATAGTGCACAAGCCTCAACCCATGGGATAACATTACAGAGCACTAGCCTCAACCTGTGAATACCATTAGAGCACTAGCCTCAACCTATGGATAACATTACAGAGCACAAGCCTCAACCCATGAGATAACATTACAGAGCACTAGCCTCAACCCATGGATAACATTATAGAGCACAAGCCTCAACCCATGGGATAACATTACAGAGCACTAGCCTCAACCTGTGAATAAGATTATAGCACAAGCCTCAACCTATGAATAACATTACAGAGCACTAGCCTCAACCCATGGGATAATATTATAAACCACTAGCCTCAACCCATGGATAACATTATAGAGCACAAGCCTCAACCCATGGGATAACATTACAGAGCACTAGCCTCAACCTGTGAATAACATTAGAGCACTAGCCTCAACCTATGGATAACATTACAGAGCACAAGCCTCAACCCATGGGATAACATTACAGAGCACTAGCCTCAACCCATGGATAACATTACAGAGCACAAGCCTTAACCCATGGGATAACATTACAGAGCACAAGCCTCAACCTATGAATAACATTACAGAGCACTAGCTTCAACCCATGGCATAACAGTATAGAGCACTAGCCTCAACCCACGGGATAACATTACAGAGCACTAGCCTCAACCTGTGAATAACATTTTAGAGCACAAGCCTCAACCTATGAATAACATTACAGAGCACTAGCCTCAACCCATGGTATAACAGTATAGAGCACAAGCCTCAACCCATGGTATAACAGTACAGAGCACAAGCCACAACCCATGGGGTAACATTACAGAGCACAAGCCTCAACCTATGGGATAACATTACAGAGCACAAGCCTCAACCCATGGTATAACATTATAGAGCACAAGCCTCAACCCATGGGATAACATTACAGAGCACAAGCCTAAACCAATGGGATAACATTACAGAGCACAAACCTCACCTGTTGGGATAACATTACAGAGCACAAGCCTCAACCAATGGTATAACATTACAGAGCACTAGCCTCAACCCATGGGATAACATTACAGAGCACAAGCCTCAACCCATGGGATAACATTACAGAGCACAAGCCTCAGCTAATGGGATAAAATTACAGAGCAGAAGCCTCAACCCATGGGATAACGTTACAGAGCACAAGCCTTAATCAATGGGACAACATTACAGAGCACAAGCCCAACCCATAGTATAACTTTACAGAGCACTAGCCTTACTCCATGGGATAACATTACAGAGCACTAGCCTTACTCCATGGGATAATATTACAGAGCACTAGCCTTACTCCATGGGATAACATTACAGAGCACTAGCCTTACTCCATGGGATAATATTACAGAGCACTAGCCTTACTCCATGGGATAACATTACAGAGCACTAGCCTTACTCCGTGGGATAACATTACATAGCACTAGCCTCACCAGTTGGGATAACATTACAGAGCACAAGCCTCACTACATCTTGTTACAATATATAATGTATACCATCTAGCTGATGACAATTTATTGGCGACGCTGGATATACATTATAATGGATTATATATAAGTAAACATCTTCTGATGAGGTTATAGTTCATTTGACATTTCAAAGTTTTATTTTAAAAAGACAAGAAATTTGCCAAAAGATTAATAGAGCATAGTTATCAAATTTGATAATCTTATAGGAACAAATTTGACCTGTGCTGTCAAAATACATGATAAATCTAAAAATAGCATGGAAGCAAATCGAACAACAACAGCATAGAGACTTTATTAGCTTAAAATTGTTTAATGAGGTGCAATAGTTTATTAGAAATGAATTTTGTTTTTATTTTATAATATGTCAAAATATGCTGCATTTTCAATCATATATAAGAATGAGGCTATAATGAAAAAATGATACTATGTTCATTTCAAATTGGCCTAAAATGACAATTGGCATAATGTGAAATGCGAATAAACTGTTTTAATATTTATATTAAAATTAATCTACCATTTGTATATATAAATAATGTGTAAACAGACACTAGTTGGTAAAAAGTTAAACTATGTTCTAATTCTTAAGAAGCACGTCGTTGTATCAAGTGTGTATTGTGCTATAAGTTAGACTGGATCTTTGTGTGTCTAAATTAGTATCATGCTTGGAGGTCATCCATTCTTTTGGTAACCAGTCATTCTTCTTTTGTTGGTTCAGTAATAATTCAGTTGTACCTTTAAAGCTATTCTGCTCATACCTCATTATCTGCCTTATCTACATCTGCATTGTGAGTAAGTAAAAGTTCAATAACATCTTTATGGCCATTCTGACATGCTAGTTTTAGAGGTGTCAATCCCTCATTATCTGCCTTATCTACATCTGCATGGTGAGTAAGTAAAAGTTCAACAACATCTTTATGGCCATTCTGACATGCTATATGTAGTGGTGTTGATCCATTATTGTTTTGTTGGTTCACATTAGCTTTGTGTATCAGTAATAATTCAGTTATATCTTTATAGCCTTTACTACAGGCCCAATGTAGTGGTGTCCATCCCTCATTATCTGCCTTATCTACATCTGCATGGTGAGTAAGTAAAACTTCAACAACATCTTTATGGTGATTCTGACATGCTAGTTTTAGTGGTGTCCATCCATTCTCTTCCTGTTGGTTCACATTAGCTTTGTGTATCAGTAATAATTCAGTTATATCTTTATAGCCTTTATTACAGGCCTGATGTAGTGGTGTCCATCCCTCATTATCTGCCTTATCTACATCTGCATGGTGAGTAAGTAAAAGTTCAACAACATCTTTATGGCCATTCTGACATGCTAAGTTTAGTGATGTCCATCCATCCTCTTCCTGTTGGTTCACATTAGCTTTGTGTGTCAGTAATAATTCAGCTATATCTTTATAGCCTTCACTACAGGCTGTATGTAGTGGTGTCCATCCCTCATTATCTGCCTTATCTACATCTGCATGGTGAGTAAGTAAAAGTTCAACAACATCTTTATGGCCATTCTGACATGCTAAGTTTAGTGATGTCCATCCATCCTCTTCCTGTTGGTTCACATTAGCTTTGTGTGTCAGTAATAATTCAGCTATATCTTTATAGCCTTCACTACAGGCTGTATGTAGTGGTGTCCATCCCTCATTATCTGCCTTATCTACATCTGCATGGTGAGTAAGTAAAAGTTCAACAACATCTTTATGGCCATTCTGACATGCTAAGTTTAGTGATGTCCATCCATCCTCTTCCTGTTGGTTCACATTAGCTTTGTGTGTCAGTAATAATTCAGTTATATCTTTATAGCCTTTACTACAGGCTGTATGTAGTGGTGTCCATCCCTCATTATCTGCCTTATCTACATCTGCATGGTGAGTAAGTAAAAGTTCAACAACATCTTTATGGTGATTTTGACATGCTAGTTTTAGAGGTGTCCATCCCTTATTATCTGCCTTATCTACATCTGCATGGTGAGTAAGTAAAAGTTCAACAACATCTTTATGGCCATTCTGACATGCTAGGTTTAGTGGTGTCGACCCATTCTCTACCTGTTGGTTCACATTAGCTTTGTGTGTCAGTAATAATTCAGTTATATCTTTATAGCCTTTATTACAGGCCTGATGTAGTGGTGTCCATCCCTTATTATCTGCCTTATCTACATCTGCATGGTGAGTAAGTAATAGTTCAACAACATCTTTATGGCCATTCTGACATGCTAGTTTTAGTGGTGTCCATCCATCCTCTTCCTGTTGGTTCACATTAGCTTTGTGTATCAGTAATAATTCAGTTATATCTTTATAGTCTTTACTACAGGCTGTATGTAGTGGTGTCCATCCTTCATTATCTGCCTTATCTACATCTGCGTTGTGAGTAAGTAAAAGTTCAACAACATCTTTGTGGCCATTCTGACATGCATGTTTTAGTGGTGTCCATCCCTTATTATCTTCCATATCTACATCTGCATGGTGAGTAAGTAAAAGTTCAACAACATCTTTATGGCCATTTTGACATGCTAGTTTTAGTGGTGTCCATCCATTCTCTTCCTGTTGGTTCACATTAGCTTTGTGTATCAGTAATAATTCAGTTATATCTTTATAGCCTTTACTACAGGCTGTATGTAGTGGTGCCCATCCCTTATTATCTGCCTTATCTACATCTGCATGGTGAGTAAGTAAAAGTTCAACAACATCTTTATGGTCATCCTGACATGCTATGTTTAGTGGTGTCCATCCCTTATTATCTGCCTTATCTACATCTGCATGATGAGTAAGTAAAAGTTCAACAACATCTTTATGGCCATGATAACATTCTAGTTTTAGTGGTGTCGATCCATTCTCTTCCTGTTGGTTCACATTAGCTTTGTGTATCAGTAATAATTCAGTTATATCTTTATAGTCTTTACTACAGGCTGTATGTAGTGGTGTCCATCCCTCATTATCTTCCATATCTACATCTGCATTGTGAGTAAGTAAAAGTTCAACAACATCTTTATGGCCATTTTGACATGCTAGTTTTAGTGGTGTCCATCCATTCTCTTCCTGTTGGTTCACATTAGCTTTGTGTATCAGTAATAATTCAGTTATATCTTTATAGCCTTTACTACAGGCTGTATGTAGTGGTGCCCATCCCTTATTATCTGCCTTATCTACATCTGCATGGTGAGTAAGTAAAAGTTCAACAACATCTTTATGGTCATCCTGACATGCTATGTTTAGTGGTGTCCATCCCTTATTATCTGCCTTATCTACATCTGCATGATGAGTAAGTAAAAGTTCAACAACATCTTTATGGCCATGATAACATTCTAGTTTTAGTGGTGTCGATCCATTCTCTTCCTGTTGGTTCACATTAGCTTTGTGTATCAGTAATAATTCAGTTATATCTTTATAGTCTTTACTACAGGCTGTATGTAGTGGTGTCCATCCCTCATTATCTTCCATATCTACATCTGCATTGTGAGTAAGTAAAAGTTCAACAACATCTTTGTGGCCATTCTGACATGCAAGTTTTAGTGGTGTCACTCCGTTATTATCTGCCTTATCTACATCTGCATGGCGGGTAAGTAAAAGTTCAACAATATCTTTGTGGCCATTCTGACATGCTAGTTTTAGTGGTGTCCATCCATCCTCTTCCTGTAGATTAACATTAGCTTTGTGTGTCAGTAATAATTCAGTTATATCTTTATAGCCTTCACTACAGGCTGTATGTAGTGGTGTCCATCCCTCATTATCTGCCTTATCGACATCTGCATGGTGAGTAAGTAATAGTTCAACAACATCTTTATGGCCATTCTGACATGCTAGTTTTAGTGGTGTCACTCCGTTATTATCTGCCTTATCTACATCTGCATGATGAGTAAGTAAAAGTTCAACAACATCTTTATGGCCATTATGACATGCTAGTTTTAGTGGTGTCCATCCATTCGCTTCCTGTTGGTTCACATTAACTTTGTGTGTCAGTAATAATTCAGTTATATCTTTATAGCCTTTACTACAGGCTGTATGTAGTGGTGTCCTTCCCTTATTATCTGCCTTATCTACATCTGCATGATGAGTAAGTAAAAGTTCAACAACATCTTTATGGCCATTATGACATGCTAGTTTTAGTGGTGTCCATCCATTCGCTTCCTGTTGGTTCACATTAGCTTTGTGTGTTAGTAATAATTCAGTTATATCTTTATAGCCTTTACTACAGGCTGTGTGTAGTGGTGTCCATCCCTTCTCTTCTGCCTTATCTACATCTGAATAGTGAGTAAGTAAAAGTTCAACAACATCTTTGTGGCCATTCTGACATGCTAGTTTTAGTGGTGTCCATCCATTCCCCACCTGTTGGTTCACTTTAGCTTTGTGTGTCAGTAATAATTCAGTTATATCTTTATTGCCATTACTACAGGCCTGATGCAGTGGTGTCCATCCATCCTCTTCCTGTT